>CM062818.1:727840542-727900542 GCA_031772625.1 Pinus tabuliformis | reverse complement strand
TTTTGCCAAATTATGTGAAAATAAAAGTTGGTCAATGTTCAACAGCTAAAGCTCTTTGGGAAAAGCTTCATTATCTCTATTCAACAAAGCGATCAGGTCAAGATGTTATTGAAAATTCAGATCCTTCTGATTATGATGAAGAAATGGGAGAAATGAGTAAAACAAAGTTTCAAAATCAAGTGTTCAAGGTGATAAAGGAACTCAAAAGTCAAAAGGAAAAGACAAGACTTTTGGAAGCAGAATTGAAGACAACAAAAGAACTCATCAAATAAAATGAAGAGTCTGAGAAGATGATTTGCAGTCTTGGAACTCAATTGGAAGAAATCAAGAATACAGAGGCATGAGACCTCAAGAGAGATGTCCAATAGAAGCAACAAGAACTCGACACAATGTTTGCAAAGATTAGCAGGATCACACAACAGATACAAGAAGCATAAATTGAAAGGAAGGAATCTGATCAAAGATACATATCCGCAATTGACCAAAAGAAAAAGGAATTAGAAACATCTTCAGTATAAATAAGCATGCTTAGGATTTAAAATGAGAAGTAGAAGGAACAGATATAGGTTCTCAACGGAGAAGTAGAGAAGACCACTCTTCTCAAGCTACAGGTTGAGGAGGCAAAAAAAAGAAGGGATATCTTGAAAATATGGTTTCAAGAAGATCTTGCTCAAAAGAAAGAAAAACTTGATGCAACCCGTGATGAGATCAACAAACTCAAGGGATCACAAAAATAACACTTATAAGATAAGACAAATGAAGAAGAAAAAAAGAAGGCAATTAAAGATGGTAAATCTCCAATTGATGAAGGTACAAGCTCCACATCTTCATAGGACGATTCTAAGAAGGAAGTTGATCACAGTGAAAAGCCAAAGAAGAATGTTGTAACTCCAAAGAACAAGACTAAAGCAATTAAGAACAAAGGATGACAACAAACTACAACACTGCTTCTAAAGAAGAACGAAAAATCTTCGAGGTATGTTCGTTTATTTAATGGTTATTACTTTTTATGTGCTAACTATGGACATATGGCTAGGGATTGTGAATTTTTTGACAGGTACAATCATTATCTGCAAAACTGTAGAAGCAAGTTTGTAGGATCACGAGACATGTTCCAAGATGATTTTGTCAGAAGAGAATACGTGCTAGATGGGCCAAACATTGAATGTTTCAAATGCCATAACTATGGCCATAGCGCTCGCAGTTGCAAATATCAGATGGAATCACCTATGGACAACATTGAATGCTTCAAGTGTCATAACTATGGGCACATGGCTCGAGATTGCAAGAATAAGAAGGTTTGGAAAAGGAAATAGGTACAAGAAGACCAAGCAAATAACAAGGTTTCAATAGTTGTGCTTTCAGGATTTGTAAAAGCAAAAGGTCATGAGGAATTAGCAGTTGCTTCAGATAATGACTCAAGTCAAGATGACCCATTAGGTGCCTCACTATTTTGAACAATCTGGCTTGTTTACTCCTTGATGTTTGTAGAGGAGGAGTCTATGCAGCAGTATATGGCATAAGTCTACAATTGATAGACAGGTAGTTTGAACAATATGGCAGTTTCATTACATGTTCAGGGGGAGAAGAATAGTTGAAGTATTACAGATTCAAGAAAGGAAGCACTAACAAGCAATCTCTATGTGGAAGTGGATTAAGACAATCTAACGATTATCGAGATATATCAACAGGATAAAGGAATATTCATATATCAAATCAAGTACATCAAGGAAATGCTCAAGAAATTCAAGATGGAAGATTGCAAGCCTATCCTTATCCCCATGGTAGCAGGTTACAAGAAGATTCATCAACGGATGTGGACCAAATGTCATATAGATCCATGATTGGTAGTCTCCTATATGTGATAGTCTCTGTGCCATATGTGATGCAGGCAGTTGGACAAGTAGCACGATTCCAAGCAACACCAAAAGAATCTCATATTATTGGCGTCAAAATAATTCTTCGATACCTTAAGGGTATAGTGGAATATGATCTATGGTATCTGAAAGGAAATGATTTGGTAATCCAAGCTTATACAAATGCAGATTGGGCAGGAAGTGTTGATGATCGTAAGAGTACCAGTGGAGCAACGTTCTATCAAGGTGGTTTCCTTGTCTCATGGTTAAATAAAAAGCAATCTTCAATCTCGTTATCCACAACGGAAGCCGAATACATCACGACATCAACTTGTTGTACTAAAGTTCTATGGATGAATCAAACCTTGCAAGATCTTCAAGTTAAGTTTGATGAGCCTATTCCCATATTATGCTATAACACCAGTGCCATCAGTATCTCCAAAAATCCTGTGATGCATTCCAAAACAAAGCACATTCTGATGCAATATCATTTTGTTAGAGAGCAGGTCGCCGAAAAGAATATCAAGCTTGAATATGTTGGCACAAAGGAACAAATTGCTGACATCTTTACCAAACCATTACCTCGTGAATCATTTGAGTATCTTTGCCAAAAGCTTGGGATTCTTCCAAGTTCTCATTAGAATCTTTCTCTTATGAGTGGATGCATGTATAGGTTCGTAGGATGATAGTTTTTAAGGGAGAGTTACCTTTTTACATTTGAAAAACGGAAAGAGAAGGCAGTAGGAATAAGTGTCATGATTGCAGGGGGAGTAATTATGTTGCCGTCAATGCCAAAGGGGGAGATTGTTGATTAGTGGTTGTTATTTATGTCAACCCAAGCAGCACCAGGGGCGACCCTGATCTTGCATGGGAATTTTGAAAGACAACTTATTCTATTATGAGTCAAGGATCTTCTAGATGTATTCTATTCGTCGAGATGTTTCCGTTGATATATGGCACACCACGTAATTCTTCATGGTTTGAGAGATATTCATGTTTGAAGTTAGTAACCCCAATTAGTGGGCTAAAACCCTATGGGGTTGTGGCATGGCACTCATAATTGGTTGTGGTCATTGAATAGTAAGTAATTAATAATGTTTTTTTTGCTATTAAAATCCCTCCAATGTTCACTTGTTTAGGACCCTCTCAACTCAGGACATTCATATAAATAGTGACCCTCATATCCTCCTATAGTAGGAATTTTGGCGAAGATTAAGAAGCTGACATTAAAACCCATTTGATCCGAAATATTGATGAATCTTGTGACTGAATTTTAGATCTTGATTCACAATATTTTCGGAGATATGATCTAAGGAAGTTAACGTTTTTGCAGGCTCCCGAATTCCATGTCAAACATGTGACATTGGGAAAATCGTCATAACTCTCTCTGAGAATTGGATTCAAATTTTGTAAAGAGTGACAGAAAGAGGACGTACTATAGTTTTTTGGGTATTGTTTTCAGGGTTGAAGGTTGTAATTGTGACACATGGCACTTCGTACAAGTTCGCTCTACTGAACCAATCTATAATCAGGTCATCATGGGAGATTGGGCATAACTCTTTCTCGAAGGATCCAATCTTGATCAGACCTATGGGGTTGAAGAGAGGACTCATAGGGCTACCACAAGATTAAATTTCAAACCCTAGAGATCTGAAATTACATAGATACAATAGATTCAATATCGAGCTCCTAGAAGACAAGAAAAAGCATGCATTCAAGGATCACTGCAGTAAGGACCACACATAAACAATCAAGGGCAAGTCTCCTACAGAATGGTATGTATGATTTGTGTTTACATTTGAATTTTTAGTATCATCTCTGACATATGTTTTTGTAGGACAACGTAAGTATATACAAGGTCTCGGGTATATCTCTATGTCTCTAATATGTCATAATTAGTTTTGATACCACATTTCAGATGTCCTATTCTTGATACTACACATTTGATGCTACACCAAGTCTACTAAATCTATATGATGTTGTAAGTTCATGTTACTTGTCTTGTCATGGTTTATAGAATGGTCTCTGTTGTTGTACTTAGAAATAGGTCCATCACAAGTCTAGGGCATGTCATCAATTTTTGTTGTATATATCTTTAGGTCAGTTTTGGATATAGTCTTGCATAGAGTTGAGGCATATATCAAGAGTGGGAGTCTTTGTCTACTGCTGCAACAAGTCAATAACAAAAGTGAAAAGCACACTTCAGGTACGCATTGTCATTTTAATTTGTCTTTATTCATTATTATGCACTTACATGCATTTTGCAGGCAGAGGTAAGTTTAAGGGTATTTTGTTTTGTTTTGGGTTTGGTTTCGCTGGGCAAATTTTGCATGCAGGTAGAAGAAGATTCAAGTACAACATCAAGAAAGAATTCAAGAGAAGAAGTATGAAATCAAAGGAAGCATTGCAACGGGACATCCTTGAAGACATGACAACCATCCAAATATAATGAAGTATTGTTAAGGCCAAGAGTCATCATTGTAAAGTTGTAAAAGAGTAATCATTGTAAAGATTTTAAAAGATTCATTTCTGAAAGGGTTATTCTGCCTAGAGTCGAAGAGGCAGTGTTGGGAGGTATAGAAGTAACTGTTGGGATGATGTCATGGTTTGGTTTCAGGTCATAGAATGATTGGGTATTTGGTCAAGTACACGAAAATCATTGTACATCTTATTGTATCGTGGATTGTTGTCCCTGTTTTGGGAATCCACAGGCAGGTGTATGAAGTCGCCTACAGGTTGGGGCATGTGAACAGTGCAGGGTGCTAGGGTGGTGCTAGGGTGAGTTGTGGCTCACTAGGATGTTGGGGTATCCATTCAGTTGATCACTAAAGAAACCGGTGCGTTGGGGCATCCTTCCAGTGGGAGCTTGAGAAGATTGTTTTTCTAGAATTCTAGGAAGTTTTTGCTTTCATTTCAGTTGGGGTTGGAGATTAAATAATTTATTAGAAAAACGTTCGGTGGTTTTTGACCCAGAGGGGGTTTTCCACCTAAAATTATTGTGCCTACTGTGTTCTTTTATTTACTGTTATTATTACATAAACATTAATAATAATTGAAGATTAACTAATACTCTGAAAAGATTTAAAATTGATAATTGCTAAGGAGTACTGATTAACCCCCCCACCCCCTCTTAGTATTTCCAACAATAAGGACATAGTATACTCAATTCAAAATATAGTCTACCAATAATTCTACCCCTACACTTATTGTTTTCATTGTTGATTACTGGATTTGATTGGTGTACTAAAAATTATTGTCATTGTTGTGTATTACAGGATCCAAAGGAGGCCATGGACATACGACATGGACGATGTAGAACTACTAAATCATAGAGAGGAAAGTGGGTCAAAGAATATACGATGATGGAATCTATAGATACAATACAGGTAAGAAGACAAAGCAACCTCAACCAAAGGCGGTCTTTATGATTTCACAAATACTACAACATAGAGGAGAGAAAGTTGTTGTTGTTGTTGTTTTTTGTTTTGTTTTCAAATCAAACTTATTGATTCAAAATGCACAAGAATGGTCATTAAATGTGATCATATGATCAAGGGAAATGTTTGAAAATTATGGTAGCCATGTGGGATAGGGATGTTGGATACTTTTCTTGTCAAAGTTTTATCTCGATGTATATATCTAGGGTCATAAAATGATTTTTGTTTTTCAACTCCAAATTAACATGATAATGATATGTCAAATATATTACTAAAGTGAAGTTTTGTGTTGGATAGCATATTCATTGAATTGATATAATTGGTGTACTAAACATCATTGACTATGTTGTGTATTACATGAGCCAGATGAGGCCATGGTAACAGATCGTGTCATATCAAATGAGGATAGAATAGATGACACGGTACATCTGGTACTCAAACTTTCACTTAACTTAGGAAAAATTGATATAATGGCATTTTGTGATACATCCATCTTTTATCACGACAATATTAAAATTTATAGTGTATTATCCAATCTTAACAAAATATTGAGGCACACAAACCTTACCTTTTACCCTATGAAATCCATGTAATTTGGAGTATTCTTGAACAAAATAAATATATAGGTGAAAAATTAACAGATATTTAATTTTATTAATGTTACCTATAATTAAAAAAATAATCTACAAGTTGAATCATTCAATTTGGCCTTGAAATGAAGGTTGGGTGTGCATTTTTGTGACACACGCCAAAATTGCCTTGCTTCACTAAAATGCACGCCCAGGTTTAATTTCTTGGCTAATTTGATTGATTCAAATTGTAGATTGTTTAGTTTATTATTTTAAGCACTTTTACATTATTATATCTTTACTAACAAGTTGAGTAGTGATCCAAGGGATCAGTAAAGTGCTCAAAATTCAGAGTGTTCAAAAGTGCTCTAAACCGATGCCAAGGCGTAGAGCTTGCTGACCTGAATCCAACACAACTTGAATCATTCAAAACCGATATTGTATGCTCTCGATATCGTGTTTTGATCATTTTGGCAAACATGTAAAATTTTTGTAGGTTGGGTGCAAGACTGCTGACTGGGCAGTCCGTACGATGACTCAATAGGTTGAGTAGACAAGCTAACTATACCTCGGGCCAATGGAAAGCTGTCAAGTGGCTTCATTATTGATTTTTGGTAGCATTGGATGTCCTCCAAGTCTGAAAATTTGCAGGGAGGCTAGGACACATGTATTCCAAAATACCGAGAAATCATTTTGTGAAATTCCACATGGAGATAATTTTATTAAAATAATTAATTATTTTTAATGGATGCCTAAGTCTAAACATAGGAAATTAAATTAATTAAAGGGTATTAATTAAACTAGGGGTGAAACTTCTAAAAGACGACAAGGATCAAGTCAAAATTATCTGAGCCATTGATTAGAATCTAATCTGGGCCGTTTTTTGGCTTCGTTTGGGCTGACCCAGGTTCAGATTTCACTGCACACCAACAAAACCCTCAATCACTAGCCCTCTTAGCAATGACCTGCAAGCAGATTGTAGTCTCACCCAAAGTGATTATGGGAGGATGAAGAACCATGTTTCTGCAGCCTTGAGGGATGATGTGATGTGGTATTTTTATGTTCATTTATCCTTAACATACATAGATTACTTAGCAAGGTTGGATTATCTACTTAACCATGCCATTAAAAACCATAAACAATATTGCACTGAAGTAAAATATAACCAATTACTGAACATAAAGAAAAATAAACACAATAATAATACACAAGTTATGTCCATCCAAACTGTACTTCTTATATTAATTCTTTGAAACAACGTACAATTCCACGACCTGCGCACCCATCTGCAGGTGTTTGCGCACTCAGCTACAGACTTTAGGTCTTCGCGCACTTAGCTGCGTAGCCTTTCCTTCAAGGCCCAAAATAGATTACAAAGATATTTCCTTATACTTGTATCATTATTCATTACTTCGACTTACATCTTTTCTCCTATATATACTAATTACATCAACGGGTACATAAAAATACCATGGTCCAAATACCATGGTTCTCCTAAAAACAATCAACTATTGCCCAAACCTGTTACAAAAAGAAGGGACTTCGACCCACCCCGAAGCCCCTAAAACATCACGTGGTACGTAGCTCTGCGGTACCGCGTACTTCGCTCCCCAAAATGCAGAGTTTTGACCAAATCTTGGGCCAAGTTAGGCTGTGCCCAATAGGCCCCAACACTCACATGTGACTCGTCCTAATTCACTCAGCTGCTTTGCCTCGAATCTTTGTTGCGATGTTGTTGTAGGTAACATTGTACTATTTTAGTATCTCTGCTGCCTACTTCTATTCCCTGTCCACTTCTTCCAATAGCACCTCTGTCACTAGTCTTGCAGTCTTCTGCAACGTTGCTCTTCTATCACTGGTCTAGTTCCCTTTTGAGTTCTTCTATCTATTTTTGAAGTGCCTTTCCTTCACTGGTTCTGGTAAGCTTCTGCGAGACTGTAAGGTCTTCGCAGTTGCCTGAATCTCCTCTAGTTGCTTCTACTTCTGCTGGATGTCGTCTTCTATCTTCAGTACGTTCAAATATTCCTGCAACGAAGTCCAAATCTGCAAGGTCTCATCTAATAATTTTCCACACTCTGCCACTGTCTCAGAGATGCCTGTCACTGTAGTCTTTAGGTCAATCTCCCTCTGTTCGCGCACTTCTGGTGGCGTGGTTGGCTGCAACTTCATTTGCAGCTCACTGATCTTTATTTCATATTCAAATTGCACATCGCGATCTTCTTCTTTGATTTCTTTACTGCAAGGCTGAGCTTCACGACCTTATCTTCTACTGATTCCTCCTCATAGACATCCATGTCCAGAATTTACTTGCAAGTGACTTCAACCACCTCTTTCAATCTCTACTGCTATAGCTCTGCCTGATCCTTATCCTTGATGGCTTGGTCGAGTTGTTTCTTTAGCGCAACACGCTCTTGTTCTACGTGAATATTTAACTGTGAAGTGCAGTGTTCGCACTCCTTTATCTCATTTATGATGCCTTGGTGTAGGTCATGTAATATCGGAATGGGCAGCGCTGCCATGCTCATATTAACATGATCCCAACCTTTTTCCTACTGCTTGACTTCAACAGAGTCGAACTGCAGAGCTCCAGCAGGTATCTACATTATCGTCATCCCAAATGCCATCTCTATTAGTCTTTCTGGATGGAGTCCTTGGCCTATCTGTGCTATTTGTCTATATGTCTCGACAGATGTTAAGAGTGCGTCGTAGCGATCCTCTATTTTGTTCCATGACTCCGTTGTGACTTCTTGAACTTTCTCCCCAATTTCATCTAGGTCCCCATCAGTAAGGACCAGTGGCATTGTGCCCTTGGATTTATCTGCTTTCTACTTCTTTCTGCTCCTCAGTGAAGTTTCACTTTGCATCTTCCTCTTTCCTTTTTTGTCTCTGTCTTCTCCCTAGTATGCTCTTCGTCGTGCTCCTAGTCTTATTCTTGCTCCTGTTCATCCCTATATTTATCTTTTCCACTTGTTTCCTCGTGCTGCGAAATTTCCTCCTCTGTTTCACTATCTCCTGCATCTTTCTCTGGCGCAGTCATTCATTTCTGTGGGCCACTACTGTATTTAATGTCACAAGATCATATTTGGTGACTAACTATGGCAGATGATGCCATGTCTTCATTGTATCCTTTCGATCATGATATAGATCCTATGAAAGTCTGATTTGAACTTCGTAACAGACTTATATTGCTGGTACAAGCTTGGTGACAGTCTAGGGTGCTCATTTACCAACATGTGTAAATCCATGTGATACAAGACAAAGAATATTATGTTCTCTTGTGCTCGCGATGTCTTCTTGGTATACCATAGTGAGGCATCCGTCGTGCACCAACACAAGCAATTGTATTACGCGGGTTGTGTTAGGTATACTTCTGCCGAAGTGTGACACGTTCGACATGTTTAGTAAGCCTGATCGCTCCAACCCTTTCACCCATTGATGTGGTTCCAATATTGTTACTTCGAGTTCTAGGTAATGGACCTTCTTAAGATACCTGCTTGGTGCGAACTGCGAGTATTTGTTACGATCGTTGAAGTCATTATCCTCGAACTTCAACTGCGGGATTGTTCCAAACAATTCTCCTTCAAATGGTATTTCCTTTAGTAGTAATGGTTAAATGTGCCTTACTTCACATCTTTGGAGCCTTTGAATGGTTTGGCATTGGGTGTCCTGAGTGGTAAATATGGCGGTAGCGGGGATGGAATTGTTGCGCTCTCTGTCTCCATCTTTTGTTGTTCTACTTCTTCTTCGATATCTCTTACGGGTTGGGCTTCTAGTTGTGGTTCAACAACCTTATTAGGCTTCTTATCTTGCTTCTTCTTTGTTCTCTACTCCAGAGTCAGTTTCTTCCTTGGCGATCTTCGCTGCATGAGGGGCGATGTTGTGGGTGTACCAGATGGTGTTGTAGCTTCCATAATTCCCTCTATGCCTCTCTCTTCAAATATGAAAATGAGCTCTTAAGTGTTCATGCAGTAGCGCGACTTCTGCAATTTCTCAATACTTATCGATTTTTAAGCTCTCAAATAACAAAGTGCCCAAATCTTGATCCAGATGAATATTCCACCTAGACCCCCCAGTTAGTTTCATCTGTTTCCTTAATTGTATCATAGTTTACTATTTTCGGCAGTTTTTTAGGTCCTGAACTTCTGGAGCCATTTTGAGGCCCTAAACGGTGTTTTTTTTTGGAAAAATTGCTTAAGTAATTATTATTCCAATCGCCTCAGCAGCCGTAGTCCTCAGAGAGTTCTTTCTAACGAGGTACCATACGCATCAAATGGAGATAATATGACCAAGTTACGACCTCAGGAAGTTGGCTGCCCAACTGACCTCAATGAGGCCCATAAACTCTTGGTGTTACATCTCCTCGGGTTAGGGTTTTGGTTGTTTAGGGTTTTCTCTTATTGTTCAATAATAAAAAGGCCCTTGAGCCTCATTGTAACTTAGTTCAGAGGCATGTAGTCTCCACATCTCTTCTCAGAGATAAGCTACCATTGCCCGAGCTATCTTATTTCCATTCTATTTGTAATTATAGCTCAATAATTTTCTATTAATGAAATGAAGTGTTTTTATGCTGCATCTCTGTGTTTATTATTATATCTGTAAGTTGTTGCATTCCTGTTTAAGTTCGGATCAGTGGTATCAGAGCAGTCTGCTCTTTCTTTTTTTTCTTTGCATGTCCCCAACGAGGTTAGGGTATAAGGAGTTACGACTCAATCTAGTTGAACCATTACACAATCAGCCTCACAAAACCCGATGACCTCCCATGGCAGAAGAAAAGAAAGATGAGGGGGCAGGAGATCCTTTGAAAATGTTTCTCGAGGAAGCCCTCAAGCGATAAAGGAATGCGATGATCGACAACTTTTCCCAGATCCTTCAGTGGATACCCAGGGGCGACAGATCTACTTCCAACGGCTACTCTGGAATTGCCACACCCTTTAAGGTACAAGTTAACTTTGAAATCCCCATATTTGAGGCTCAGATAGATGCAAATGCCATAGATAAATGGTTAAATCTGCTAGAAGGGTATTTTTATGTTCATGATTTTTCTAGCTGGGAAAAGATTACTTTTGCACTTCTCAAAGCTGCCCCCCACGTCAAGGATTGGTGGGAAACATCCTGTGAGCAGAAGGACGAGAGGAAACCCTCACAGTTTTCAGCTGCACCCACTTGTAATTTGTTCCGGGATGCCATCAAGGAACAATACTACCCTGTTGGGAGCTATGAGGATAAGTACATAAAGTGGACCACACTGCGACAAGGAAGGGACCAAGACGTGTTAGAGTTTACCAATATTTTTCATACCATTCGTACGAAGTTGGGTATCAAGGATTCTGAGCGGTATTTGGTACTCAAATATCGCGACTACCTACATGGGTACATCCAAGAAGAGATGGAGTTCTTGGACATCTCCTCGCTCAACACAGTGTACCGCTACGCTGTCAAGATCGAGAAAAATTTTAAACAAAAGAAGTGAAACTTTGGATCCTTGAATTTGAAGCAATGGAAGGATGTCCCCAAACCGCAGAACCAAGGACAAAGCCAAGTCTTGGTTACCCATGAAAACCCGCAAGAAAATAACAACACCACGAAGTCAAAGAAGGACACAGGAAGGTGGTGTGAGTTCCATAAGAGCCCCACTCACAACACAAGTGATTGTGTGCCAAGCAATCACTGGTGGCCGAGTTGAAGGCTTCAAAATCATATGCATGTTCCGATCCTAAGTCAGAACTCGACAAGAGGAATGACAAAGGGAAGCAAATTATTGATGTGGAGCCTAGTGCCACTGTTGCCACCACAAATATCCAGAAGAATGAGCCCGAAGATCTAGAGGAGGGGGAGTGTCTCTTCCACTCACAAATGTAGGTGAAGGGTTCACCGCTGCAATTTATTATTGATAGTGGGAGCCAAAAGAGCCTCATTTCGACAGAGGTTGTGGAGCGGTTAGGCCTACCGATCACACCATACCCACAGTCGTATAATATCGAGGGGCTTCACCAAGGATGAGATCTCCAAGTCAGCCAGCAGTGTCGCCTTCCCTACAACATCAAGCCCTTCACAGATGAGGTATTGTGTGATGTTGCTCCTATTGATGTTTGTGATGTAATATTAGGCCAACCATACTTGTGGAAGCGACATTCTGTATATGAGTCAAGTCCTTGTGCTATTATTATTTCTTTGGGTAATACATTATATAAGATACTAGAGGTAACCCCACCTACCATCACCTCTTTGATCTCTGTTAAGTAATGCAGTAAGATAATCTTCCAAACTAAGAAATTTATTTTCTTTCTGGTTCACTCTCAAAGAGATGGGAAGATCATAGCCACATCCATGGGCCCTAGGAAGGGTTCCTCCACGCAGTAGAAGCAGGTGGATATAGCCATGAAAGAATACAGGGACATCTTCTCCTCACCCACAACGCCATTGCACTGTCAGCTCAAGCATTCATTTGATTTGACTCCTGGAGCACCTCTACCCAACAGGACGATATATCGCCACTCCATTATGAAAAATGGCAAGTACAAGCAGCGACATGATCAACATCAGGTGCCACACAAGTTTCAGGTGGGCAACAAAGTTTGGTTGCGTTTACAGAAGGAACACCTTACCAGAGCCTATCAGAAACTCAGACTAACATGATATGATCCTTACACCATTACCAAGGTTGTGGGAGACAATGCATTTAAGCTCAACATTCCCCCATTCCTTGGCCTGCACCCAGTGTTCAATGTGGATCGCCTTCGACTATACTTCCCACCATTGTTGGACACATTTGACATTGTAGAACAACTCACACCAACAAAGCTCAACCCGGACTGCATGGAATAGTCCAAAGCTACTCAAATCATGGACACAAAGATTAAGAACACTCGACAATAGAGGATACTACTATATCGAGTTGTTAAAGTAGGCAAGCTCCTTCACCAGGGCAAATGGTTCACCAGGGACCAGGTTCAACAAAAATTTCCTCACCTTATAAAGGCTCAGCATTCAATGGGGACCATTGCTTCCTAAGGGGGGAGGAATGATCTAGGTGGGTATTCCACCTATACCCCCCAGTCAGTTTCATCTGTTTCCTTAATTGTAGCATAGTTTACTATTTTTGGCAGTTTTTTGGGTCCTAAATTTCGGGCGCTGTTTTCTAAACGATGTTTTTTTTGGAAAAATTACTTTAGAAATTGCTAAGGAAATCACATTAGCATTCGTAGTCCTTAGAGAGATCTTTCCAATGAGGTATCATACACATCAAACTGAGATAATATGACCAAGTTACGACCCCGGGAAGTTGGCTGCCCAATTGACTCTAACGGGGCCCATAAACTCTTCGTGTTACATCTCCTCAGGTTAGGGTTTTGGTTGTTTAGGGCTTTCTCTTATTGTTCAATAATAAAAGGCCCTTTATCCTCATTGTAACTCAGTTCAGAGGCATGTAACCGTCACATCTCTTCTCAAAGATAAGCTACCATCGCCCGAGCTATCTTATTTCCATTCTGTTTGTAAGCATAGTTCAATATTTTTCTATTAATAAAATGAAGTGTTTTTTTGTTGCATCTCTGTGTTTATCATTATATCTATAAGTTGTTGCATTCCTGTTTAAGTTAGGATAAAATATTGACAGGACTTATAACACTCTTGATCTTCTAACCCCATCATTATCCTAGGCCTTGCTTGGATTTTGTTTATTAACTGCATATATATTCGTAGATTCTTGCCAACCTGTCTCCATAAATGCAATTTTCCACTTCTCCAATGGCCAGTTTCCTTTTTCAACGGTCATATTTTTGGCGAACTTCGACACACGTTTCATTGTAGTGAACAATCCTTCTTGTGTCATGGTTCTTACGAACTTTGGCATACTCCTAATTGTCACGAAGTAACCTTCCTATGTCGAAGCTTTTTTCTGCGGCGTAGTTTATATTCAAGTGCCCACTTTTAACTGCAGGTGGCACTAAGGCTTTCCTCCTTTCTTTTTAGAGCAAAGCTACCATGGTAGGGTTGTCCCTATACAGTTTCAACCTACTGCCATTCACCCTTGATGGTATCAATTCTTCATTCAAATTCACCAACTAAATTGCACCCTCATTCGTGATATGCTTGATGATATAGGGGCCCAACCAATGCATCTTAAACTTTCCTGAGAACTTTGCGAATTTACTATCATACAAAAGGACAATATCTCCTTCCTGAAACATCTTCTACTTGATATGCCGGTCTTGCCAAGATTTTTCTCTTGCTTTCTGCACTTGCTAATGAAAGCTTGCTACAAATTTGTCTTCCTCTAATGCGAGTAATTGCGCCATTCTTTCCTCCATTATGTCAGGGTCGTCCATGTCTAGAAAGGTTGCAATCCTTAATCTCGACACAATATACTCCATAGGCATCACAACTTCTTATCGATAAACCAACCTGAAAGGTGTCTAGCCTATCAGCTTCTTGCATGTAGTTCTGTAAGCCCATAACACCACTGGAATTATCAGATCTTTTTTCACATTGCACACTTTGGTCAATAAATTTTCCAAAAGGGTGATATAGGGTGCTCTTCTGATGATACACCTTGAATTCTTCAATTAATACCTCAATGGTCTTATTCAGGAAGTGTGATCCTTGATCACTCATCAAGACCTTTGGACACCCAAATCTGGACAAAATATATTCAAAAATTAACTTCGTAGTAGTTTATGCTATGCAATCCCTTACTACTTGTGCCTTAGCCCACTTTGTCAAATAATCAGTTGTTGTGATTATATATCTCGTACCAATCTTCTTCCCAAGTGGGTTGATAGGTTCCACGAAATCAATGGCCCATTTGTCGAAGGCCTGCAATGTCACTTGTGGCACTAATGGCATTTCATCTCTTCTTGATGGCTTCCCAGTTCTCTAACATACATCACATGCTTGACAATACTCCTTTGCATCCTTGTGTAGTGTGGGCCACCATAATCCTGCTCTTAAAACCTTCTATGCAATAGCCTTCCCTGCATAATGTCCACCAACTACGCCTCCATGAGCTTCTACCAAAATAGTTTGTCTTTCATGTTCAAGGATATACCTACGCAGTATTTCATATGGTCCCATATTATACAAATGTCCTGCTTTCAACCAAAATCTAGTTGTTTTTATCATCAAGTCCTTCTTCTGCAGCGTAGTGTATTCCGCAAGGGCCATTCATGTAGACAAAAACTGAATAATGTTTGTGAAGTGATCATTTGCAATCCTAATTGCAAACAACTACGCTTCAGGAAGATTATCTTCAATGTTATTGGTTCTTCCCCTATTTCCAACCTTGATAGATGATCATACCTGACATTCAACCTTCCTGGTTTAACAACAACTTCAAAATCATGCTCCTAAAATAACAACAACCATCTACAATTTTTCCCTCCTAGAACATGCTTATTCACCAGATATTTCAATGTAAAATGATCCGTGAACATTTTAAAATGTGATCCTAGCAAATAATGTCTAAATTTTTGCAATGCATATACCATAGCCAAGCCTTCTCTTTCTGTGGTAGTATAGTTCTTCTTTGCTTCAGACAACCTCCTACTTGTAAAATCTATAGGGTGATCAATTTCTCCTACACCAGGTCGTGCCGATACTACTCCCAAAGCTAAGTAAGATGCATCTACATGAACATGAAACTCCTTATTCCAATCCAGGAAAACCAAGATAGGCACAGTTACCATCTTTTCTTTCAATATATCGAGACTTTTCTGGCATTCTTCATTCCATTGAAAAGTCACATATTTCTTCAATAATTTCTCCATTGTTGCAGTTATCTCAGCATACCCCTTAATGAATTTTATGTAATATCCAATGTGTCCCAGTGTAGTGCATAATTGTCTCACTGTTTTTGGTGGAGGTAAGTTCACAATGACAACTATCTTCGTAGATCCACCACCAAACCCTCCTTGCACACAACATGGCCCAATAATATGCCAAAAGGCACACAAACTATAGATTTATTTAAGTTCAATAATATATGGTATTGCCTACATGTGTCCAACATAAGCCTTAAGCTTGCAACATGCTTTTTCAACAGTCCAAAGACTGTCCAATCATCAAAGTATACCTCTAGGAACTTGTGTATGTACTCCTTGAATGTTGCGACGACAAGTCTAAAAATATGGCAGGGGCGTTCTTCAACCCAAAAGGCATCACTATGTATTGATATGAGCCCCACTCTGTTGCAAATGTGGTCTTATGCATATCCTTTGGTGCAATCCTGATATGATGATAGCCAAAAAATCCATCTGTGAATGAGTAAGCCTCTTGTCCTCCTACATTATCCAACACCTCATCCGTAAAGGGTGTAGGGAAGGGATCATGCACACATGCATCATTTAATTTCCTTTGATCCACACAAATCCTAATCTTTCCTTTAGTATTGTTTTCCTGGACCACCATAGGACTTACCCACTCTGATCCCTCCATAAGTTCAATGATCCTTGTTGTTATCATTTTATCTAACTCCTTTTTCACCTTTTCCTTATATTTTGGGTTCAATCTGTAGGGTCTTTTCTTGACAGGTTTCACATCAAGTTTAAGGGGTATCCTCATGAATCCTAGATGCCCTAATATTCCCTTCATTTCTAAAATTTTTGTAGGGAATAGCTCTTGGTATTCATGTATCATCTTTGTAACTTTACTAACTGTATCCTCGTCCCGCTAGTCTCCAATCGTTGTGAACTTCGGTTCCTCCTCTAATCCTATATTCACCTTCTTAGTCTCTATTGGCTTCGCTATATCTGGCATTGCTGGCTCAAGTCCAGCGACTTCGCGGTGTCCTTCTAATTCTGCTACGTCGATATTGCGTGGATCTTCATCTTCTTCTGCAATAATGTTATATCATTCCAATGCATGTTCTAGTTGTGCAGTCCAATTCAGTTGCTTCCATGTCAGCGAGATCACATTCCCAAAGATATTTTCTCTCACTGTTTGAAGAGCTGAGTCTATGCATGTGCAATCATCTTCAAAACTAAATGTTAACATAAACCCTTCAACCAAATCTGCCCAATTTTCAGTACCATGGCACAATTCTGTTTCTAGGTATCGGTTCATAGGAATTGTCTTTAATGTGTGGATAAACCCGTGTACCCACTCCTATTGTGGATTCTCCTCCCATACTGTAGTGCATCAATGAATATGCTCCCTAGGGTCAACTTTACCATCATATTTCACCTCTATTTCTGTATCTACTAACCTAAACCTGATCCGCATTAATATTCGACACTCCTGCCAATTTGCTATATTTCTTTTATGTGCACCCCACCATCTAGCAGGGGTAGATCTCAGGGCCACATTCAGAGCTAACAACCTTTTATATTATGGTATTTGTCTTTCATAATCATCAAGGAAAGTGCTTACATTACCTAAACCATAGTAAGGCAAGTTACTTACCTCAAAAGTTATACAACAAAGTGATTTAGTGATCCTTGCACATTGCCTTGTAGACACTTCGTGTAGCCTATTCTGCCAATTTTCCAATTCTTCTTCTGAATCTGAGGTACAAGAATTGTCCTGCTCCCAGCTCAATTTTCCATCTACAGTGGGGTTAATCCATTCTTCTTCTTTGGCTATCAATTGATAGATATTATCTATATCTGCTGCACAATACTCATCTTTGACAGGCTCTATATATCTCACCCCTTCTGATGGGTCCAATGGAACAATTACTCTCATGTTGTCTTTTTCAAATACCATTTGCCTCTTATTTAAGTTGATTATAGCCAGATTATCAAATGCCCAATCCAATCCAAGCAATGTTGGATAGGGGTTTTTTTCATCCACAATTTCTATCACTTCAAAGTCTGCAATAGTGCAAACTCCTTCAATGTCTACTGTAACACCTGGTAACCTCCCCATAGGGAAGATTTTCTGTTGGTTGGCCATTCTCAACTGAATTGGTGACCATTGTAACTTCGGCTTACCCATCAATTCCCAGGTTTGCTTTGGTAAAACATTGGCATCAGATCCTAAATCCAGAATAACTTGATCCATGTCGTATTCTCTAATTTGCGCAGTGAGTCTCATTTCTTTTCCAATCCTTCTCTTATGTCGATGTAAATTGTTAACTGCACGCATGTCACTTCACGGTACTTCTTTAGAAGCACAAGAATCTATCAATTCCTACAACCCTTCTACAACTTTCTGGTTTCTTAACAACTTCATGCAAGTTTGTAGGAAAGACTTTAAAATACTTGGATCCATATCTTGTGTTGCAACTGATATTATTGTCGCAATTATTCTTCTGCATTGGTTTTGGTTGCGCACTAGAGGTTGAAGCCCCAACATCCATAAATTTTATCCTTTCTTCCATAAACACTTCCTTTTCCTTTAGAACATTGAAAGAAGGAACTTTCTTCGCAGTTTTTCTTACCCATGTAGCTCCAGCTTCCTTCTTTCCATATGCTTTATCATCTCCAGTCGCAACTCCACTCCTTGTTACAATACTAACGCGAGGTTCATCGATCCTCGGTTCCACAGAGATCATTTATAGGTTTTGTGTTGGTTGCTGGTTCCTTTTCTCTTGCATCTTTGTTATAAGAACAAGACACTCCTCAATAACACGACTAAAGGATTTACAATACTTACATGTGGTGGTGGGATTATGACAATCTCTTGCAAAATGTCCTACCTGGTTACAGTTATAACAAATAATTTGGCCATGACCTTGACCAACTCCGCCACCTTGACCTCTTCCTTAATAGCTGCCTCGATCATCATGCTATCCACTTCCTTCCTATGCATGTTCTTCAACTTGCATTCTATATGTGTTAGTACCGCGATCCATCATTAATTCATAAGCTCAACAATTATTCTCATCATGTGCCACTGATTTACAAAACTTGCAATATAAATTCTTTGGAGTTTGCACATATTTTTGCAATAGATAACAATATTTTGAGCGATGTTCACCTCTAGTTTTACATATCTCGCACCATAAGCTGGATCTGACATTCAAAGGGTTTAGAGCTCCACTAGCCATGTAATTTATGAAGAGAGGGCATTGCTCTTTAGAGTGGCCTTTTGATTTACACTTTGTACACCACACTTCTTCTTCGACTTCCTTACTTTTCTTCATATCTTGTATATGCGGAGTCAAATTTTCCAGCTGACTCTGGATCTGTTCATACCTGCATTGGTATCCCCTATAGGCGAAGCTTCTAATTTCATCCCAAGTTCTAAAGCTTTGGCTTGAATTTCTATCTTCTCTTGCGTCAAAGGAAATCTTATATGTGGAAGCAGCGCAACTATGAACCATTCCTTATGTTGTCACAAAGCTATGTTAAAGCTCACTTGATCCAATAATACTTTGAATCTTTGGTCAAATTCCCAAATAGACTTAGTAGGCCTTTGTTTGATTTATTTTAACTCTGTGATGCACTGCGACTCAGAGTTCAGCTTCTTAAATTCTTTTACCAGCGTTGTTTTAATGTTTTCGAATGATCTAATCTTATTGCTTGAATACTAATATTTCTTTATATTTTCATCATGGACCTACTTCGTTGTCCATATTGCTTCACATAAAAACCAAAATTGCTTCGGGTCCTCTAATCCAATCCCTTTAAAAACTGGTAGCTTAATATCATCGGCCATAGTTCTTTACAAACGGGGAGGGGGAGGGGGAGGTGGATTCGTAAGGGGGGGGGGGGGGGGGGGGGGGGTAGGGGGAGTAGGGGGATGGGGAAAACCAAAATTACCCTGAATATTTCTAGATTCTAGCTTCGACAAATTTTCAAGATGAAAGGGTGAATATTGCAGAGCTATTTTGGGGTTTTTATGGAGGTTTTATTCACTTTCATATTCACTTAGCATAAGGCTATAGTTAGTTTCTATGAAAGTCTTTGGATCTTGGCCACGATATATGTTTTTAGTGTCTATTATATATCTTTTCCCACTTCGCGTTGTTCCAGTATCTTCTTCAAATCTTCTCCCAAACATAAGTAAAATAATAATCTGACTGCATTCGTAAAACTCCCTTTTTGCACAAAAACATCTTAATCCAGAGTTTTAAAGATCTCAAGTACTTACCTCGCGGTCCTTTGAAAAATTGTCGTTCTGCTTCATTGTAGGACATAGTCAAGTCTATCGTAAAATCAGTAATGAATCCTCCCAGGATGTTATCAATCCAAAAATCAACAGCTCTTGAGATCCTATTGTCAGTGTTCTTGAGTCGTTGTATTAATTCAGGGGTCCACTCCTTAGGTTCGTCTCCTTTAAAACAGTTTTTTCTCTTGGTCAACCTTGATATCCACTCGTATAGCTCAACATGAAATGAACAGGAAAAAAAATTGTATTGATCTTCAAGAATATACTTTTGTAACCACCTTTTAGATGATAATCGAGGGTTTCTATTCTCCTGATCTACAAATTCTCGTTCTTTCTGTTCTACCCACTCTTGGATTTCCTTCTTCGACAGATGCCACATAAACATATCCCTCAAACAAATCCTAGTCTCGATAACATAACCATTTTTTGGCTTCGTTTGGGCTGACCCAGGTTCATATTTTACTATGCACCAACAAAACCCTCAATCACTGGCCCTCTCAGTAACGACCTGCAAGAAGATCGCAGTCTCATCGGAAGTGATTATGGGAGGATATAGAACCAGGTTTCTGTAGCCTTGAGGGATGATGCGATGTGTTATTTTTATGTTCTTTTATCCTTAACATACATAGATTACTTTGCAGGGTTGGATTATCTACTTAACCATGCCATTAACAACCATAAACAATACTGCGCGGAAATAAAATATAAGCAAATTACTGAACATAAAGCAAAAGATACACAATAATAATACACAAGTTATGTCCATCAGAACTGTACTTATTATATTAATTCTTTGAAACATCATACAATTCTGCGACCTATGCACCCAACTACAGGTGTCTGTGCATTCAACTGCAGACTTTAGGTCTCTATGCACTTAGCTATGGAGCTTTTCCTTCAAGACCCAAAACAGATTACAAAGATATTTCCTTATGTTTGAATCATATCATTATTCACTACTTTGACTTACATATTTTCTCCTATATATACTAATTTCATCAACGGGTACATCAAAATACCATGGTTCTCCTAAAAACAACCAACTACTGCCCAAACCCGTTACAAAAAGAATTGACTTCGACCCACCCCGAAGCCCCTAAAACATCACGTGGTACATAGCTCTGCGGTACTGCGCACTCCACTCCCCAAAATGCAGAGTTTTGACCAAAACTTGGGCCAAGTTGGGTTGTGCCCAACACCATTGATGGATCAACAAAAGGATTATAAGAGGCTTGATGGGCATTTGGAAGATACATCGAGTGAGAGATTAGAGATCCATTTTCTCAAGAGAGCAGCGCAACAATTTCCAGAGAGGTCATCGAGGAGATTTCTTGCAATGAGGGGCAGAGATAGTTTTCCAGTTGGAGAGTTTCCTGATCTGAGGATACATTGTAGAGGAGGAAGAGAGAGATCCTAAAGAGGCAGCATAGAGCCATGTTGAGGTAGCACATAGCCTGAGAGGAGATTCAAAATTTGTTGGAGAGTCGAGTTCTAGAGCCAGAAGCTGGGGTGTGAGACTGGAAGGGCGAAGATTTGAAGTTCTAGAGGAAAATCGACCAATAAGAAGGGTGACACAATGCCTAGTAGTTGTGACGCTGGACTGCGTAGGTTGACGTAGAGGCAACACATAGGCAGTGTGGGACTTGCCATTCAGTGGTTGGATCAGTGTCGGATTTCCAGTGATAATGTGAGGTATTTCTCACTAATTTCTCTACCAGTAAGATTCTCTGTATCAGATAGCTAGTAAGGCATCCAAAGTTTGTATTCAGAAACTACTCCATAATAATACAAACCCTTAGCTGATGCACCAGTTTTCCTTCATTGGGTTTTTCCAGGGACATTTTTCCAAAAACAACGGTGTCACTTGTGTGTGTGTGTTATTCTTCTTGCTCATTTCTTGTTTCCGCATATTATTTATGTTGTGAAGGCTGCAATTGTATTTATTTCGATGTTTACTATGTAATATTGTAAATAACTTGTAAGAGAATTAACAAGAGAAATAACATCAGATTGTTGCAGTAGGGATTTGGGTCTCCTAATTTTTACATGGTATTAGAGCACAGGTGAAGCAAGAGAGTAGACTGGAATAGCCCAATGTTGAAGAGAAGGAAGGATATCAAAGTGCTGCATAGGTAGTAGATCGAATACACAGAGGGATTGCACAGTCCAAGACAAGAGGGAAAGATTCTTGAGGAAAATCTCTCTCAGAGTGAGTTGACAGAGAGGTAATATTTCCAGTTCGTGATTTGTCAATGGCAGAGGGAGTAGTGCAGTAGCAGATCCAACGTTGAGCAGTCTTCAGGTGAGACACAATTTTCTACAACAGTTGTTGGGGAAAAAAATCCTCAGAAGAAGGAAGAAGACACATTTTGAGGGAATTTATTCCTTAGTGAATTCCAAGCCAAGGAATTCTATTTCTCATTTGTTGAGAAACAATAGCGAGGAGAAGATCTATTAACTCCAGCAGGGAGTGCATATGCCAGCTAGCAGTTGCACAAAGGAGAGAGGGAGATATTTGAATTTTTCTTGGAAGAGATGGACGCCAATGGGCTGAGAGATCAAGATTGATTAGACGAAGCAACCAACTATGTGATCTGGAAGGCTAGGATATTTTTCCTTCTATATGAGCATGATCTCAAAGCCAATGTCGATAGTGTGGTAGCTAGCTGAACTTGCTGATGCATATCCACTCAAGAAGTACAAGGTTGAGATGGAGAAGGCCAAGTGGTTGATCCTCGACAGATTGAGGGATCACATTGTATGTCACATTTTTGGCAAAGGGACGATTAAAGAGATGTAGGATGCCTTGACTACATTGTATCAAGGATCTTTCGAGCAGTGGAATATGTACTTCGAGGAGACAATGAGATCTATGAGGATGTAGAAGGGGGAACGCATTGATCCATTCCTATTGAAGCTTCAAGAAGTTCGAGATCAATTAGAAGTTGTAGGGTCATCACCTTAGCCTACAGAGATGGTGATATTGCTCCTGAATTCAGTCTCAGAAGAATGGAAAGTATTTGTCCAGAGTATCCTGGGTAGAGAGAAATCGTCGGATTGGGAAGGATGTGAGCCGCTCGATGAGGTGAGACTCAATCAAATGCAAATTTGATGGCAGCAACAGCAGTGGGAAGAAGCCCAAGGAGGAGGAGGAGAATGCAACCCTTGCACCAAAGGGGTAGCAGGAGAGGCGAAGGTGGAAGAAGGATGTCTCAAAGATCAAATGTTTCCGGTGTGGTGAATTTAGTCAGTACGCTACACAGTGTCCTCTCAAAAAGAAGGACAAGGATGAGAAACATGATCCACGGGCTGCAACTGCAAAGATAGAGGAGGAAGAATTTTCTATGATTTCCCAGATACCTCCAGGGGAGAGGTGGGGTGATCTAGTACTGTAGTTTGAAAGAACTACAAATGGGCATGATCCTTGAGGAGTCCACGTCTTGGGTCAAGACCTTGCTATGGGGGCCCATAGTCAACAGTAGCAGGATGGACCAGTGTCAGGTGGTGCAATCAGGTGCCAGAATGACAGATGTAGTGGCTAGTGGCAGTCATATACTGAGCAACGCAGAGCTAATGTTGGAAAACATGCAGTTGGCACAAAGAAGAGTCAACAATAGCATAGATAATTCAGTGATAGCGTAGAGGCTAGCAACAATCAGAACTCGGATGACGGATGCATCATAATAAACACAATTGGTTCAATATTTTGGATTTTTTTCCATTGTAGTTGTTATAGAAGGCAACATCAACAGTTGGAGCAGAGTTGCAGTGCAGAGGTAGTTGGAAACAACATGCAGAGTCAACAGAAGCACGAATGCAACATTTGCGCAGTAGTTGGTGGGCAATGAGGTCAGACATCAATAGCACAAAGGGAGATGTTATAGAGTTAGGGTGATGCTTTAGCGTGTTGCATTACTAGAGAACATTCCTCGCTAAGACAAAGTGTTGATTTCTGGTAGCATCGGATGTACTCTAAGCCTTAAAATTTGCAGGGAAGTTAGGACACATGTATTCCAGAATAGCCATAAATCATTTTGGGAAATTCCACCTAAAGATAGTTTTATTAAAATAATTAATTATTTTTAATGGATGCCTAAGTCCAAACTTAGGAAATTAAAATAATTAAAGGGTATTAATTAAACTGGGGGTGAAACTTCTAGAAGAATACAAGGATCAAGTCAAAATGATCTGAGCCATTGATTATAATCTAATTTGGGCCGTTGATTGATCAACGAGAGGATTATAAGAAGAGGCTTGATGGGCATTTAGAAGATACATTGAGTGAGAGATCAGAGATTGATTTTCTCAAGAGAGCATTGCAGCGTTTTCCGAAGAGGTCATTGAGGATATTTCTTGTAGTGAGGGGCAGAGATAGTTTTCCATTTGGAAAGTTTCCTAATCTAAGGATACATTGCTGAGGATGCAAATAGACATCCAGAAGAGGCAACATAGAGCCACATTGAACAGTTTAGAACCACACTAGGCAATGTAGAGCCGCGCTGAGGTAGCGCATAGCCTAAGAGGAGATTCAAAATTTGTTGGAGAGTCGAGTTCTAGAGCCAAAAGCTAGGGTGCGAGACCGAAAGGGCAGAGAGTCAAAGTTCCAGAGGCAAATTGACCATCAAGATGGGTGATGCACAACCTAGTAGATGTGACGCTAAAATACGTAGGCTGATGCAGAGGCAATGTGGGGCATTCCATTCAATGGTTGGATCAGTGACGAATATCTAGTGATAGTGTGAGGTATTTATCACTAATTTTGTTGTTGCAATAAGAATACAATTTTATCCATTAGCATACATGCAAAAATCTATAATGGATTGGAAAAGTGTTAGACAAGCTAAGGGTCAAAATGTGCAAGGATATACTCAAGAATTTAGGAAAAGAGCTTTGATTTTGGGTATAGATTTATCCTCTCAAGACACTCTACTAAAATGCATTGGAGGTTTACATAATTATTTAAGACACACAATTCTCATGTTTAACCCTACAAAGCTAGATGAAGTTTGTGTACATGCAACTCATTTAGAAGCAAGAGTGAAGAATATTCCCCAAGAGGGTAGCAAGAAGACATTTAAGAGTGGAGACAAAGGAAAGGGGAAATTCAAAGGCAAAGGGAATAAGAATGCTTCAACCAAGAAGGAGGGAGAAAACTCACATGTAAACACTATTCAAATGAAGGCCATGATGAAGACCATTGTTGGAAACTTCATCCTCAGATGAGACCCAAAAATTTTAACAACAAAGGGAAACAAAAGACTATTGCAACTACACAACAAGATTTAGGATCCAATTCCATGGATGAAACAAAGATTACAACCATGGGATTTAAAGGTAATGACTCTATTGCAAGTACTAGTTCTTCTCGTAACCTTAATGAAACTCAACATGAAAAAGAAAGAATAGAGCTTTTCCACATTATAGTCATTTCAAAACATACCAAGATAGATACTTTGTTTAATAGTGGATCACAATCAAACCTTATTTCAAAAGACATTGTTAAGAAATTAAAATTGGAAACCATTCCTCATCCTAAACCTTATCTTTTAGGATGGATATGTGACAATGCAAAATTGCACGTGACAAAAAGATGTAAATTTAAGTTCGCCATCACTGTAAACTTTATAGATAAGGTAGAGATTGATGTAATTCCACTTGACATTTGTGGTATTGTTTTGGGAAGCCCATATATATATGATAGGAGAGCCATATTTCATCACCATGAGAAAAAATATCATTTTTTTAAAAATGGGATTGAGTACATTGTTAGAGCACATAGCAAGAAGTTGAATCTATCTCTTGTGAATGCTGGAAAAATGAAGAGGCTTGTTAATGCTAGTAAGAATTTTTTACTCTTGATGATCAAACCCAAAGAGAATGTTGAAAATTAAGCCTTCCAAGGATGTGATGCAAGATTAAAATATGATTTGATTGAGGTTGTTAACACCTATGATAAGATGTTTCAAGAACCTAAAGGATTGCCTCCTAAAAGAGGAATCCAACATGAGATCCGATTGCACCAAGATGGCCCTCTTCCAAACATTGGCATGTACAGGATGTCAATCATGGAGAATGCATAAATCAAGAAACAAATCCAAGAGTTTCTTGATAAAGGGGTCATCAAACCAAACACATCGCCATAGGTCTCCAATTGTTTTAGTACCAAAGAAAGATGGTACATGGCGCATGTGCGTGGATTTTAGAGCATTGATCAAGATCACAGTAAATAATCATTGCCCTCTTCCTCGAATTGATGATTTAATTGATCAATTGAAATATGTTGTTTATTTCACTAAGTTGGACTTGAGAAGTGGCTATCATCAAATTAGGATTGTTGAAGGAGACATATGGAAGACAAACTTCAAAACAAAGCAAGGTTTGTTTGAATGGTTGGTTATGCCATTTGGGCTTTGTAATGCTCTTGCAACATTCATGAGAGTTATGAATGATGTCTTAAGACCTTTTCTTGATGACTTTGTGATAGTCTACTTAGATGACATATTGATTTTTAGCAAGACTCATGAAGAGCATGTCAAGCATGTTAGGCAAGTCTTAGATGTCTTAAAGAAAGAAAATTTGTTTTTAAAGATGTCTAAATGTGAATTTGGAAAAACCTCGTTAGTATATTTGGGTCATATTGTTGGAGGGGGTGAATTGAAGATAGATCCCTCAAAGGTCAAAGTCATTGTGGATTGGCCTAAACCCAATAATGTAATAGAGGTTAGGAGATTTTTGGGAGCAACCCAATATTGGAGAAAGTTAATTTCTAACTTCTCATCAATTGCAGCTCCATTACATGCCTTGACAAGTGTGAAACAAGTTTTTCAGTGGGGAGGAAAGAAGTAGAAAGCCTTCGATGCATTGAAAGAGAGAATCAGTACAACACTAGTTCTTGCACTTCCTGATTTAAGACAACCATTTGAGATACAAACTGATGCAAGTGACTATGCTATGGGAGCAGTCTTGATGCAACATGGTAAGCCCATTTGTTACCATTCTGAAACTTTTAATGGTGTAGTAGTTAACTATCCAACATATGACAAAGAATTGTATGCTTTGGTGCAAAGTGTGAAAAAATGGAAACATTATTTGATGGGAAAGGAAACTATCATTCACATTGATCATCAACCATTGCAATACTTGCAATCACAAACCAAGCTACAACAAGCGAGGCATTTTAGATGGATGGGTTTCTTATAGCAATTCCACTTGGTGATAAGGTATAAGAAAGGTATTTATAACAAAGTTTTTGATATGATATCTAGACCAATTGTTAGTGAAACTATTATTCTTAGGCATAATTCTATCATGCATGAGAGCTATGTTGAACAATATGCTTTAGATGAAGATTTTAAGGATGTCAATGCAACTTTGTGTCAAGGCAACAAAGTAGAGGAATTAGATAACCATGTTCATGATATACTATTGTATCATCTTGGCAAGCTATGCATTCCATAGAGTGAAAGAGTCAACATTATAATGGAAGTGCATACTTCTCTTATTACTGGTCATTTTGGTGTAGGCAAGATGGTGGCACAATTATAGAGGTATTGTTATTGGCCTCATATGAATGAAAGTGTGTCACGATATGTAAGAGGATGTTCTTTGTGTGCTACTAGTAATCCTAGCAATAGAAAGCATTGATGTTTTTTAAATTAAAAACCTTTCCACGATGCACCATGTTTTTAGGCACATGGGATTTCGTAGATAAGGGAAAGAACCAGTGATTTATGTGAGTATAGCACCGAAATGGTGAAAATGAATTTTACAACCAATATAAATTTAACCATTGTCTGGTGTTATTGATTAATATATGCATCAGGTCACTCGAATTACTCAGTGCACCATTGTTTTTATTTTTATAAAAACTAACCCTGCCATGGTACGCTATTATCTATTAAGCACTGAGAATAAAATTCTGTTAACTACAACGATTCTTATTTTATACGAAGTGCACCGCCATTTGTAAATTAAGAACTCTTCCAAATGCACCATGTTTTTTAGACACCAGGGCTTTCCTAAATAGGGATAGCACCGATGTTTCATAACATTATAGCACCGAAATGGTGAAAATGAATTTTACGACCGATTTTTTTATTATAAATTTAACCTTTGTCTGGTGTTATCGAGTAGTGTATGCACCTGTGTGCCTGTTCTACTCAGAGCACCGTTGTTTTTTTATTTGTATGAAGTATAACCCTTCCACGGTGCACGATTGTATATTAAGCACCAGGTTGTACAGTTCTCTTAACGACACCAGTGTGTATTATCTAAGAAGCACACCAACATTTTTAAATTTAAAAACCCTGACACAGTGCACTATGTTTTTTTACGAACCAGGGCTTTCATGAATAGTTATTGCACCGGTGCTTCGTGGGAGTATAGCACCGAAATGGTGAAAATGAATTTTACTACCAACAATTTTTTTTTTAAATTTAACCCTTGTCCAATGCTATTGAATAATATACGCATTAGTGCACCTTTGTTTTTATTTGTATAAAAAATAAACTTGCAACGGTGCACCATTCTCTATTAAGCATCGGGGTCTTCAGTTCAATTAACGACACCGATAGATCTAATATATGAAGCACACCGCTATTTTAAATTAGAAACCCCACAATGGTGCACCATATTATTTATGCACTCTGGCATTCGTATATGTGTTTAGGACCGGGGCCTCATGAGAGTATAGCACCAGATTGGGCTAAACGATCAACATTTTTTTTAAATTTAACCCTTTTTTGGTGCTATTGAGTAGTATACATACCCGTGTGCCTTTGTACTTAGCGCACTTTTTTTTTTAAATAACTCTGCCATGGTGCACCATATGCTATTAAGCATCAATGCGTCTAGTTATAGTAATGCATCAGTGCGTTAGTGTATTATACATGCACCATTAAAAAAATTCACTAAAACATCCACCTGCCCAACTCCGCTAATGGCCTCCACCACAAACATATTTCTGGGTTATTTTTATAAGGGATTCCACAAAAACCTCTGCAAGAAGGTATTTTCCTTGTAGTGAGTGATCGAACTAGGAATTTGTCACCATTAAATGTTAGCAAACTTTACTGAAATTTGAGTATCGAATCTCTAGATCTTCTCCAAAAATAAAATCCACTCGGCCCAAACGAAAATGTCCCATGCGGCTTGATTAGCTCTAATGGCATCCACACTGTCAAGTTATGTTCACACTATAGTCCAACCGATCTTACTCTTCTTTACACTTTTCCCGTCAAACGCTCTGTCGTAGCTCATATATCACCTTACCTCTAAACTCAAATGTCGAGTGTAACCTACCTTCTCAACAGTTTGAACCAAAAACTATCATGATTCCCCACATTAATTCTCATTACCATGTTTTTTTATGAATTATCGGTTGTTCTAATAGTGCTATTATATTTTAATTATGCTACTGTCATTCATGTGGAGAGGCATGTTGCGAAATGATGCTTCACGTTGTGAAAATATAGCTACAAAATGACTTGAGTATGCCACAAAACTCGATCATTAAATGATCATGGCGACTTTGAAATGATGGCAAAGTAATGTTGGAATTGCATATTTATTTAGATAGGATATAAGTTCCGGTTGAAGTATGTTTAAGTAATGTGTTATAGGAATTTATATTGGGCATAGGGATTAAACATAAGGATATAAGGATTTATGTTAGGCATAAGTAGGTTGGGGACAAGGTAGAGTAAACAATAGGTGAGAAGGGTAATTGTAACATGAAAATAGATAATGAAATAATGATCATGTTCCTTTTAAGGGACAAATATATACATAAGTGAGGAAAAAAATTCATCCTTAAAACAAGATTAGGCATGCTTAAGATAAATTTAAATGTTATCAGTTCCTATATACGTTAAGAAGAGAAACTGATAAATAGTCAAAGAGTACTTGTCCCGTGGAAATAGGCATACCACAAATTATTTTTTTGCTCTCCATCTTCATTATATGATTCAATCTTGAAGGATAGTATTGAATAGTACTTGTCCCATGGAAATAGGCATACCACAAATAATTTTGTCGCTCTCCATCTTCATTATATGATTCAATCTTGAAGGATAGTATTGAATAAATGATGATCATACCTTTCTTGCAAAATGAAATGTTTCATACTATGCCATTTGGAACCCCGGTTTTCCAACATAAGCCAGTCCAATTGCACCCAAAAGGGTTTTAAAAATTGGAAGTTCTTAATTCCTAGTGATGCTAGCCAAAGTCTAGTTTTCTAACATTACTAATGTCAGTAGTACCTGGAAGCCAGGTTTTTGCTACCATATATTTTTCTCTTTTTCTTTTTCTTTTTAGTTGGACTGTAAGATTAAAGGATTGTATAGGAGAGTGGGGTGTCCATTCGTTCGATGAACTTCATGCCAGACTACTTTTCCAACCCCTGAATAAAATATTCTCTTGATTGGGGTCTCTAGTATAACTTTAAACGATGTTCATTTTCCATTAACAATGTATGTGCCTCATCGATAGTATGAAGTCACACAGACTCGTTATCAAACACAGTTTCAATCTCATAATGTCCCAACCAATGAGTGTAGAATTTTCCCTTGAAATTATTATACCTATATTCAAACAAAAGAGCCCAATCCCCTTCTTTGAATTTCTTTTTCTTTATAAACTTATCATGAATTTTTTCGCGTTGTTGTTGCACAATTTTTTTTTATGAATGGCATCTTGTCGAATCTCATCAAGTTCATTAAGTTGATCTAGTCAGTGCTTTTGTGCTTCAGAAAGCTCCATTCCCACTTGCAAATTAGTCCTCAATGTTTTGATCTCAAATTCAATAGGTAGAACAACATGTTTCCCATACACAAGCTCATATGGAGTGAAACTTGTAGTATCCCTCCAGGTGATTCTATAAGCCCACAAGGCTTCTAGAAGTTTCCTGACCCAATCCTTATGGTGTTTTTGCACTTAATCAATATATTTTCCAGTACCTTGTTAGTAACTTCAACTTGTCTGTTGGCCTGTGGATGGTAGGGAGTAGACATCTAATGCTTAATCCTGAATTTCTTGGTGATATTCTAGATGAGCTTTGAGGTGAATAAAGTTCCTTAGTCTATGGCGATTTATCATGGTAATTCAAATAGAACAAAGATCTCCTTAGCAAGGCCTTTGCCTCCACCCATTTAGTCACATAATTAGTACATACAAGGATATACGACTTTCTCTTTGACAATGGGTTAATTGGCCCCACAAAATCAAGGGCCCACTTTTCAAACCGTTCTAACAATATTTATGGTTGAAGAGGCATCTCATAAAATTGTGCTAGTTTACCCATCCTTTGACACTTTTCACAACTTCTAACATATTTAATGGTGTCCCTAAAAATGGAAGGGCAGTAATACCTTTTTCACATAATTTATTTGTGGTCCTTTTATCTACAAAGTACCCCCCACAAGGCTCATCATGACAAGCCTTATAAATGTTGTAAATTTCACCCTCCCAGACACATCACCTAATCACATGATCAAGCTCAGTTTGAAATAGATGCCCTTGAATCCAAGAGCATTTAGCACATTCTCTTATGACATTTTTTCATTCTATAGGCAACAAATGTCGTGGAAGTTTCCCTACAACCAAGTATTTAGCAATATTTAGGAACCAAGGTACTTTAGTAAACAAAGCGAACAATTTTTCATCAAGAAAAATATCTTCTATAGAATCAGACTTATCTTCATTATGGAGCCTTGATAGAAAGTTCATAAAAACATTTTCTTTTCCATGTTAATCAATAATAGTAATGTCAAATTTTTGTAGAAGAAGCAACCATCTAGTCACTCTGCCATGAGTGATAGGTTTGTTCATGAGATACTAAATGGTCGAGTTATCAATGTGTATAAACACAGTGTATTCAGTGATATAATGATGAAATTTCTTGATGGCATGGATTACAAGAAGGAATTATTTAGTAATTGTATAGTTCAACTTAGTTGGGGTTAGGTTTTTACTGATATAGTATATGGCATATAGTTTTTTTTTTATCTTCTTTCTATCGTAATACAGTCCCAATGGCCATGTCAGAAGCATTAATGTGGATGTGAAAAGGCAAAGACCAATTAGGACCTCAGAGCATAGGAGCAGTGGACAACTTTTGTTTAAGTATATACAAATCTTGTGACATTGCTCATTCTAGGAAAAAAATTTATCCGTTGTTAAAAGATGAAAGAGGGGAGATGTTATCTTGGTAAAATTTTCTATGAATCTACAATAGGATCACGCATAACCCAAAAATTTGTGGACATCCTTTTATGTAGTAGAGGTGGCTAGCTTTAGAATGATTTCTATCTTGACAGGGTCCACTCTAATTCCTTCGCATGAAACATGATGCCCTAAGACGATCCCTTGATTTAGAAGCATTTGTCACTTTGCATTACTAAGAGTGAGGTTTTTTAATTAACAGTGAATCAACACTATTTATAGGTCCTTTAAGGCTTCCTCAAATGTGTCTCCATAGACAATAAAGTCATCCATATATATTTTGACACAATCATGGATTAGATCAGAAAATATACCAAGAACAACCCATTGGAAGGTAGCTCGAGCATCACACAATCCAAATGAAAGTACCTAGTATGCATATGTTCACCATGGGCAAGTAAAGGTAGTATTTTCTTGGTCTTCAAGGGCTACTTGAATTTGGTTATAGCCACTGAACCCATCAAGAAAAGATAAAATTTTCTTCCCATCCAGGGTATCCAAGACTTGGTCAATAAGAGGTAATGGAAAATAATATTTCAAAGTTGCTTTATTTAGGTTGCAATAATTGACACATATTTGCCATTTCTTGCTTTTCTTAGGGACAATAACCAAAGGAGATACCCACTTATTGTTAAAAATAGGATAAATGAAGTTAGCATTTAACAATTTTTGCAACTCTTCTTTTAGAATGTCCTTAAAGCGCGGTTCATCCTCCTCTGAGGTTGTCTGATTGATTAAGAATCCTCCTTTAGATAAATATGGCGAGTGAAAAGATTAGGAGAAATGCCCTTCATATTAGTGTAATCCCAAGTAAAAATGCTACTATTGCTCTGAAGCACTTCTATTAGTTTCTTTTGTTGGGAAGGATCTAGATGGCCATTGATGCCAAGAGTCATTCCAGGATAGATTTTGACAGCCCTAGTTTGATTATCATTGTCTATAATGGATAATGAATCCAACTGTTGTACTAACTCAACAAGTGAGCATGACTCCTGAAAATTTCTTCCTAATATTTGATTATATGGTGAAAGGTGGTCATCACAAGGGTTAGTCAAAGTAGTAAAATCAAATCATCCTCAATGTCCTCTTTAAAAGTAGTAGTTTGTTCAAGGGACAAGAGAGGTCGGGTGAGTTACTCATCATTATCTTCAAACCATAAAGGGTTTTCAAATTCCAGTGAAGGTTTGGTAGGTGCGTACATTGTAAGATTTTTAGTTGAGTTCCCATGTGAGATAGTCATGTTTCCTAGCCGACATATAATATAGGCATCTATTGTATCCAACCAAGATCTCCCTATGATTAATGGATGCCCCCAAAGGTTAGTATTAGGTTAGAGAATTATAAAATCAGTAAGATATTCCCATGAATACATGGAAACAATTATGCCTTCCACCACTCATTTTGGTTTAATAGTATACCACTCAACCAGCTGAAGAACAATGGGGTTGATCTTAAGCTTGATAAGCCAAGAGTTTCCATAGTTTCTTTGGTCATAACATTAATTTATGCCCCTAGGTCGATCAAATTATTTTATATAGGGAAATTGTTAATAATAACCGTCACAACTGGACTCCTAGGGTGTCCATATTTTGTTGTAAACACATTTCCAGACATTAGATCAAATAATTCCCTGATGACCTATATTGTCTTAGGGTCCTTCTTTTTCCTTCTTGGTTTATTCAAACATAGTTCCTTGAATGCTTTTGTATATATAGTAGCACCCCTAATGGCTTGGAGTAGGGTAATTTTTACACATAAATTCCTTAAATCTCCTATAAAATCAAATTCAAGTTGTACATGGGGTTTTTCCAAGCTCAATCTCTCAGGGTAGGGGATATGTTCCTTTTTGAGAGGTTGATTAATTGCTGTATCCTGAACAATAGAGGAAGTCATTCTTGGCTCCAGGGAGGTGTCCTCATCATCTTGTTCTTGAATTATGGGAGAAAGTTGATTTTGGAGCACCTTATCGAAACATAAATGAATACTCTCATAATCCAAATTATAAGTGGGTAGCTAAACATTGTAGGTGGGTTGAGCTACTTGATTATTTTGATTAGGCATTGGTTGAGCTAGGAGTTCGGGTTCTTGTTGAGTTTTATGCTAAGTGGGTTGATTTGATGGTAGTTGAAGTTGTTGTGGATAATTCTAAGGTGGTGATTTTGGTGTCATATTTCCATAGGAAGAAGGTCCTTTCCAACCTAGGGCCTACCCTTCATGTTGAATTTTCTGTGGCCACTGGGGCCACGACATAGGAGGGTACCAACCAAAGGTTGAAGGTGGATATAAAGATGAACCTTGGGGTGTATTTCTAGAAGATATAGGTGTCCAGGGTTTCTTTTGGGCCATGAAACAAATTTGCTTCATTCCTTACTAGCCTCTTGAAACATACATTTTAGCATAGGGAGAGAGGGGCATTTTTGAGTTGAATGTTTCTACTCACAAATGTTGCATATTTCAATATTGTTTAATGGGTTGTCTCATAGAGGGTGCTTTTTCTGACATTTAGAGCAGAATATAGATAGGGATAATTCAACCTCCTCTTTATTTTTCTTGGCTTTAAGGACATCTAATTGGGAGTTTAGGGTGCTAAGGATATCAATTTTAAAATTCTCTAATAGATTCCCTAGCTCAAATTTAGCTACCCTGTTGGAAACAATGATAATACTGGGGGGGGGGGGTAAATTGGTATTGAGGCTAATTTTAAAATTTTTATGCTATTTAATTTTCTTATTCAAGCTTGGAACCCATCCATATAATCAACAATGATATGTAATATGGCAACAAAATTAAATCAACATACAAGAATATACACCATGAGCATCATACACATGAGACACAAGGTTTTACGTGGAAACCCTTTCGAGAAAAAACCACCAAAGCTTGTTGTTGTTATTGATGTAAATAAGAGCACCTACTCTATTACATCAATCTATTTTTTGAGCACCCACTCACAGGAAGCACCAACTCCCTTTGATTGTTTTCTAGCACCAACTAGCAGGAAGCACCAACTCCCTTTGATTGTTTTCTAGCACCGACTAGTAGGAAGCACCAACTCCCTCTTTTTGTAGACACATGTCTAGCTTACCAGAAGCATAATGTGAAGCACCAACCTCATGGATTTTTTACAAGCACCAACTTGCAGCTCCTTGGATTTTTGCAAGAACCAACTTGCAGGAGGCACCAACCCCCAAGCCTTCTCAAGCACCCACTAGAGATGGAAGCACCAACTTCCTGTATGTAGGCACCAACCCACACTCAAATAGGAACTGAATTTTCTTTGTAATTGGAAGCCACTCTGCCTGATTTCAACTTTATTCTCTGCTCACTCTGCAGCAACCCACTGATTTTCTCAACAACAGTCACTCATCGTAGTCCATGTAGATCTGTCTCTTGTCTTCATCAACATGCACTCAACTCTCGGCCTCTTGCTCTCCATAACACACACACACACAACTCTCATCCTTCTTTCTCTACATAGGAACCTTCGGCCTTTCTCATACAACATAGGAAACTATGACCTTGCTCACATAGCATAGGAAACTACGACCTTGCTCATAAAGCACATGCAACTATGGCCTTGCTCAAACAACACAAAGACAACTTTATCCTTTCTCACAGAGCACATGCAACTTTCGCCTTACACATGGCGCACATACAACTTCCGCCTTTCTCACAACAACACAACTCTCGGTGTCTCTTACCTCTACATAGGCACTCTTGGCGTTTAAGGTGTTAAGACTTCAACTCCTATTGGTGGCCATTCTCCCTTTGTCAACTAATCTTTGTCTTTGTTTATTTAAGCTCTCGTGACCATGTGCCAGCCCATTATCGGAAGCCCTCTATATCGAAACTTTTCCAAACTCCAACCATTCTTTCTGACGTCTTCAACCTTCGATATGACGTCATCACCCCACATGGTGACTCCTAAGTTGTGACACATGTCACCAGGTTCTGGCCCATTATCCTACCTAATAAGGTTGAATATGCCTGTTATTTGTCCTATCGTACTACCAGGTCATGTTGATGTCAGCCACTGTACCTTATTGGATCCAATTAGATGTTGCCATGTGTCCTTATCGAAGCCAACCAGATGCTACCATGTGTCCTTATCAGAGCCAATCACATGCAGCCATGTGTCCTACTAGAGGAGAGAGAGGAGGACCCGTCAAGCTTGGTTTTGCACCAAAATCCTTTGTTAATTCTCTTTTGGAATTCCTCAGTGCTCTTAAAGGCTTATCGACACCTATTGATATCGCAATACTTTAAATGTTCCTCACTTGAAAAATTTCCAATATTGCGATCTCCGATATGCTGATGTTCTGATACGCCAATATCCGAGATTTCGATATCCTCCAATCTGCAATACAACCTGCTCTATGTATCACACCTTTGATATTTTGATACCACCAATATGCCAACCTCTGGCATTCCAATGCGCTAATATGCCGATATCCAGGGTTTTGTTCTCTTGATGCGCCGATACGTTGACCTTCGATCGCTGATGCACCGATATGTTGACCTTTGATCTTCCAATGCGCTGATATGTTGGGCCTCCGACATTTTGATTTCCCAATGCCAATTTGATGGATGTGCAAATCTCTGATATCTTGGACCTCTGATATTCTAGGATTCTTAGGACTTCAAGTCCCTGATCATCAGTAAGCTATAACTTTTAATCCAGTCCATTTTTGGACTTTCACATATTGTTGGGAAGCTCTTATAGAGAAATTTCCAATGGAGAGGGTCCAATGTAGGTTTTTATCCCATATGCTACATCTAAGATGGCTCCAAACTCCCTGCCATTATTTTGATCCTTGACTCTCCAGATAGATGAGATCACAACCATCAAGGTGATCCTCTACATGAAGCCTGCAACTACCATGCACTTCGATCTAGTCCATCACTGTAATCATCATTTGATGGCTTCTCCAATAATCCTACTATTGTGATGATTTTCTTCATGAAGCTTGCAACTACATGAGATTCCTCCCGGGCCATCACTGCCAACATCTGTTGTGCCAAGCATCCGAGCTAGTCTAGTTGACATCAATGCCAACACTCCTACCAACAGTTAGGCAATGTCAATTTCCCAACACATCTACCCTGAATGATCGTTGACATCAATGCCAACACACTTGCATATGCCTTCACTAGGCCACTAGCCATCCAGACAATGTCAACTGTCCAACAATCTCCCCCTTTGGTATTGATGGCAACACTCCATCCTTATCTTCATGTGATGGCCAAACCTCATGCTACTTCCACACATCTCATTGCATGAGACACCAATGGCCTTATTTCTTCTACACATGCCATCACAGCTTCTCCACAAATTCTCTCCCCCTTTGACATCAATGGCAAGGGGCTACAAGCTACCTTTCTCTCCCCATGCAATCACTTGGTTGTGAATACTAGATTCTAGCTATTGAGATGTGCATTCTGCTTCGCAGACATCTCTTCCAGGATTGTTGCTGCTGCTGCTCCATAAACTGGGCATATGTGATATGCTCCCCCTGAACATATACTGCCTTTGATTTGAATGCCTCTAGTTTTGGACACCTTATGGATGTCAGCTGAGTATTCTCTCCACTATTTCATCTTTTGTATAAAAAAGATTGATACCCATTAAACTGCTCATGGTATTGTTGCTGCTGCAAATACCAATTAATGATGATGCATTTTGGCTCACACTTCTTCGTTGTTGCTGCTGCTTCCGAGACTATGCTCACATTATTTGAGCATCTCCACTTCTCCCCTTGAGATCATACTCATACAATAGGGACTTCTTTTCAACTAATACTAGTTGCTCCAAAGGAAATGATTACAAATGGATGAATGTGCCATGCAAAATATAATATTTATTTCTAAAAAAGAAATGTCCATTTGCACACAAGGTTACTCAACATGAGCCCAACACAACCAATTGACATAGCGATACCAATTGAGGGTTAAGGGACATGAAAATATTACACCAATTGTGTTTCATGAACACAAGATTGCTATGCATAATCAAACTCACAACTTAAATGAAATAAGGGTATTTCACCAAAGATGCAAACCTTTCATTTGCTCAACAGTCTTCCTTTCTGAGGTTGCCCATTGTTTTCTACTACTACTTATCAAAGCAGCTCCCCCTAAGCTAATGCCCTTTGATCTCCTGCAAATGTTGTCTTGCCTCTGCGTGGGGACTGATCCTGTGGACCTAACATGACTGTGAGCTTCCTGTCATTCCAAACTTCCATTGCAGCCCATATTCTTCCCACAACATAAGATATTGTTGTGTACTCTTCATGTTGGTTGCACTCCTCCTTTTCAATGTTGATACATTCAAAATAAACTAATTCATTCTTGTAATCAACAAGAAAACACAACCATACCTTCATTAATCAGATGCACCTTTCTGTTTATTCTTTTTGGCTTCTTGCATCTGACTTATTCGACCTCCCTTGAGGCCCTTCTCTTCCTTTACTGAAGAGAAACAAATGATTTTCTCCCCCTTAGCAGATCCTCCTCCTCCTTCTTCCAGAACTTCAATGGTTGGGTCCTAACAAAAGCATAGTACTCCAGCTTCTTCTTTGCCCATGTTTGGGCTTCTTATCAGTTGCACATGGGTAGAGGAAACTTTTCTTTCAACTCCTCTTTCTTCACCCAAATCCTCTGAATGCACCTTCGCCTTATAGTTAGGTCTACTACAAGTGTAGGAGGATCATCCTTTTGATTTGTCCTCCTCTATTCACCTTTTTTTTTTGAAACAAAGTATTGAAGAGAAATTTGTATCTCTCAACTCCATTCTTTCTCCTTGCCTTCAAATCCCAAGCTACTACATTCGCATGCATATGCTGAGAAACATTCCATTTCTTCTCATTTCTGCAACCAACTCTCTTGTGAACGAGATTTCCACAGTTGTAGCATTCAACATGGCTTAAGATTGGGGCAGAGGAGTTACCTTTCTTGACAACATTCTTGCCAAAACTCTTATCATGGCCAACATGCCTTCTCCTAGCCTTTTTTTGAATTTTTGGGTTGTTGTTACCCATCACATCTTGTTTCCTTGCATGCCATCTATAGCCTATGGCTTTATGTCCAAAATTATTGCAAGAAAAAAAATGATAAAAAGGCTTTTGTTGATAGACGTTACCTTTTATCTGAAGGCTCTATTGTTGAGAAGGAAGGGTCCTCTGTTGAATCTTCATGTGCCTTCTATGACAGTTTGCATTACTGCAATGCACTATTTCTGGCCCTCTTCTATTGCATTTCCTACAACAGCTTCTTAGCCTTCTGCTGCACTATCGATTGCTGCTTCTTAGCCTTCTGCTACTTCCTTTCCTTCTCTTTTTGCTACTGCTTTCCATGCTACTATTTCTGTCCAACAACCCTTATTTCTTGGTTATTGTTGGAATCTTGAATTCCCATTAGCTTATGATATTGAGACAATTCTTTATTTTACTTTTCTAAGTCATGTCTCAATGAGACTGCTTCATTTTGTAGTCTCTCACAGTAATATTCCTTCTCACTTAGCTGATGGGTTAACATCCCAGTCAGTCTGCTAGCCTCTTCTTTTTGAGCATTTAGTTCAGCTAATTTTTTGCTCAATATTTCATTCTCAACCTCATAAATTTTCAGTTTCTCCTCTTGCTTGAGATTTTCCTCTGATAAGTCCTTGATCTCCTTTAGAGTTGAGATCAACCTATTTACAGAAAAAGATTCTTTCATCTAGATCCTTTTCTTCACTACCAGAGGTGCTAGCTTCTGAGCATCATGGTCTCTCTTATGAGACTTATTCCTCATCGACAGGAGTGTCATGAGCAACAACTTCTCCATGTTCTAGTTCATTGTTAGTGCAGCGGGGCTCCTCAACCTCTTCTTGAGCCACATGGCTATCTTCATCATACAAACATTGCAGTTTGTCCAACACTTCCATTGCTAACACATAATGCCTCACTTTATCATCATCTGGCTTAGACAACCCTTTCAAGATGACCTCCTTGGCTTTTTCATTCTGCTCATTCTTTTCTCTATGTATTACGGAGCGCCACATATCAACATCCAAGGCTAGTAAATAGTACCACATTAAAATCTCTCAGAATTCATAGTCTAATCCATCTAAAAATGGAACTCCTTCTCTTGTTAGCCAACCTTGATTAGCCATTGTTTCCCCTTGATCTACCTTCTAGCGATTAAGTTATTCTTGAAGGAACTTGGCTCTGATACTAATTGTTGGAAACAATGATCATACTGAGCGGGGGGGTGAATCAGTGTTTACGGTTAATTTTAAACTTTTCATGCCTATTTAATTTTCTTATTCAAGCTTGGCACCCATCCATATAATCAACAACAATATGTAATATGGCAGCAACATGAAATCAACATACAAGCATATACACCATGAGCATCATACACATGAGACACAAGCTTTTACGTGGAAACCCTTTCAGGAAAAAACCATCAAACCTTATTGTTGATGTAAATAAGAGAACCTAATCTATTATATCAATCTGTTTTGTGAGCACCCACTCACAGGAAGCACCAACTCCCTTTGATTGTTTGCTAGCACCGATTAGTAGGAAGCACCAACTCCCATTTTTTGTAGACACCTGTCCAACATACCAGAAGCACCATGTGAAGCACCAACCTCATGGATTTTTTGCAAGCACCGACTTGCAGCTCCTTGGATTTTTGCAAGCACCAAATTGTAGGAGGCACCAACCCACACTCAAATAGGAACTAAATGTTCTATGTAATTGGCAACCACTCTAACTGATCTCATCTTTGTTCTCTACTCACTCTGCAGCAGCCCACTGATCTACTCAAGAACAGTCACTCATTGCAGTTCACACAACTATGTCTATGCTCTTCATCAGCATGCACTAAGCTCTCGGCCTCTTTCTCTCCACAACACACACACACAACTCTCAACCTTCTTTCTCTGCACAGGTACCTTCGAACTTTCTCATACAGCACAAGCAACTATGGCCTTGCTTACACAACACATGCAACTACGACCTTGCTCACACAACACAAGAAACTACGATCTTGATCACACATCACATGCAACTACGACCTTGATCACACAACACAAAGACAACTTCAGCCTTTCACACAAAGCACTGGTAACTTTCTCCTTACACACAACACATAGGCAACTTCTGCCTTTCTCACAGCAACACAGCTCTTGGGGTCTCTTACCTCTACATAGGAACTCTCGGCCTTTCTATGTAGAACATGATGTCTCTCAGCCTTACATAACAATGTGCTCACACAAATATTTTCCACTTAGCTCACTTGCAACTATGCTGCTTTCCCCCACATTTCTCATTTGAGATCCTAGGTTTTGTTCCTCTGTTGCCCCCCAATCAATGCTGCCACTTTGTCCTGCATTCACACTGCACAAGTGTACCTCGGCATGGCTCTTCCATTATGTTTCTGCATCTGCCTTGGTCTCTGCCACTACATTAACCATGAGAGTGGGCACTTGATAGTTTCTCCATACTGAGAATGAATTCTCAATCTACCTGCACACTCCACTAGGCACAATCCTCTCCATGAACAAATCTCCTATCACCGAGGCTCTTGTATGCTTATTCATGGTTTCACATGGCTTGGTTGTCCTTCGGCATGGCTTCTCAACTATACTCAGGCATGGAATTCCTTGCCATTGTTGCATCTCCTTTTTGTTTCTTGTCACAATGCAAAAAGAGTAATCGACCTTGTAGTCCTTCATCGCTTGACTGCATGGAGCTCCATGCTGAGAAATTAATTCTCAGATGACCTACACACTACTTCATGAGTCCCATACTTTCATTTAACTCATTGAAGACATGTTTTGGAGCATAGAGATGACTTGTCTCACCTCAAGGCAGACCCAACACTCCTTCTCGAAGATCGTGGTCCTTGCTGCCTTGACCCAATGATCTCTGACAATTGCCATTACTCCTGAGACCAACTCCTTTGTTTCTTCATTCAACTTGCAGTTTTTGACCCATGTGCCTTTAACTCTTTGTACTGCGCTATCGAAGAAATTCCACATCACAAATTCATAGTAGTGCAATGTTCCTGTTGGGGTCTAATATTCCTTTGCTATGCTTTGTGCGCTTGGATCTATGGATTTACATGACCAAGAGCCTACCCAATATCAGAAGCTCCCTCCATTAGAACTTTTTCAAAAACCAATTGTTCTGAATTTCTGATATCCTAATCTATTGATTTCCGAGCTCCTTCTGCTTAGCCCTTACCGCGCTTCTCACCATAGGACCACTGCCTGTGACCTGCCGCTTAGCATTAAGGTGCTAAGCCTTCAACTCCTGCCGATGGCCATTCTCCCTTTGTCAACTACTCTATGCCCTTGGTTCTTTGACCTCTTGCGACCATGTGCAAACCCATTATCGAAAGCCCTCTATATTATAACTTATCCAAACTCCAACCATTCTAAAGTTTTGATGTCTTCAACCTTCGATTTTCGACTTCTGATATGACATCATCACCCCACGTGGCGACTCCTTAGTTGTGACATGTGTCACCCGGTTTTGGTCCATTAGCCTACCTAATAAGGTTGAATATGCCTGCCATGTGTCTTGCCATATTTCCACGTCATGTTGATGTCATCTTCCACTGTACCTTATTGGATCCAATCAGATGTTGCCATGTCCTTATCAAAGCCAACCAGGCACTGCCATGTGTCCTTATCATAGCCAATCACATGCGTCCATGTGTCCTGCTAGAGGAGAGGGAGGAGCACCCGTCAACCTTGGTTTTGCACTGGAATCCTTTGTTAAATCTCTTTTAGAATTCCTTGACACTCTTAAAGGCTTATCGACACTTGTTGATATCCCAATATTTTAAAGGTTCCTCACTTGACAAAGTTCCAATATTGCGATCTACAATATGCCGATGTTCTGATACACCGACCTCTGGGATTTCGTTATCCTTCAACCTCCGATACAACCTACTCCAATGTATCACACCTCCGATATTTTGATATCACCGATATGCTGACCTCTGACATTCCAATGCGCTGATACACCAATCTTCGGGGTTCCGATCTCCTGATGCGTCGATACGCTGACCTCTGATCGCTGATGTGCTGATATGCTAACCTCTGGTCTTCTGATGCGCCGTTGTGCTGGACCTACGACATTTTGATCTCTGATATGCTGATTTGCTGGATTTTCCAATCTTCGATATCCTTGACCTCCGACATTCCAACCTTCTTAGGGCTTTAAGTCCCTAATCATCGGTAAGCCATAACTTTTGATCCAGGAGTCCATTTTTGGACTTCCGCATATCGTTGGAAATCTCTTCCAGAGCACTTTCTAATGGAGAGGTCTGATGTAGGTTTTGATCCCATCTGATACCTCTAAGATGGATCCAAAATCTCTTCCATTATTCTGATCCTTGACTCTCCGGACAACTGAACTCACAACCACCAAGGTGATCCTCTACATGAAGCATGCAACTACCATGGACTTCCATCTGGTCCATCACTATAATCATCATTTGATGGATTCTCCAATAAGCTTGCTACTGTGATGATTTTCTTCATGAAGCCTGCAACTATCATGAGATTCCTCCTGGGCCATCACTTCCAACATCTGTTGCGCCAAGCATCTGAGCTAGTTTGGTTGACATCAATTCCAACACTCCTACCAACAGTTAGGCAATGCTCCTACCAACAGTTATGAAATGCCAATTGCCCAACACATCTCCCCAGCATGAATGTTGACATTAATGCCAACACACTTGTAGATGCCTTCACTAGGCCACTGGCCATCCAGATAATGCCAACTATCCAACAATTCCATTAGGCCTATTAATTATGGAAGTTACATCCCTAAAATTGTGATTTTACTTCAAACTTCCTCTAGAATATCATGTACACAACTTATAGAGCTTGTAATAGGATAGCAAAGAGACATCACCTGCACCCATGAGATTCAAGGTTTCAAGGAAGTCTTCTCATATTCCTTTAATAAAAAGGATACACAAAGTATCAAAATCTATGGAATTATGCTTTTTCATTCATAGGGTGTATTTAAATCACTCCACATAATCTTTCAATCTCTCATCATTGGCTTGAGGCATACTGAAAATTTCTTCCTTAATATCTCACACTTTATGATAGTCATGATACTTTTTCAAGAAGGTTCTCTTCATTTCATCCTAGGTTTGAATGGTGTTTCCTCCAAGATCCATAAACCAACAGAGAGTTGCATCCTTCAAGGTTGCAGGAAACAATTTCAATTTTTGTGCATCTATGGAATAGTCATAACTACGACAAAGAACATCAAACTCAAAAAGAAATTTATCAGGGTCCTCTTTAGAAAGACCATGAAAATTCGGAAGGGAAGAGAGAGGAATACTATTCATTTTTACCATTACATCAGGGTTTTAGATAAGAAACTCGAAAGTAACATGGCCTTATTGCCTTGGTCCATTTACTTCTTCATCTCCCATGTTATTCTCTCTTATGGTTTCAGGTGTTTGGACTTTGTTAGATGTCAAAGAGATCTTTGTATCCAAGTTAAATGTAATCCCTTCCCATATTGGTTCCCAAAATTTTGGTGGTTGCCACACCACACTATTTTGAACAAAAGGACCCTCATAGGTTTCCCTTCCTTGTTTGTCAGAATGTTAGTAGGGTGGTTCCTACTGCACCACGTTTTTGGGTTTTTGTAGAATTTTTCATTCTCCTGCCTATGTTGTTCTACTCATACTAACATGCTTTTAAATGCAGGACATTCATGATGTAGGTTACTGAAAGGGTCAACTAACTATACCCCTTTGGTTGCTTTTACTCGTAGTATCATTTCCTATTTTACAAGAAATTCTAATATTTTTTAGTGCCTCCCAAAAATAATGCCAAAAATGACAATGTGAATATATCTTTTATTTATTAATGATTCACTAACTCATTTTATTTTCAACCAAGGTTTGTTAACTTGTGAGGACTCTGTGTTGTATACACAAGTACTAAAGTTCCTACCACTTCTTATGCCTACGCATGAGCTCTACTGGTGGTAGAAATATAGATATAGAGAGGTTAAATTACCCGAATTAGTGTGGCTATAAAGTTTTTTAAATACTGGAGTTCAAAACTTAAGAGCAATACCCAATTGAGACAAGGTTTCCAATCAAGGTCTGATTCTACAAAATTTTCTGCAATTCTACAGTAGTCTATTGATTTCGCATCAAGAACTATTGATTTTGCAACAATGGTGTGACCATCTCTACAAACATATTAATGTAAAGAACTTGGCCCAAAAAAGCAAAGAAATACATTTAACATCAATCACACTTAAAAACACCTTACAAATCACTTCAGTCAAACGTAATCCACTGCACAGTAATCAAACCGAATGATACAAGAAATAAATACATACATATATGAGTAAATAAATAGAAGTAAATATGTGCGTAGGGCCTTACCTCGAGCGAGACCAACACAACGTTCAGCCTGCACCTAGTGCTCTAATTACAACAACAAGCTCATCGGAACATAACGTGTTTCCATGCGAAATTGTATTATCAAACAAAATTACAACAAAGTCTCGACAACAATATTCCCATCATAGGTTTTTATATACATATTTATAGAGAGCAGAGAAATATTTGTCTCAACAATTAATTAAACCTGAAGGATAATTTGCCTCGACTACCAAAATAGGACTAGACACAGTTATCATAGTTACATATGAAATATGAATTAGAGCCTCAACGACGCAACAACCGTTGTGGGCCAAGGCATGTCGACTGTTAAGTCATTAATTACTAGGACACAAAACACTCCTTTCGAACTAGAAAGAGATATAAAATCAATTTGATCCAATTGATTGGCTCATAAATAACAAGTAAAAAAGATGCCAACATCCTCACATTAAATTTTAACTAATATTCCAACTTCCAAGGGAATATGCTTGTTGTTGTTCCTTTCTTCTGGTGCCTTGTACTTGCACGTCAAGCCGAAGAATAGCTCCTTGCAGATTGGATAATGTGCCAAGCTAGCACCTCATTTTTGTGGACCTTTCAAGATTCATGAAAGGATTTGACAAGTAGCCTATCGACTTGCACTACTTCCGACAGTGAAATTCCATGATGTTTTCCATGTGCCATTGCTTAAGAAGTATGTTAAAGATGTTTATCATGTGATTGACTAGTCTATATTGTAGTTGGACCCAGATGGAGAATTCCAGTCGAAACCTTAGTGTATATTGCAGAGAAAGGTGCTCAAGCTCCAGAACCGAGTAATCAAGCAGGTTAAAGTGCACTGGAAGCACTTTGGGCCCGATAAAGCTACATGGGAGATGGCGGATCAGATGCGGGCTATGTATCCTTCTTTATTCGTTGGTTGAGTGAATGCACATGATATATGTTTTGGGTATATGTTTGATGTGATGTTTTGGTATATGTACATATGTATATGGATGTAAATACTGCCATGAGCTATGTTATAAAGTTCCAATAATCAGTATGGGTGGCATGTCATTATGGTTGTCATGTTGTTATGTTGTCATGTTGGTTTGCTTCTCAAGAGGTTGATCATTCTAAATACTGCAAAGAACTAAGTTATAAAGCTGCATGGCGAGTATGTTTTGCTTTCAACAGTCTTGTTGGTTGTAGCTACCATTAAACACTGAGGACGGTGTTCCCCCAAGGGGGAGGGTTCTGTAACAACCCTGGTGAAAATTACATGTAATAAAAGTTAATAAATGAAAAATAATAACCACAGTTATGGGACACTTATTCCAAGATGAATGTTGGGAAAGACATCCTAGTGTGGGCGTTCATCTGGTTTATTATGGCTAAGGAAATGACAAGGGTTTTGGAAAGGCAAATGGCATTAATTGGCATTTTATTTATGAAAATAATGGAAATTAGGAGAAAAGGAAGGTGAAAGGTCACAAGTTGCATGTGAGGAGGAAAATGAAGGAAAATGAAGAAAATAGAGGCCACATTGATAAAAAGGATTCTAAGGATCAGTTGGTACCTTTTGTCAGTTCAGTTTTGTAGCTCTCTCTATTCTCTCTCTCTCACTCTTATACACTTATATTTTTCTTGGAGCACTTCAGAATTGGATCAAGAATGGAAAAGAAGGAAGAGATGAAGCAAATGTAAAGCAAGGAAGAGCAGGATTAAGCAGCTACGACAGGTTTACTTGCAGGTATCGAATTGCATGTGTGATTTCCTTGATAGATTGTGCATGCATGGTTATGCATGTGTGTTCTTGGTTCTCTTTCTATCATTGGCATGGGTTTTTCATGGTGTGGCAGTGTTCTTCATCCTTGCCTTGTCATTTCCAGATAGCCTTGAGGTGATGGGTTCTCATGTTTTGGTGGAGCTAGATTGCCAGATGGATTCAGAGCTGAGTGAGGTGGATCTATAAAAGGAAAAACACATGGCCTAGTGAAATTAATTGTACATGAAGGATATAATATTATAAAATAGTACCACAACTAACATTGGATTTACATATGGAGAAAAATTGAGTAGTTCAATATAGCTTAATCACTAAACATTTTCATTTCTACGTATGATCTCTCAAGATATGTAGCAAAAATTTCTATCTTATATATAAAATTTTTATAAAATTCACCAAAAAATTCTATAACTTTACATCAACAAAAGTTGAGATCAACTTAATAGAAAATTCACTTATCACCAATGGAAGCCAGTTCTGTCCCTTTTGCATCCTTAGAGGAAATGATGAAAGTACCCTCTCAAATTGTCTTCCTAATTCCTCCCTCAATTGCAGCCATAGAAGTACTTGAGCTATCTAAACCAACCCTGATATTTAATAAAATTTCCCTCTTAAGAACCCACAGTGCATCATCAAAGTCTAAAATTTTCAAAAATTGTAGATACCACCTTCATATTCATATTTCCTTTGGTGTTATTTATAACCAATAACTCTTCTATCTTGGCTCGAAAACTAGTGAGCGCAATGGTGGGTTTTGGAGCTAGGGTTCTACATGAGGTTTTGTTCAACAAAGATTTGGACTCAGTTGAAGAACTTCATAAGGGTTTTCGAGAGTACTAGTTCACGCCCTCTCTTATTTATAGACTAACGTGGTGCATGGAGGATTCTCCCTCTACCTTTGAAGGGTATTGTCTATCTGGGGTGTGTTTTGACTGGTTGTGCGATCTCATCCCTCATGGCCTTTTTTTCCTATTTTTTTCCTTGTCTACGGCATGGAGAGAGGTTGCCTATGTATGTGTGGGATGGCCCTTGATGCATATGTTCATTCTTGGGCATTTAATGGGATTTTTGTGGGTGAACTTGCCCTTTCCTTTTTCCTTTGAATTTTTGGGTGGCTTTTGAGGGCACAGTTCCCTTTCACTGATCTTTTGGGCTTGCATGTACATTTCAACAAACCTCCAACCCTCTCTATCTTCCCAACCTACCTTAGTCCCCTCATATCAAAGTATATTTGAATGGTAGCGCATCTCCTTCTTTGCAGGGGCCAGTGTGAAGTTTTGAAAATCTGAAGCATGTGGAAGGGGTTTTTGGTATCTGTTAAACCCTCAACGTGTATTTGATCCAAATTTGGTTCTTCGAATATGATTATGTGGTGGCCCTAAAGCAGATCTTAGAGAAGCAGATGGTGTTTTGGAGAATGTGGCATCTACGGATAAATACTAACTCACTAGACAAGTAGATGTGCCTAGAACAACAATTTAAAGTGTTTTAGACTTTTCCTATAAGCAATAGATAAGAAGAGAGGATAGAAGGCCTACCTATAGTTCCGCTTTCCTCTCGTATCCCTTGTATCGATTCCATCACTCCTTCCCGTACTTAATCTGCTTGAAAAGTACCCTGTCAATACAACAGAAGATGAAAACCGATCAAAGCATACGATCCATTGAATATAAATGAAAGGAATCAGAAGCAATTCATACATATAAGCATTATGAAAGAACACAACATATGGAAAAAGGTTCAAACAATTTATTAGATAGAAGAAGGAATTACAACCATCAGTGTCTGATTCAAATTCATTCCTCCAGCTTGGATCCCATCCACATCACATCAAAAGCAAGACAAGCTTGTGGCATCACATCATTTGCTCCAAAGTCAAGTCTCATAGCAACATTATCTCCTTATAATTCAACATAATCCAGCCCCTGATCACTTAGATGAGTGGTCAATTTATAGGAAGATGAAGGAGGTTTTGTCATTAATGGTGACATTGAATGGCCTTCCATACTTAGAATTAGTTCCATGGAGGAAGGGATGAGAGGATAGGATGCTCCTTAACTCATTCCTCATCCATTTTTGAGCTCATAGGAGTTGATAAGATAGGGAAACTTCCAGATGACTCTAAAAGATAAGAATATTCCCCAAACCCTATGTGAATTTTGCTCATTCTCGCCCAGCACAGGTGAAAGGAAGCCTAAGTGCTCTGCAAAGCACCCTGGTAGTGGACTTAACTGCTCTGCAGCGCACCTTCATAAGGGCTTACTTGCGCTGGTCCCTCTAGAGGAAATTTATGGATGTCTTCAAGTCATGAAACTGTCTGGGAAGGAGGCATTCAAAGAGTTGACTTGTTTAGGGCATGAAACAACTGAATTTAGGGTTTGATGAGCCCTAAAACACTGATCTAAATGTTGGGATTTGATGTGCCCAAATGGATCTGTAATAGTTGCCCCCTAAAGCATGAAGTCAGAAAAATGCCAATGTTGAATGAAATGCTTTACAATGTGATGAGGAGGTATCGAAGTGGAAGGTGACCTGCATCAATTACAATACATATATCATGATATTTGATTTTACATGAATTTCTGAGGGAAGGCATACCCATGCTCAGCTTATAAACTTTCATTACATGTACATAAACAGTCGTCTACAGATATAGACCCATGATTGGAATGACTATCAATGTAAAGCCATTGTACATATGATTTAGTACTCCTGATATTACAGTCCAGACGGATGAAACTAGATCCGAGGTCTTCAATCTCATTCAACTGTTCGCTCAAGTACGAGTCTAACCATGTGAATATGTGATTTGAAGTCGAACATGGGAAGACACCATCTGATTACCAGCCGATGATGTAAGCTATTAACAGATGTGAGAGAAATCACTGATAATGATAATGATCCTCAAGGTACTGCAGTACATTTTGCATGGTGTGAATGGATGATTTGATGTCGAACACCATACAAAGTATTTTGGTCAAAGGCCATTGATGTATGCCTATCGCTGAAAGCGAGAAACCTACCATTGATGTATGCAAGCCTCAAGGTACTGAATGGGTGTTTCTAAGTCAACTTCTTGGTTAATGAGTTGATGTCGACAAGAAGTGACTCGTTGCAAGAGGGCCTTGATGTATCCCACATCAACGACATGAAATGACTATAGTGACTTTAGAGATGGAACTTGACTGACAACACAAGGTTCAGGAATGGCAGTCATGAAAATGAAGGTTTATGGTATTGCAAAAGATGGATTTTGACTGAATGACTTCTCTTGAACATGTCGGCGACACTAAAGTGAATTGGTAGCATTGACCCAAAACGAAGCAATGGATGGCATGATAGACCAATGGTGTGATAACCATCAAGCTAATAACCCAACCCAGATAGTCACGGTGATGGAGTGAAAGTGTCATGTTTAAAAGCGACTTGCTACCATAGAGTGTTTTTCCCCTTTTTCCATTTTCCCCAGTTATTGTTGACCAATACCTCTTTATTTTTATCAAGCTTGAGGAGGATAACATATGCTTGTTGTATAATTTCACCCTGCGGGCGAACCATCGCTATTTGATGTCTTAACGAGTCTAGCGAAGGTGAAACTCGGTCTTGTCTAGATGGACAAGTTTGTCGCTATTTGATGTTTTTAACGAGTCTAATGACAAAGATAACTCAGTCCTTTTCATGTTTAGAGAGTTTGAAAAGGTACAAAAAGAAAAATCCACAAGTTCTTTTTCGTAAATTAATCTCTCAAGTCCGAAAAAGCGTAAAATAATACAAGAAAGATATCATTTCCAATCTGTTAACGAGCTGGAAAGGACAAGCGCTCGACAATCTTTTCATGTTTAGAGAGTTTGAAAAGAGATTAAAGAGGACTCCAAGGGGGTTCCTTTTTCATTTTTAACAAAGCTTGAAAAAGAGATAAAAGTGTGCTTTGTGGTCAAAAGTACAACTTACAATCAAGCACATTGAATTCTGCAAATCAGTTGTAAAACCTGCTCAAAACATCACCAAATGGATTAAAAATATCTGTTTCATAGGCAAAAATAGGCAAATACTAATGTTTAGTCGATTAATTAACATGAAATAAACATAAAACAAGTTTTTACCATATCATTTTTACCATTTGGAACTTACCATCCAGTTTTGTGCTCTGAGCTTAGTTTTTACCTCAAACTTCACCAGTTGATTGCGAAAGATTCTGTGGACCATTTCTCGAGCCGTCTGGACCAGGTAGGAACTAAACCTCTCTACTTTCTTTTCAATCCATTCTTTTGTCATTTCATGCAAATTTTAGGGTTTTTTGGGGCCCCTGGGGTTTCATTTTTTTGCCCTGGGATCAACGCAAGCTTTCACATCGAAAACTACGTTGAAGAGCACCTAGATAGAAGGCTAGATGCTCTGCAGTGCACTGTCTCTGTGCCTGGGCTGCGCTGGGTGCATTTCCCAAGTTTGTTTTAGTTGTTTGCTCCAAAATTTGCCCTGTTTTTTGCATGGAAAGGATCCTAATTTAGCTTATGGTTGTGTTTCAGGCTTTCATTGGATTAGAATGTCAATTACATGGCAAGAAAGAGAGCAAGAAGAACAAGACATGGTTGCCCTAAATAACCCGGGTACAGTTGAGGCCCTCAAGAATTGCGGGTTACTCAAATACTTTAAGTTGTCTGGAATGAGGAAACAAATAGAACTATTGCAGTTCCTTGTTCGTGCATGGGATCTGACAGATCAAACATTTCACATTAGGGACAAGATGGTCCCTATTACTATTGAGGATATTTACTTTCTTACCAGACTGTCGAGGCGAGGTGCCCCCATCTCACTTTTTGGATTTTCCCGTGGAGGTGAATCAATGAGAGATTACATCAGACAGTTTTGTTGGCCAGGTACATAGCCTAGCAAGGACGGGAAAATAAATATCCAGGATGTAAGTGATTTGCCTTTAAGAACGATCCTCTTCACGATCGCAAAATTGGCTGGTAGTGTGACACTACATCTAGCGAATAGATCTTATATGCAGTATGCACTGGAGTGTCTAGAGCCAAAAGTTTTCAACTGGAGCGAGGCTGTACTTTCACTGCTGAAAGAACAACTGACTAAGGTAAAAAGTGGTAAGATGAAGAATTTCTGCTATGGTTCAATCTTGATTGCTTTTGCCTTAGAGAAAATCCCATTGATGCAACCACAACATGTATCATTGGGTGTGGCTGGTCCTAGAGATCCACGTATGCAGAGGTGGGTTGAATTGATGGCTCGACATGCTGGTCAGTCAACAATCATTTTCTCCCCTGCATTTTTCAGTTGGCTTGAGCGACAACATGTCGTTATCGAGAAGCATCCATACTCAGGGATGGATTATCGTGGAGATCCATATTTGATTCTACCAGTTGGAGCACAATAGGGTGCTATGGGTAAGTTGTTGACCAAAGTGTTTTTTGATTTTTCAAGTTTCTACATGTTTTTTTTGTGTTTTTAATGTTTCCAAGACTAAACTAAAATTACTCTTATGCATACAGATGTGGGTATTGTTCGACCTGCGGTACGCCAACAAGTTGCAGGTGGGCCAGTGCAGAGAAACATCGGGAGAGCAGTTCCCCAGGACTTGGATTTGTATGAGACCTTAGCAAAGTTGCAGGATCACATAGAGGGATTAACCCTTGGTATTCTGGATATCCGGATCGAGGAGTTACCTATGAGGCTGCAACGCCACACTATTGGGTTTGGAGATAAATCAATATATCTCCATACCATGCATTAGATGATGAAATTAGAAACAGAGACTCATCCAAAATTGATGGTTCAAATGTTGAATCGATGGAGGTTGAGGGAAGGTCACATAGTAACTCAGCGAAAACTAGAGATTTCTTTGATTTAGACTTGATGAATTCTAAATCAAATTCCTGTAAAATAACTATCCATTTTGAATATTTTCCCCCCAGCAATTGACGTGACAAAATGTATGTCATAGGGTTGCAATCTGAAATGACAGTTGTTTTCCATAACAGGATATAATGGCAAAATCTTTGAACAGCTTGAACAACTGCCAAAGCTAGTTTTCGACATAAGAGTATGTACTTTCTGTATCGTTGAGATTACGGCTCAAGTAACAAATAGGATGTTCAATCTCGTTTTCTTCCTGGACTAAAACCATGCTAATGGTTGTATCTGCAGAGTCAAGATACAGGTAATAGTCATTTTGGTAATTTGGAAAATACATTAATGAAGCTCTAATCAGGGTATCTTTAAGAGCGTCAAAGGAAGCTTGCGCAACCTGATCCCAATGAAAGGGTATCTCCTTTTTCAAAAGACATGTAAAACCTTTAGCCATTTCAGCGTAATTAGGAATGAACCTCCTCAGAAAGTTGGCTTTCCCTTGGAGTCTCTGTAACTATAAAAGATTTGAAGGTGGAGGCAAATCCAGAATTGCCTGAACCTTTAATGGATCCAGTCGAATCCCTTCTCGAGACACTACAAATCCAAGCAAGCAACTAGAACCAACGCAAAACACACATTTGTGTGGATTGAGTTGAATCTTGTAGTGTCAGCACCGTAAAAATATTGCTCTCAAGTGTTGCGGGTGATCAGTCCACTTTCGTGAATGAGTAGGTAAATCGTCAAGGTAAGGTTGAACAATGTGCTTGATGTCATGGAAGGCATAATTCATTGCCCTCTGAAATGTGAGCCCAACATTCTTCAAACCGAATGGGAGTTTCCTATAGGCGAATGTGCCCCATGGACAAATAAAAGTTGTTTTCGATTGGTCCTGTGGGCGTATATTGATTTGATTGTAGCAGAAAAATCCATCCATAAATGAGAATATTTCACATTTGGCACATTCATCAATAATCTGGTCGATAAAAGAAGTAGGATAATTGTCCTTTGGACATGCCTGATTTACATCCCTATAATCGACGCACACTTGTATTGTTCCTTGTTTCTTCATGACAGGAACAATGTTGGAAACCTAGTCAGTAAGAGGAATAGGGTAAATAAAACCAATGCGCAAAAGTTTTTCAAATCTACTTTAATTGCAACAGCTTTCTTTGGATGAACAGGTCGAAGCTGTTGTCGATCTGGCTTGACATCATGGTACATTTTAATTTCGTGTTCAACAATACTAGAGTCAATGCCTGGCATCTCCTCGTAAGACCATGCAAAAATATCTCTAAATTCACGAAAGAGAGTACGGTAATTATCGAGTTCCAATGGAGAACAAGATTTTCCGACATGAATGTTCTCTACAATATTAGGCTTGGTCGAAATATTAATAGAAATCGTTTCTTCAATATTTGACAGGTTTCGCTCAAATTCAATTGTGTCTATGAAAACTGAATTCGATAGGAAATCAATGACTGATGGGTGGTTTAGTTCATTTGAATAATATTCAATGTTATCTGGAAGAACGAAATGATGATGATAATCTTCCCATGGTTCCTCTCCTATCATCATTGATTGGATGATTTCTTCATCCATAGAATGTATATGTGAAAAAGGATCTGAAGAGGTAACATATTCTAACAACCTATCTACCCATGCAATTGTTGAGTGTGGTTTTGGGTTTGCCGCACAAGCCCGAAAAATTGATTGCTATGATGCTTCGGTTGGACTTAACGACATCACCTCAATATTACTATCAACTTCAACTTTGTTGGTAATCCTCCTTAAATCAGATGAGGTGGAGGAAATCATGTTACAAGTCTCTAATCTTGCCACTTCCACCAAATCAGATGGTGATGGTAGGGTAAAAGTACCCATTAGGGAAGGATCTTTAAAGATACCTACTCCAACACTTTGAAGCGACAACGGGGGTCCGTGTACCAACGGAATGCTTCCCGTAGCTTGTGAACTATTGGAAAAGAAGGCTAGCTGATCAATGACTGTGATTCCACCCTTAAAAGGGAATGCAATAGTACGAAAGTACGTGGAAACCACAGTAGCCATAGCATATACCCAAGGCCTTCCCAGTAAAATGTTATAATCGAGGGGTTCGTCAACGACCTCAACTTCAACAGTAACTGTTTTGCCCCCTAGTTTGATTTGCAAGTTACTCAAAATCCCACATGGAGTATATGTTCTTCCATCAAAAGCTTTCAACGTGGTTGGTGATCGTGACAACGGCGGTGAACTAAGTGTTTTCTAGCAGCTCATGGACATAATGCAAGTAGATGCCCCCTCGTCAATAATAGTTCGGTGAACATTCTTATTGAGAGATTTTACTTGAATTAGGAAATCTAACTGTGTCGGTAACTGTGGTGTATATCCCGCATGGTTAAAAACCACAAGATTTGAATCCGTAGGATCTATTCTGCCTATTGCTGATAGTAAAGCTTGCTTCTGGGAGGGAAAGTTTTGCAACACCTTGAGTGTCGACATAGAAGAAGGTGATTGAGCAAGATCTTCCACTATGTTATAATTTTGAGCTGCTCAAGCCCGAGGGTTGAATGTTGATTTGTGCACAACTCCCCTTGATGGTTTTTTGTTAATTCAGGTACAATGGGTGGAACAACTTCAGATGAAGTAGAAGTCGAAGGATTAGGTTGATCAGTGGCCTGATTATTCGACGATGAAGATGGATTTCCATAATATTTTTTTCTTGTTGACACCAAATATTTGTTTTGTGGCTTTGTGATGGATAACATGAGTACTTGGGATGTGGAAGCATGGTATGTTGCAACCAAATGTGTCTCTAGGGTTGGAAACGGATCAGTCAACACCGTCGATGTGTTTGAAGTCTTTAAAAGTTTAGAGACCTCAAAGCAGTGTGTACAATCTCTTGTAAAATGCTCGTCATTATAGATCATACATGGATAACGAGGTTTCCTTGCTGAAGTAGAGGAATCAGATGATTTCTCTGGAGGGGAATTATCTTGTTTCTTTTTGTTTTTCCCCCTTTTCTTGCTCCCTAGTTGCTTTGGATTTTTGCCTTTGTCAGATGAGACGACACTAATCTCGGAGGTAAGAGTATTTTCTGATGCATTGGTAGTTTGATTGGAAATAGCAAGAGTTTGACCAGATGGTCTTCCTTCTGTTTGCATGCTCGAAGAACCGATCACACCATCATCGGCATGAGAGTCCTAACTCGATTGTGGAGGAGGGAGAACAGTGAAATATGGTCGAGGTGCATTGGGTATTTTATCATAAAGCATGCCGGATTGTGTGTAAATCAAATCCAAGTATTGGGCACGAGCAATAACTTGCTCTTCTGTGACAACTCCACCTTTTGTCACATCCTCGGTGATTGATGGCAAAAAGGATTTTATGAACCACTCAGCTAAAAGCTGATTGGGAACATATGTCTTAACCATTCGACGACGCTGCCACCTTATGATTATGATCTGATAAATGGGTAGCAGTAGTTTGTTTAAAGTTGGCTAGGAGTTCCGTTCCAGTCTCGTATCTGATGGGTAACTTGAAGTGGGTCAAAATGTAGTGGCTAAAGTGGTGAAATTATCAAAAGAAGCTCTTGGTAACTCAATGTACCATTTAGGAGTTGGACCAGTAAGTGTTCTTTGGAAAAGATGAAGTCCAATCGAATCATCATTTAAGGAGTTTGATGAACACCAAAAATGAAAGGTCATGACATGATTTGATGGGTCTTCTCCAGGATTTCCGTTAAATTTCGGAATGTCAGATGGTAACTTATGCAGAATTATCGACCACCAAGGTGCATATAAGATTGGATCATTAGTGAGCCAATTTAAATCTGGTAATTCTAAATTTGCTACAAACGGAAACTGTCAATTCAAGTCAGGTTGAGCATACCTAGGATATGATGGAATTGCCTGAGCAATAGGTCTCTGCATACCAACATAGGGCATCTGCATTTGGTAACCTTGGTATGGTTGTTGTTGAACAAAACCAACATAAGGTGGTTGTTGATAACTAGCTTGAATGTGTGGTTGTCCATAACCTGCAAAGCCTTGTTGACCAGGACCTTGGTAAGTTTGAGATTAACCAAAACCAGGTTGAGCCTGTGGAACAAGTCAAAACTAGGGTTGGAATTGTTGGAATTAGGGTTGTTAAAATTGAGGCTACCACGGTTATTGAATCAACTGTTGTTGTTGTTGGTACAACTGTTGTTGATTTAACGGTTGTTGTTGTCTAGCAATGAAAAGTTGGCTAGGTTGTGAATAAACTATACCAGTGTAAGCCTGGGTCAGTCCAGATAAAGTTATACTAACCTGAGGTTGTTGCTGAACTCCAAAAACAAGTGGCTGTTGTACAACAACTTGAGGAACTTGAACTTTTTGACCTGAAACTTGTGGTTGCAAGGTAGAAGGATTAGTTTGTACCAGTTGAGATACAACAGTTTGAACTTGTGACTGTGGTACAGTAGTAACAACAGGTGTAGTAGGAATATCTAACACAGTTTGCATTGGTTGTGTTGGATACACAAGCCTCGGTTAAACTGGCATTGTTGGTTGCCATTGACAAACTCTAATTCCAGACTGACTTGAATACTGTGGGATATTACCATATGGTAGTCCTCCGAAATAAGGAGGATACGACGAATAAGCATATTGCTCTCCATATGGTGGCAATCCAATATTTAATGGATACATAGGTCTTTGTTGACCAGATTTCCCAGCTTGATACTGATATGCAGGATCAAACTGTTGAGTTACCATTAGAGAAGAACCAGGTAAAATTCTGGTTGAGGACATGGGTGATGACCATGGTGTAGAAGCAACCCCTGAGTGGGTTCCAGACAATGATTGGTAACCAACCGGGACAGATGATTCACCATACATGTGTGACTCAAGTGTGGTAGAAAACATCGAAGAGCTTGCAACAAAAGATTCTGCTGCAATTGCATTAGATGATACAGTCTGAGATGTCGACGATTGTTCAACCATAGTTAACTGACCCAATAGTTGTCCTAAAGAATCGACGAGTACTTGAAAAGAAGCAGGATCAAATGGAGCAGAAAAATTAGGAGTATGAGGGTAAAGATAAAGCCCAGTTCCAAAGTGAAACGAGGTTCCAGGTGTGGAATCTTCTTCCAATTCCTCCTCTATAGCAATTAAACCTGGTGGAAGAACTTCACCGTCAGGTCCGTAAAATATTTATGGTGTTGATAAAGTTGAAGTTTCAATAGTTACTGATGTTTGAGGGGTAACTGATTGATCGTCTTCCGGCAAAGTAACAACTTCTGAATTCGAAGTCTAGATGTTCGGGTAAATGAACAACAGTTTCAGAAAGAGGTTCCTGAATAACTTCAGGTTCAGATGTAACTTCTGTTTGAACTGGGATAGATTCTAGATTAACTTCTAGTTGAACTGATTCAAGTTCAAAAGTACTTTCTTGTTGAGCAACTTCAAGTTGAGGATCAACTTGTTGTTGAACAACCTCGGTTACTGTTTCACTAGGATCAGTGCTAATATCCTCAGGTAAATGTGAAACTTCTTCAGAGACAGATGGGCCAGAAATAGTTGGAGTAACTGGAGTCTCAGTACTTACCGAAATAGATGATTCAGGTAATTTAGATGAAGAACTAGGAGTTCTTGATGTACTAGACTCAGTTAAGCGAGACCGCTTTGCCCGAATTGGTGTCGCTTCGGGAGGTAAAGGCGGTTTGCTCACTGTTCTCCGCAAACGATGGGGTATGGGTTGATGTTCCTCCATGATTGCTGATTAATTTTATTATCAAAAAAGAAATAAACAAAAAGGGGTATACTAGGAAAAAGGTTTACCAAGCAACTGTGAACTGTAGAATACCTCCTGGCGAACCAAGAAGTACGGGCAGGCAATCTCCCCGAATGCTGTATTCGGTGTATCACAGTTTATAAGACGGCCGACTCGGTTACTTAAGGATGGGTAACAACCTAGAGTTGTCCTCTCATATATACCCGAAGGTACGTGGAGGCCCAATCCGTATAAGCGCTGTCTAATGCAAAACCGCACAATGAGAGCATTCCCATATACTTTACATACTATAACATTGCCCCATATACCCGAAGGTACGTGGACGAGCTACGATATACTCACGTATGTGGAATGAGGTATCACACTCGGAATGTATTGCAGACAAGTTAGTGACAACTGCTTTGTTTTACAATGCTGAAACACGTCTCTAGCTTAGAACCACTAAATTTTCTCGTTAATGACAATGCTCCATTAGGTAAATTGATGTTTATTTTAAATTGATCTTGCTTAGGAATTTTCCTTTCAAGTTCACCACGTGATGTATTCTGAAATTCCTAGGAATGCAACTATCATGATAAGCATTCTTTCCATTCAATTTAACGATGAAAACCCTAGCTACTTAGGGATAAAGCAATCAGATTTCTTTTGATCAAAGAGAAAAGAGCACAATCTAAATGCAATTTCCCTACACTATTCCTATCAACACACACAAACTTTTTCAATGCAACATGCATGTATTTCTTTTCGATTCCCTTAATGTGAATATGAACAAAAAGGAAATATGCACATATAATCAATCAATCTTTCATATGAACGAAGACTTTTACGACAATTCAAATTCAAAGGAAGAGAAGACTTTACAACACTTTATTTCGAATGAAGATTAATCAATTATATCCTAACTTTGACTATTGATCGATAATGACAAAGAAAACATGAAGAAACATTAATCAATCCTATCAAAGTTGGGCTAGACCAGGAGATAAAAACTCATTTTCTGAGACATAACATTCATTGATCAATCAACAAACAATCAAACA
>CM062818.1:727543042-727835542 GCA_031772625.1 Pinus tabuliformis | reverse complement strand
TTTAGTCTTAAAAGAAATGCATCAATACAATATAATTAATAGAATATACCAAAGTTCATTTCAATCTATTTGATTACATAATCAACAATACAAATTCCATCCCAACATGATTCGAAATTTTCCGACCATTTAGTGGTCCTTTGTTCCTCTCTATGCTACTATTACAAATGTTATCTACATGGCACTAGTAGTCCCTTAAATAAGGTAATTGAACCCTTTTTAAATACCTAAATATTTCCCATTTATGCTCCTAGATATTCCCTTGATCCTTATTCTTTTCCCTAATTGAGTGAGTACACATGAAATGCATTTTTCCTATTTAGACAAAAACTTATAACTAAAAATAATTTTCTTTCTTTTATTTTCAACTCTAAGTATTTTCCAATATCAAGGTAAGTCTAATATTACTTTTACCTTCTATAAAATATGCATATATATACATGAACAATGAAATCATAAAATTTCATTTATTTGTGCCAAAATAATTATGCAAGTCAAAGGATACTTCTCTCCTAAATTATACACATGAAAACTAAAGTCAATACCAATGGTAAGACCAAGTTTTGATACCAAGAGAGTTAGACATGATCACTACTACTCTTCAAGTACCATGCACCAAAAGATATAAATAACCTCTACAACTCTTCAAGTGCATGATACAAAATGTGAGCTCAAGCGAACTTATAGCATTCAAGTATTCATTTTCATGTTGGGGGATCAATGTCGTCGTTAGGACCTAGTTAAGCTAGTACGCTTACTTCTGGTGAGAGACTAAAGGTCACTAAGGAATAAGTATTGATACCTTATTATTCACCCCTCAGCAAAACCTTGTGGGTGACCGAATCCATGACTTTCCCACATGACAATGTGTAACTTTTAGGTAAAATCTATGCTTTTGAACCTTTTGCATGATGGGTATGCTAGTAGGTAAGAAAAAGAAACATATATTACCTCTCCTGATGGTATTCATCATGTTACAACTTTTTAGCCAACCCTCTTCCCATGTGTAAGCTTAACAAGCAATTTGTATTTCTGTCTCTATACACAACTAAAGGAAAACACATCAAATAATACTATTCAATAACCATGAATAAACAATAATCAATAATATACACAATATCTTAATCATCAATCTCATAATCCCATCCAAAGTCCACAATCCTTGAATCAATCTGGAGTATATATGCAAATGTCGTTCTTCCTATCAAATTAAACAAACCATTAGTAGCATAACACAGTATAATAAATTCTATCATATAAACATGTATTCATTTTCAATATCCCATGGCATCAATTATTGTTAAGAGTTCACATCACCTATATGACTCTTAGATGCACACATCAATGTCAAGATAAAGTTCAACCTACTCATAGGCTTAAACTAAGTCACCACATCATATAGCAATTCCAATCATCCCATACCTTCTCTAGGATATCAAAACATAAACCATAATTTAATCAAATAGAATCAGAGATTTTAGATCATATCATCCAAAAGTGAATCTGTCAACTAGCCATCATTCTTGTAATCACAATGTCCTCAAATAATAACAACACATTAGTCAAACAAATTTAAAGTATAAGAGGACACTAGATACACTCCCTCTTTGTGAAACTCTCCATGAAGTTCTAAAATACATAAGGAAAATGATGAAAGTTCTAGGTTGTATCCTTCCAAGTAGCCAATGTAGGAGTATAACTATCCCACTAGACTTTACCTAATGACATTGGAGTTGTCAATTTCACTAGTTTGACATTTGAATTAATTCAGCCTTAAAGGCCCCCTTGTCTAACACTTGTAGATTACTTAATTGAACAACATGAGAAGGATCTAAAATTAGATAATGGTTCAAAAGTGAAACATGAAAAAACATCATGCATATAATATAAGGATGATGGAAATGTAAGATTATAAGTAATCGGTCCCAATATTTTGTTGATATTAAATGGTCACACATTTCATGCAAAAAACTCGGTTCCCTTGCCAAATTTAATAGAATTATTTTCTAGTCTAACTCACAAAAAAACACTTTGTTATGTTTTTAAAACTTCTATCAGTTTTATGTGTGTCCACATAACTTTTATATCTATCTTGAGCTTCTTTTAACATATCTATAATTATTTCATTTTCTCTTCCATTTCCTGAATTACTTTAGGTCCAATTAGAGCTATGTCTTCAAGTCTATCCCCACTGAGAGGAGCTCTATTGGGTCTACTATACAAGAACTCAAAATATGCCATCATTATCAAATTATAACAACTATAATTATATGCAAATTGTAGAAGAGGTAAATACTCTTCCTATTGACTCTACCAATCCATTATATACATATGCAACATATCCTCTAACCCTTGATTAACTCATATTGTTTGCCCATTTGTCTTAGGATGATATGTCATACCGAAATTAAGTTTTGTTCCTAAGGCCTCTTGGAAACAAATCCATAACCTTCCTGTAAACATTGATTCCTTGTTTGAAATGGTATTCTTTGGAATTCCATCTAGTTTCACTATCTCATTTACAAAAACTTTCATTATTTCTAGTGGTTCAGATATGCATTCTTCATTGGAATAAAATGTGCACTTATTGAAACCCTTTGGAGGGTGAAGTGGAAGTACGAGTCATATCTATCATGGGAGACACAAAGACATAGCAGCTAAGAGAGGAACTTGGCATTGATACATCACTATGAATTCTTATGTCACAATCGCCAAATTATGGCTTCTCAAAGCGTCCTCATAAATTCTAATTGTGTTCGTGTATTTTTCCACAAGTTGTGGAATGTAATTTTGTATTTCCAAAAATGAGAAAATGTAAATGTGTGGAGGCCCAATGGTCACACATAGAATGTGGAAAGTCACTAGAAAGTCCTAAGGTCACACAGAAGCTCAAAGGTGATATGGGAGGTCAAGAGTCACATGGAAGGCAAAGGGTCATGTCATTTTTTATAAATACACCCTTATAGCTCAAGAAAATGGACTTTTCACCTTGGATTCTCTACCTTGGCATAGGAGAGAAGATCATTCTTTGGAGGATCAATTAGTGACTTAATGTTTCACTATTGGAGTTAGTGTTGCATCATGAATTGTGTATCTTGGAACTTTCACTTAATATTTGAAGCTCTCAGAGCCAACGCACTTTCATGCATGTATCGTGGATGATGTAAGACTATTCTTTTAATGTTTGCGATATATGTTTGTGTTCATACATACTAAAGCAAATGAAATATTTCATTGGCTTTGGTATACAACAAAGCTACTAATCAAACGAGAATTGTGACCTCAAAATGAGGATTCTAGCAACACCCCCCCCCCCCCCCCCCCCCCAACAAAAAAAAAAACATGAAAAAACAGCCAAAAACGAAAAGTGTGTATGCTGGAACGATTTTTTTAGGGTAAATTTTCAACATTTTTTTTAAATGGCATTAAAAACCATTTTTTTAATGCAAAAAAAAACCCTGAAAAAGAAAAGTGTTAATGTTAGAACAACAATTTTTTTTTAGGGTACATTTTCAACATTTTTTAGCAATGGCGTTAAAGGCAAAATATCAAGACTCCGAAAAACCTTAAAATTCCAACAATTTTTCGACATGACTTAAAGATAAATTATCACGTCTCTGAAAAGCCTTAAATTCCAACAATTTTCATCCATGTTAAAGATAAAATATCATGACTAAAAAATCCCTAAAATTCTAATTGTTTTCAAAAATAGCATTAAAGGTAAAATACCACTCAGGAAAATCTTAAAATTTTGACCATTTTTCAACCATGGAATTAAAAACCTTAAGTTTTCAACATATTTCAACCATGGCATTATGGAAAAATGATATGACTATAAATAACTTTAAAAATGAACCCCTGAATTAAATATCATTATTCCAAGAGTAATTTTTATTTTAAAGGTTAAAAGTATAGCCCTTTTTAAATCTTAGCATAAGACAACTTATCCCATTGCAACAAAAGCTTAAAAATCAACCATCAAAACGCAGTATCCTCTTTTAATGGGGCATTAAAATTGCAACATTTTTTTTAACTATGATATATCAAATGATAACAATAAATAATATCATGACAATATCGCTATATAATTTAAAAATTCAACATGAATTTATAATATATTTTTACTTTTAATCAAAATATCAATACTAGTAGATTGAATGAAACATAAATTATTTCTAAAAGTTATTGTTGCACTGTGGATATTCTAAATAAATGAATTCTTCATAATTAGAACATATAATCCAACAAACATTGAAATGACTCATAACTTCATGTAAGATCATATGGAAGTTAAAATATTTATTTCAAGTTAGCATGCAAACATCATTTACATAAAATGTCTTAGACAATTATTCAAAATCACTCATAGGTTATGGCACATCAACAGAATCTACCAATATTCAAATGAATGATTAGATGCAGATGAAGACGACCCATATTATTCACTTTCATCAACTAATGCCCCATATGAGTCAACATACATGCCCACCATTTCAGGTTTCAAAAGTCTTCTAGATCTACAACTGGGTTTAGAAGACTCCCATCTTAACATTGTTTCTTATGGTAGAAAACTCTTCAAAATATTTATGATCCTGAAGTGAAGAGTTCCTCTCTTTGTTTTTGTTTTTGATTTTTATTTTTAGTGTGGTTCATGAACACCCTGGTCAGTGAGTGGTCGCTACGTCCACGGAAAAATCTGGGCTAATCGCCCCTTGGCCTACTGGCAAGACCTAACCCCAAGGGCTTCGAGCAAAATCGACCCTGTGACCTCCCAATGGCGAGGCACTGTTTTTGACCAACTGAGCTAACCCTTGGGGTTGAGTTCCTCTCTTTGTTAAATTGAAGTCATAAACAATTATGTCAACATCCTCCAATTTTAAGAGGTTTGTGCAGTGGAAATTTATATTTGTACCCTTTCTTTTTCTCTTTCTACCAATTTGTTTATCAACTATCATCTCTGGCTTATACACACCATTGAATGGGTGTGTATTTGTGGCATACTAATGTACTTCAATTGTTGTAACATCTTCATTTTATTTAATGACCTTTATAACCTTGGAAACCCATAATGGATAATCATGTGGATCTTCATCTGCTAACATTGAAACCCTCCTTAACAACCTACATAAAACCCTTGTAAAGTTCTTCCATGGGTTCACATTATGCATGTGATCTTCTAGAACCAATATACATTCTCTTTCCTTTATATGTGAAGAATTAATAATACCTTGAGATTGTTGTTGTTCAACAATGTTTCTTTCCTCATGTTCATTTGGCATATTTTGTGGCCAAATAAATGGAGTCTTCAAAGTATATCTTCATTTCTTGATCTTGAAATGATATCACTTTAATTATTGAAAAAAGAAAAAAGACTCCCACCAAACTGAATCAACAACATCAAATTACTTATATATATTTTTTTAATTTGTTCCAAACATTCAGAATAATTTATCTCTCTTATGCATTCATGCATTATGGATTTCAGCAACTGATTGTAATAACAATATATTTGATGCAAATATTGTATGATCTCGAATGAACTTCAAAAGTATTAAACCTGATGACGACCCCCATTTTGCAACAGTTGAATACTTCTTGCCCCATATATTTGTTTTCCCATCAATTTTTTTATTATATAAAATTGATGTTGGAAGCTAATGTCATTAAGTTCTCCAATGCATTTATCCTCACCATGTGATCCTAAAATAAATCTTCGCATGCCAGTAGTTTCTTCCAACACATGAAAAATATGCTCTAAAATATATGATTTCTTAATACATTCAATTAATGATGGCAAGCTCCCAACATCCTTCCTCAATGTTACTGAAAAACGACTAAACATCTAACCAATGTGGTCATGAGTGTGCCCAACAAGAAGGAAACCAAACTTGACCTTTTGAAAAAATCTCAATTCAACAAGCATGTTTAGATGTCCAAAAACAATTTGATTTTTGTTTTCATGACTAGTGTTGTCTAATCGCAGATATAAAACTTCAGGAAGAGTACCATACCAATGAGAAAGCACATCATGAATTATGGTTATGGTCATATTTGCGTCATTATGAATATTTGGGGTTGTGAAGTAAACCCTTAGCCACATTTTCCCATTAAAGACCATACAACCGACCAAGTGAAACTAGATAAAATTTTCCTCTTGTAAATTTTTTTATGAGTTGACAAAATGTGGTAGAAGTGTTTTCTTATGGTCTATGCCATTAATTATCAAACCCAAATATTTATTTGGATTATCATAACACTTCTTTCGTTGCTTATACAACTTTTTCCTTTCACTTTTTTGTTGGTTGTGATACTCTTGAAGTGCTTTGATAATGGAATATGCACATGACATAAAAGAAACCTATTAATAAATGCATTTTCATAGTTGATAACTATCCAAATTTTAAAAATAATGCTATGAATGCATACCTCTTTTTGGCCCTTGAAATTTATTTAAGAGAAGCACATGTACTGCAAACCCCCATCCTTGTCTTCATAGGAATATAGACATTGTTGAATTCTTTCCTCCATATCCTTGTAAAATATGAATATGTAATAAAATTACCATCTCCTTCAATATATTCTGCATATTCTTTGTATAAGTTGTAGAATTCTCGTCTTGAGAAATTATCTAGAATAAGTATTATGTCTTTATTTAGCATACACTCTCCATGATTTGAAAATAAGTCTTGCATCCATGACATGGTAGTATTTGATAATGGCCCAATATCTCGTCTATGACACACTTTTGAATAAAATGTGGTATCTTTTTCTAATCTTGCCTGGATTCTTGATAGATGAAAATTACCAATTGAACGAAACATTTTGAAATCCTTTCTGCAGAGAGATAAATTCCCAATTATGATAATCATAACCTACCAGTGAAAATTGCATGCACCACACTAAATATGAATTTTGTATGTTTTTGTTCATTTATAAATATCTCTTCATTTTCTCCAATGCAAACCTAAAATCCATATGTTTCAAGCAATCCTTTTGACAACATTCCCTTGAAATCAGATCACTGATAGAACTTCTTCTCATGAGTTATATTTTCCTATACCTTGTATAGCTTGAATATCTTGGATTGATATGAAAAGGCCTAGTCCTACTCCTAGATACAATATTTTTTTGCAGCGTCTCCATCATTTCATTATCTTCTCTATAAGAATTTTCATGATCATTAAGAGGAATATTATTCTCACTATGACCATTCTGAACATAGTGAGGAAATTCATCACCATCATTGCTTAGAAAATATTCACTACCATCCTCACTTTCAATAAATTCTTCACTATCATCATTTGTGCTTTTAAAATCTGCGCTTGGAGGAAATTCTCCACCATCCTCATCCGTGCTTTTGAAATCCTCGCTCATAGGAAATTCTTCACCTTCTTTATCTCTTCCATCGAAATCCTCACAGAGAGGAAATCATTCACCATCATCGCATGTGCTTTTGTAATCCTCGCCAGGAGGAAATCCATCATCATCATCATCTGTGCTTTTGAAATCTTCTCTCAAACAAAATTCTTCACCATCCTTATTTTCCATTGAAATCCTCACTCAGAGGAAATCCTTCATGATCACCATGTTGCAAATAGAAACAAGAAATGTTAAAAATAGCATCATGAAAATTCCTAATTTAATTTGTACTTGAATTAAATTAGGAATCAAATTGTAATTCCACATCTCATGGAAACTTGTAATAGTTAACTAAGTTCATTTGACTTAGTTGGCTCAGTTAATTGGAGTTGAGGGTCTAACTAGATTCATGTAAAGTGTCTCCTACAATTAGGAGCACTAGTTGAGTTTACTTTGAGTTGTAATTATTCAATTCAGTCTAACTGAGTTAAAGTCTATTAAACTAGTTCCAACTAATGGAGGAATTAGTGGGACGTCCAGTAGTGGGGTGTAACCTGCAATAGTGGGGTGCTTCCTATCGAAAAATGGGGTGCTTCCTAAAGTGAAGTGTGGTGTTGCCTACAGTGATCAACCAATAAATTGAAGATTCACTCATAATTAACTCATGCATATCAGATCAGAGAAAGACCATGTTGAGATTAGAGTTTAGGGACAGTGTACTATCAATTTTAAAATCATCTAAATTAAACAGATGGTGCATGCATTCAGAAGAAGGCCTAAAATAAATCATTCCTTAATTAGAAAACTCACTAATTTTAACCATTTGAAATACCTTTAAAAGGAGGAATGAAGGCACAACTTTAATCACTGTTTTGGAGAGCACGAGTTGATGAGACCAAGAAATGGGAAGCACAAGTTTTTGCGTGGAGCTTGTGAGTGCAAGGAATTAGGAGCTTGCAGGCTTGAAAATTTGGCTAAGTAATGGCCAAAGGCAATCAGTCAGGCAGAGGATAGAAAATACTTGTGCAGGTTGAGCTCAAGGTTGAGCATATCATATTGTATTCATCCATATTCTTTGACTAATGCAAAATACAGATAGCAAGGGTTTTTAGTTGTGGCTTTCCCTAGGAAATCATCGTGTTATGTGTGATTAAATTATTTCTCTTGTATGCTTCGTGATTTCATCGATCGTTTATTATTTCTGGTGATGAGTAGAGTAGATTAAAGTCAATTGTTTTAGCATATTACAATTTACAATTTGAATCTACAAGGAATTTTTACATGGTATCAAAGCTAGATTTGTAGAAATTTCTACATGGTATCAAAGCTAGATTTGTAGAAATATCTACACATCATCTATGCTTTTGTAGTCCTCGTTCGGAAGAAATCCATTATCATCATCATCAGTGCTTTTTAAATCATCATTTGGGGTAAATTCTTCACCATCCTCATTTCTTCCATTGAAATACTCACACGGAGGAAATCCTTCACCATCACCGTCTATGCTTTTCAGATCGTCACTTGGAGGAAATTCATCATCATCATCATAAGTGCTTTTGAAATCCTCGCTTGGAGGAAATTCTTCACCATCCTCATTTCTTCCATTGAAATCCTCGCTCGGAAGAAATCCTTCACCATCATCGTATGTGCTTTTTAAATCCTCGCTTGGAGGAAATTCATCATCATCATTTGTGCCTTTGAAATCCTTGTTTGGAGAAAATTCTTCACCATCCTCATTTGTGCCTTTCAAATCATTACCTTGGATGAAATCCTTCACCATCCTCATCAGTGCTTCTAAAATCCTCACTTGGAGGAAATTCACCATCATCGTTTGTGCCTTTCATATCATTGCTTGGAGGAAATCCTTTACCATCATCATCTATGCTTTTGAAATCCTCTCTTGGAGGAAATTTATCATCACCATGAGCGCCTTTGAAATCTTGATTCGGAGAAAATGCATTATCCTCATATGTGCCTCTAAAATTATCATTTGGAGGAAATTATTCATCCTTCCCTTCGTAAGTGGTGCTCTCGTAATCCTTAGGATTAGGACTAGGTGGGAAAATTAACTCTTTATTGATAGTGAAATAATTCTTGTTATATTCATCAATATGAATAGAGTTGTTACATGAGGAAGATGTTGATGTTACAGAAATAGAAACTTCACTATCAGAAGAATCTATGACCTTTCATAGAAGATGTTGAATGATACAAATGCACTTTCTCCCAATGACAATTTATAACTTAGAGAATGAAAAATTCCCTGCAAAGCTCCCCCCAAAAATTTTCACTTGAAAAAAATGACTACAAAGTTCTCCCCAAAAAATTTTGGTCGAACAATTTCCCTCCAAAAAATTCATTTGAAATATTTCCCTCCAAAATTTATTTGAAAACATTCTACTAAAATTTTGTCTTGAAAATTTTGACCCTACTTTCTATTCAAATTTTCCACACAAATTTTCCTTTAATGCTTTCCTTCAAAAATAAAATAAATCTTTTACTTAAATTATTTAACATTAACTAGGTAATTAAATTGATTTTTATAATTTATATTTTATTTTTTATCTCACATTTAACAAAAATTAATCTAAACATGTAATATTAAGTATACATTATTTTTTCTTAATTTAAATTTTAATCCCACATTTGAGAAACTTTAAAGTAATCCCACAATCTTTGTTATATAATAACTCTTATTGTTTCTAATCCTCACATCACATCAAACTTTTTGGAGCATCGTTAAAAAGCTTGGAGTGATTTTGCGGAGGAGCTACATTGTCATTGAGAAGACATTCAACGAGAGATTTTTGCATTTCAAAGGTTAGTTTTCCTTCTATTTTGACCATTTAAAGAAGAATTTGGGGAAAATATGTTGTTTTATTGTTTTTATGCTGAAAAAAAAAAAAAAAAAAAAATAAAAAAAAAATAAATAAATAAATAAAATTATATATATATTCAATATGGGAAAACCACATAAAAATATCACATAGTTTAGATTTTTTATAGGGAAAAATACAAAAAAAAACTCATATTTGTAGGATTTTTAGGACAAAAATAAGAAAAATTGTATTTTTTAGGACTTTGAAATGGAAAACCCAGTTTTCAATTTTTTTTAAATAATTTTTGTTTTTATTTTTTATTTTTTAATTCATCCCAAGGGGTAGCTCATTTCGTTAATTCAAAATTTGTGAAGTTGTTGAAACATTATATTAAAATATTTAAAAAATATTAAAGTTAATAAAAAATCGTTAGCCGATGCCAACATACATCGCTTCATTGGCCCCATGTAGCCTTGCAACCCCCAGTAGGCAGAGGGTTGAAAGGTTGTGAGCAGCCAACGGAGTGGCACTGGGCCACCAACAACCTTGGCGCCGACAGGCAGTTGGAGTGTTTTATTTTATCTAATTAAATTATAATTAATATATTTTAATTTTAATTTTTTTTATTAAGTTTGTTTTTTAATTTAATTAAGATATATATATTTTTAATTTTGTTATTTAATATTTTAATATTTTATGTTTTATAAGTTTGTTATTTTTAGTTTTATTTAAATTTTAATATTTTATTTGTTAGTTTAAAAGTTTAACAATTTTTTAATATTTGTATTTTTTATTTTTTAATTGTTAGTTTTTATTTTTTATTTACATTGTTGTTGTTTATTTTTTATTATAGTTTTATGTTTTTGTATTTGATTTTTTTTATGTTGTATTTTTTTCCGTTTACATTTTATTGGATGTTATAACGATTTTTTGTTAACTTTACTTTAAAATAAATTACTAACATAATTATATTTTTTTTAAAATTCATGGTATACCGATTTATTTATTTATTTTTTAAGTAACAACAATAGAATTCCAGGGGCAATAGGAGCGGGAGGGGTACTTTGTTGCCCCGATGAACAAGTTGAGACAAAATATGTATGGGGATTAGGATTGGCCACCAATAACAAAGCGGAGTTATTCACCTTGTGGAAACGATTGGACCTTGCTCTATCTCTTGGAATAAAGAAAATAAAAGTTGTGGGGGACTTCTTGATGGTTATAAGAATGTTCACTTCATCAACTATCCATTATTATGACAACCTGCCCTCCATTGTAAAAAGAATAGTTTATGAATTAGAAAAAATTGAACAACACTCGTTCTTCCATGTACTTCGCCAGCTAAACAAGGTCATCGATGATTTGGCGAATCAAGGAGTGCTTCTAGGCACAGTGAAATATGAGGTTGATGGGAGAGTTATGAGTCACCTTCCCAATCCCTAACAAAATGTTGGTCTGGAACAAATTAAATGCATTTATTGTTGTTGCTAATAGAGGGATGACGCGACGAAGAATAAACGGTAGGAAGGATAGGTGGGGAAAGGATAGAGCCCTCTCAACACTTCACATCCTCTTGGATTCCCAAGCTAACACATTGGAAGGCACAAAAAGGATATTAATTCAGCTCATGGATGCCGTAGAAAATTTTTCTTATCAGAAAATTAGAAGGATTGTATATTGCACCAAAGAATTAATGGTGAGGAGATGGACATCATCCCGTTACTTTGTGAATTAGCTGTAAGGATGGTTTGGCAAATCCCTTGGAAAAGATTCCTATTTAATGGGCCTGAAGATTGAGGATTTCCACACAATCATGGCATGAGTAGATGATAATGGTGTGTAGGAGGAAATCAATATATTTAAGGACTCACAACCCTCCCCCGGGACTATTGGGTCCCTATAATACTTGTGATTACACAATTACTATTGTAGTTGTATCCCTTATTAATATTGTTGTGCCCCTATTGTCCCCATATTGTTATTATTGTGCCCCATAGAATCCCTCTATTGTTATTTTTGTGGCTTTATATTATTATTGTTAGGTCGGCTAGGTTATATTGTGACTCCTTAGACTCCTATATATAGAAAGGAGGTTTTGTCATTTGAATCATCAAAGAATTGTTCATTTATGTAATGTAAAGGAGGTTGCCCCCTCGAAGAGGTTGAATTCTAAGGCGTTGATCTATCTTTTCTATCTTTTGCTTGAGCTGGTTTCATAACATTTGGTATCAGAGCTTTGGATTCTAGGGTTTCGCTGCTCCAAACAGGTCATCGTGGCATTTTCTCTATAACTTTTTTTCTGCGATGTTTCAGAAGCTAAAAAAAACCCATTTGAGAAGAAATCGTGCTGAATCTCGGGTCTGAATTTCAGAGCTTTTTGCGCTATATTTGTGGAGATATGATCTGAGGAAGTTGGTCTTTTTGCAGACTCCTGAATTACATTCCAAACAGGTGACCTGGGGAAAATCGTCATAACTTTCTCTCTGAGCATCAGATTGAAATTTCGTAAGAAGGTACAAAAAGAGGACGGACTGTAGTTTCTTGTATATATTTTTCAGAGCCAAAGGTCGAAACAGTGACTCGTGGCACGTCGTACAAGTTCGCTCTACTGAACTAGTCTATAATCAGGTCACTGTGGGAGATTTCGCATAACTCTTCCTTAGAGAATCCAATTTGGATCACATTGGTGGCATTGGAAAGAGGACACAGAGGGCTACTGCAGGTCACAATTTCAGAACTGGATGATCCAAAAGTACAGAGATACATTAGAGGCAATATCGAGCTCCTACAAAGTGAAAAAAGGTGTGTAGATTTTTTTAAAATTTTTGCTTAAGCTTGGTTTGAAAATTTATTTTGAAGGAATTCAAAGGGCATAGTAGAGCATTATTATCGGTAACTGATGCCCCGAGGAAAGAAAATGCAAACACCTAGTAAGCAACCTGAAAGCTCTAGCATGACTCATGAAGAAGAGGAATAAATGCTACATGATATATCAAAATTACAAGACCAAGTGCAACAAATGTCACTCTCACAAAAGCTAATAGAAGCTAAGATAAAGGGCGTGGAAGCTAAGATGGACGATTTGAAGATAAATTTGAAGACAGATTTGAAGAGAGACATGGCAGATTTGAAGACGGATTTGGCAAATTTTCTACAAGAAATACTTACTAATGGTGAAAAGGTAGTAAAGGAAACTCATGATGCGAACAAAAGAAATGTTAATCATGATTTCATAGACGCTAATGTGGGATCGAAGACCCACCATATTCCAAAAATCGATATGAGGAAGTTTGATGGAAAGGATCCCACAACATGGATATTACAGATGGAGCAATTTTTCGATCTCAATAATGTGCAAAACACACAAAAGGTACGTATTGCAACTTCATATTTAGAACCAAATCAGTTTGTATGGTATCAATGGCTTTGCTCTCGTAAACAAATTATCACTTGGGAAATTTTTACGAAAGAATAGACAACACATTATGAGGATACAAAAAGCAACACTTTTTTTAGCCAATTGATAAGTCTCAAACAAAAGGGTTCAATAATGGAGCACATTGAGGAGTTCCAAAAATTGAACATAAGGGTAAAAAATATTCCAGAGGAGCATAGGATTGATGTGTTCATAGGGACTTTAAAGGATAATATCCAACATGATGTTCGCCTTTGGGAACCTGATTCATTAGAGAAGACATTCAGGTTAGCAAGAAAAATGGAAAGCAAAATTATGGCAACCAGGAAGCATACCACTCACAACTATAAAGATGGAAGTGTTGTTGCCCCTAGTCTTCCACAACCTATAAGGTTGACACCACAACAATTGGAAGAAAAAAGAGCAAAAGGGCTTTGTTACAGTTGTGATAGCAAATACACTAAAGGTCATAAGTGTGCTGAGAAGAAATTATTCTACATAGATTGTGAAGAGGAAGAAGAAAAGGAGCAAGAAAGGTCAAAAGAAGAGGATATACTCCAGGAACAAAGCCTAGATAAAGAAGAAATGAATCCGACCATATCTTGTAATGCATTGGCGAGAATTACCACTCCTCAAACCATCAAGATAGAAGGACAAATCAAGAAGAAAAAGGTAATAGTGTTGATTGATTCAGGAAGTACCCACAATTTTTTTCATTGTAAGGTAGCAAAAGAATTGAATTGCTTATTATATCCAGCACCAGAGTGTCAAGTGATGGTTGCAAATGGAGGAACAATAAATTTCTCTAAAAGTGCCATAATATCAAGCTATCCATGGGAGAATATGTATTGACTAGCCCAATGCTTTCCATTCCAATGGGAGGTGTTAATGTTGTACTAGGAGTCCAATGGCTACAATCCTTGGGTACAATAGCTTTTAATTTTCAAGAACTTTTCATGAAATTTTCTGTGGAAGGAAAGGAAGTTGAATTAAGGGGTATTGCAGGGAAACCGGGAAAGATAATCAGCTCTAACGGTATGACAAAGCTTCTAAAAAAGGAATAAAGAGGTGTAATTGCACAATTATGTTCGCTAGATGTTTCCACATTGGAATCATCTATTTCTCCAGATCTCCAAAAAGTCTTGGACAATCATTCCAAGGTATTTGAGACTCCCAAAGGTCTCCCACCTATTCGTGATCATGATCATGCTATTCATCTGATTCCAGGAAGTATTCCTCCAAACATCAGACCGTACAGATATCCCTATGCCCAAAAGAGTGAAATTGAACGTATGGTTGCAGAAATGCTAGAGGCTGGTATAATTCAACCGAGTCAAAGTTCTTTCTCTGCTCCAGTAGTATTGGTGCACAAGAAGGATGGATCATGGCGCATGTGTCTGGATTATAGGGAGCTCAACAAGCTCACTATTAAAGATAAGTTTCCCATTCCTGTCATTGATGAATTACTGGATGAATTGCATGGATCAATTTACTTCACCAAGTTGGATCTTTGTTCAGGATATCATCAAATCAGAATGAAGACTGAAGACATTCCGAAAACAGCATTTAGAACTCATGAGGGTCATTATGAATTTTTGGTCATGCCTTTTGGCCTTACCAATGCACCTTCAACATTTCAAGGTTTGATGAATTCCATTTTCAAACCATTCCTTAGAAAATTTGTGTTAGTATTTTTTGATGATATACTAATCTACAGCAAGTCTTGGAAGGATCATGTTGAACATGTTGACAGGGTGCTACAACTATTGGAGGAGAAACAATTATATGCAAAAAGATCCAAATGTTTCTTTGGAGTACAAGAGGTGGAATATTTGGGTCATATTGTATCTCATGAAGGAGTTAAGGTAGACCCTAGCAAAATTAAAGCCATTAAGGAATGGAAAATCCCCACATCCATAAAGCATCTGTGAGGATTTCTCGGGTTGACAGGGTATTATCGCAAGTTTGTTAAGAATTATGGGAGAATAGCAGCACCTCTAACAACATTATTGAAGAAAGATGCATTTTCATGGACTCTAAAAGCAACAAAGGCCTTCGAACATCTTAAAGAGGCAATGTGCCAAGCACCGGTCTTAGCTACACCGGACTTCACAAAAACCTTTATTGTGGAATGTGATGCTTCAGGAAATGGAATTGGTGTTGTTTTAATGCAAGATGAAAGACCCATTGCTTTTGAAAGTCATCCAATCAAGGGAAAGTTTTTACACAAAGCTATTTATGAGAAGGAAATGTTGGCAATACTCCATGCACTTAAGAAATGTCAACCCTACCTAATGGGAAGACACTTCAAGGTAAAAATGGGTCATGATAGCCTTAAATACTTTTTAGAACAAAGATTATCCTCTGAAGAGCAACAAAAGTGGGTCACAAAGATGTTGGGTTATGACTTTGAAATCATCTACAAAAAAGGAAAGCAAAATGTGGTGGCAGATGCACTCTCAAGAAAGGATGAGGATGTGGAAGCATTGTTGTGCGCCATTTCTATTATCCAACCAGATTGGATAACGAAGCAAGGGAGGAATAGAAGAATGACGAAGAAGTGTGGGCACTTATTCAAAAGTTACAACAAGATTCCAATACGTCTGATACATTTAGCTGGAAAAATGATTCGTTATGGTACAAAGATTGCTTATACCTCTATAAGAATTCCCAGCTAAAACAAAAAATTCTTATGGAATTGCACACTTCTCCCTTAGGAGGGCACTCAGGATTTTTAAAAACTTACCACAGGGTTAAGAAGGAATTTTTTTGGGATGGCCTTAAATTAGATATTCAAAAGTTTGTGGCGGAATGTTTGGTTTGCCAACAAATTAAAGTTGAAACAATTAAGACATCGAGTCTATTACAACCTTTATCCATTCCAAGCCAACATTGGGAGGATGTTTCAATGGATTTTATCACAGGTTTACCCAAGTCTGAGGGAAAGAGTGTCATCATGGTGGTAGTTGACAAACTTACCAAGTATGCACACTTTTGTCCATTATCACATCCATTTAAAGCCAGTACAGTTTCTACTGCATTTATGGAAACAATTCAAAAGCTACATGGAAACCCAAAGATTATTGTAAGTGACAGAGATCCCATTTTCACTGGAAATTTTTGGACAGAATTATTTTCTTGTCTTGGTACTCAGTTAGCTCATAGCTCATCTTATCATCCTCAATCTGATGGGCAAACTGAGATAGTAAACAAATGTTTGGAAGGATATCTTCGTTGCTTTGTATCTGATAAACAGGCACAATGGGTCAAATGGTTGCCTCTGGCTGAATGGTGGTATAACACTTCCTTCCATACAGCAACAAAAATGACCCCATTTATGGCACTTTATGGATATCAGCCACCATCCATCACATCATATTTAAGAGAAAATTCTAAGGTTCAAGCAGTGGAACATCACATCGAACATCAACAACAAGTCCTCCAACTCTTAAAGGATAACCTCGTGTTGGCACAAAATAGAATGAAACAATAGGCATATCAACATCGCAGCGAAAGAAGTTTTGATGTAGGTGATTGGGTATTCCTACAGCTACAACCATATAAGCAAATGTCCCTAAAGCAAGCTAAGAAGGATAATAAATTATCACCAAAGTATTATGGTCCGTACAAGGTGTTGCAAAAGATTGGTACTATGACATACAAATTGGAGCTTCCTATAGCTTCTCGATTGCTCCCAGTTTTCCATGTTTCATGTTTAAAGAAGGTTATAGGCGACAAGCTCCCAATTCAAACAATATTGCCAAAACTTGACGAGGAAGGAAAAATTATATTGGAACCAGAAGCAGTCACAGAAACAAGAACTCGACAGCTACGAAATCGATTAATTTCGGAGTATCTTATCAAGTGGAAGAACTTATCCACTGAAGATTCCACATGGGAGGATGAGAATTTTATACAAAATCATCCAGAACTACTCAAGCGTTGAGGACAACACTTTTTTGAAGGAGAGGGGCATGTTGGGTCCCTATAATACTACTGATTACCCCATTACTATTGTACTTGTATCCCTTATTAATATTGTTGTGCCCCTATTGTCCCCATATTGTTATTACTGTGCCCCATAGAATCCCTCTATTGTTATTTTTGTGGCTTTATATTATTATTGTTAGGTTGGCTGGGTTATATTGTGACTCCTTAGACTCTCATATATAGAAAGGAGGTTTTGTCATTTGAATCATCAAAGAATTGTTCATTTATGTAATGTAAAGGAGGTTGCCCCCTCGAAGAGGCTGAATTCTAAGGCGTTGATCTATCTTTTCTATCTTTTTCTTGAGCTGGTTTCATAACAGAGACAACCGCAGTTACAAATTTGGAAAACTGATTAAAAAATTGTGCGGTTTGGAGGAACACTAATATGTATACTCGGGAAGGTCAAGTCAGGAAATCCCGGGATGAGGATCCAGCTCGCTGGAAGAGGGTCGCTTAATTCCTGTTTAAATTAATAATGGGAAGGCTTGACCTTATCACTCAGGTGGAGATGTTGGAGAAAGATTGTGATTTCAACATCGAGCATATAAATGTTAAGTTTGAGAGTGTCAAGGCATATTTGGAGCGAAATATTGTGAAGATGGAGACTGAATTGCTCACTTCCAACTCAAATTTGATCGACGAAAACATATTTGTTGAAGTGAAACAGAGTATAGCAAGGTTACCTAAGTAGGTCATGGCTCAGTTGCAAAAAGATGGAGGGGAAGATGCTAAAGGAGCGGGTTCGAGCAAGCAAGGTAAGGAGGTCAGCGAGGATGCGGGGAAGTCTAACCCTGGTCAATGTTTTTATATGTATTGTTGATATGTGCTAATATTGGGTCTATTCTTTTGGCTTTATGGTAGATGCCAATGTTAGGTTATAGTTCATAGGACTCGTAGGGGAGAGAAAATAATATTATGGTTGTACTGGGGTATGGAAGTATTTGCTCAGATTGAAGCAAGTTTTGAAGTGATTATGTAAAAACGGTTATGGTCATGTAGTCCAGATTTGGAATATGAAGTATCTGTTTTGTTTAAAAAAAATAATAGTAGAATTTACTGTGATAATAAAATATAAAGTTATATATTTTTTAGTAGGAAAATGGCATTAAAGAAGGTATATGTGAATGCTTTTGGATCAAGGGTAGCAATTACAACATCTAAAGTTGTAGTTGGACCCTCTATGTATATTGTTGAATGAAACCGAACTAGGACACATGGTAAAAGTCAAACAATTGGCCCTCAAATCCAATGAATATTATTTCATAATGGAAGATGGCACAAGAAATAAATAAAACAAAATTTTCATGGTATGTTAAAGATAGACAAAGCAATGAAGGTGTACAAATATATCTATATTGTGGTCGGATTGAATATGGTGAAAATTATGAGGTGATAGCAAAGTACAAGACATATGTTTGGTGTTGAATACATATACTGTTTATGTTCTTGTAAAACTTCCCAAGACATGTGAGAAGGTTAGATATCATTTCTTAAAAATCAAATATGACACATTAGAATATTATACAAAGATGTGTAATGAAATCACCATCAACATTTCAAATAACATTGTAAGTTTGTAGTTCGCCTGGGGTAGCTCAAGTGGTGATGGTCATGGAATGAAGTCTCACCGAACCAGAGATCTTGGGTTCGAATCTTGTGCTACCCTCCCCTTGTAGCAGGGCGAATAATGGACATGTAAAACTCGAAAATCGGAGAATCCTACCAAGCTTACAAAAAAAAACATTGTAAGTTTGCTTATTTATATTTATGTGTTATGCATTATTGTAAGTATCATTATATTTTTTATAACTTATTTATCATTGACATATTATATTTTGTTTGATAGGATTTTGCTAAGAGTCTTTCAATTATGTTGGAGGGAATTTATTATACAGAGCCAAATATTATGAATGTGATCAACAATTTCCACACAAAAACAACAAAAGAATATAGCATAAAGAAGCAAAAAAACAATAGTTCCTGAAACTACAAAAGTACATATAGAGGATCATGAAAAAATGGCTAAAATGCATTAATCTAGTAAAGCTAAACATGTTACTTTTGAATATGTTGAAGTTGAACTTGAAGAATATGTTGTCATCAGTGATAATGAGATTAGAACTATTGTTGAAAAGGAGAAAGCTATAAAATGTAAAAAATAAGAATGCCCACGGATGTCTCTCTTCGAGTCGATGATGAGGAGATTGCTTATTTGGAAAATTTGTTAAGTGATAGGAGGAATAAATCAAAAGTTAGTCATTCTAAAAAAATATCATGGGTACTAGTGAATATCATAGTGAAATCTCTAAAGGAAGTAGGGAAATCACAACACTAGGTGTTGATTTAAAGGATGCCATTATTAAAATAAAACAAAATTCCATTCAAAATTAATTGATGAAGAGAAACTTGGTTGATCATGGCCATACATTTCAGCTTAATGTCAGCCAATTCTATAAGCCAAATGAAGGACAATCTAAATATCAAATTAGAAAGCCACACCACCTGCATGTTCATAACTTGAAAACATTGATTAGGTACAATCCATATGCACATGTGGTTGATTATGTGGTTCTTGTTGATCCAATTGAAGTTCCCAACAAAGAGGCATTTGATAGGTCAATATGTTTTGAATACAAATATTATGTAATTGGGGGAACCATTCTGCAGAGGCTAGAAGAAAATTGATGGAGGAATATCCCAATAACTCGTTTTTTGAAACAATGAGATGTATTATTTATGTTGGTTTAACAGATACATAAGTAAAGTTATTGGCATGGGATCATAATACAAATAATGAGTATAGGATGGCTGTGACTTTCATCCAAAGGGTGAGATTTCTCATAATGAATTTGAAGAAAATTGTGGTGGGGATAAGGCAAATGTTACTCTAAGCTTTCATAAGTAATTTTGTATGGAAATAGGTTATTAAATTGAGGAAAAAAATATGCAAAAGGTGACAAAGTAAGTTATGAGGCATTCAGAGGTATGTATAAAATTTTCTAGTTGGCATTTGAAACTAGGGAGATATGGGATTTGATTGATGATATTTTCAATATGTAGAAGAATATGGTATAAAAAATCAGAAAATTAAAAAGTATAAACCCTTAATATGTACCAATAGTAGGACATGGCCTGAAATCAAGGATCTTCAGTATGATATGAATATCACACCTTAGAGATTAATGTAAGGAGTGAAATATGACATAATTACCAAATCAATATTATCGCGTGTGAAGTCAGGTGAATTATCGTTGGACAAAATGTGTAAGGAGTTTCAAAAGTAAGTTTGTTGAATTATTTTTACTTGGATTATAATTTTCTTTTGAATATAACATATTGTTGTTGGTAGTATTTGTTATACATATCACTATCTTAACATTTTTTACTTTATTTATTCAGTTATAAGGTTTATGTGAAAATATAAGAACATATGGTTAAAAATGTTGAATGAAGAGAGTTGGGATGATGTTGTATACAACTACCCAAATTCAAGTTCTACATCAACACTAAAAGATTTTTATCTTGCATTCAAAAATGTGCGTTGATTTATACATTCATTTTATTCATATGTAAACTATTTTTATTTTATTACTTATACATATATTTGTTTATTTCATTAAATATGTCGAAGAAGGATGCAAATGAAGTATCGAATAGTTTCAAAACCTTTATTGAAAAAATTAAGTTGGAAAGGTAGAGAAAACAACGTTTTCAAAATGTTGAACTTGATCATCATCTTAATCATTACATTTGGAATGGGATCGACACTGTCCAATATCAAATAATACTAAGTGATTGTGAAGACATTGCAAATCTCATACCTAAAAGGGAATATTCCCTAGTTATTGCAGATATTCCTCATGGTTTCAATTTCCCAAACATTGGATATGATAGTGAGCCTTATAGTTATCAATATTTTAATAAAGTGGTTATGGGATTTCAAGAAGTCACAACATCACCACTTTCGAGATTTGTGACATTTCATTCAGACATACAATTTGGAATGATATTATCAAGCTTCAAGGGAAAAGCAAATTTAAGGATGCAACTTACATGGTAAGACATTGAAATTGTATGTTTGATTAATGTTAATTTTTTTTATTTATGTACAAGTTAATTGAATTTTTACTATTTCATGTTACAAGCAAAAGTTAAAGCTTACTGGTTGCGGAGATTAGCCAATTATAAGTGATTGTGAGTTCTTTCATGTTGAATCTTGGGCAAAATATGATAGCTATAAACATATTGTTGTGAATCTAGTAGATGGAAATAGTCATAGCCAAGTACTGGTTCATGGTGTTGTTGTAAGAAAACTAACATATGAGGATAAATATGCAAAAAGAGAGATAGTTAACATTTACAAAAAAATAACATGCATTGATTAACTATCTTAGAGATTTATATTCAAATGAACGAGATTGGGTTTTGGATTTGTTCTCGGGTTCATGTAAGTTTTATTATACAAAATTGAATTTCAATATTTTTTTTTAATCTTCATGTGTTTATACTAGTTTACTTAATTAGTTCTTTTGTACTTGATGATTAGGTACAACACTAGCATGTCTCCTACAAAAAGGAAGAAATTGCATATCCATTGAAAAAGACTCATTACAATGTAGTTTTATTCAACAAATAACTAATGTTATTCTATTTCTTCCAAATGCAATGCAAGAAGTTGGTTTGGGGAAAGGGAATGTTAACGAATCACGTGTGACAAAAAAAACAAAGGAACCTCAGCCACTATTAGATGGAATAATTGGAAAGGGATACTTTAGGAGATTTACAGACATCAAAGATCTATCATAAGAGAAAAATGACCAAACTAAATCACATAATACTATTGAATAACACAACAATGAAGCTCTAAAAGATGATGAGCATGTATTATGTGATATTGCTGATTAAATTTAAGTTATGCTTGCAAATCAAGCTCAATTTTGAGAACTATTCATTAGTTATACTTGTAATGTTTTGACTTTGAGATTTTATGATAAGAATAAGTATTCAATTATTGTTGTTATATGTTTAATATTTGCATTATCTAATTTTCACTTTAATTTTTATGTGAATCATTATTTTTTGAAAAAAAACTGTGAATATTATTATTTTTTGACATAAAATTCATAAAAAAAATGTTATTTTTAAAAAAAAATTGTTAAAATTTTCCTATAAAAATAATTTATTTGACATGCCATTTTTAGCAAAAAAATCTCAAATTTTGTTTTTTTTTTTTTTTTATCAAATGTTTAAAATTATTGTTTTTTTAGTGACAATTATTTGATGTACATTAAAATATTAATTAATGATACATAAATATATAGAAAATCCTAACTTTAAAATATTGACTTTTTTTTAACTATGAAAAAAACAAAGATTTCATTACAAAAAAAATATTGAAAAAAAAAAACAAACAAACAAACAGCTTAGGGAAGAAGAAGATGACTATTTCAAAAATTGTTAAATTTAAAAAATAATTATCCATACTTAATGCATTAGAAAATAAGTGTAAAAAATAACCCCCCCAAAAAAAGGGGTTGATGTTGCATCAACTCTTTTCAAAATCATCATGAAAAACACTAACATTTTAAAAAATGTTCATTAATAAAATAAGTGTCAAAAATATGCTCCAAAAAAAGGTGTATTCTGAATCAACACTTTTCAAAATCAGGGTTTTTTGCTACCTCTAAAAAAGTGAGAACTCGGTCAAGTTCTTTTTTGATTGGTAATTGTGTTATACATCTTGTTAAATGTGCATTGTTACTTGCTTTATGATTATTTTTATCTTGTGAACTATTTTATAGGCTAAATAATGAGTCTTTCCTTGCTCTTTTGTGTCTCTTTTAGGATAGTACTATTACTTTTTTTCTATAGGCTCACTCTTTCTTTTCCCTTTTGTGAAAGTACCTTATATACAATACAATTTTATGCTTCACAATGTCAACTTCCTTATTTCAAAGGTTGTGTGCATACTCTCTTATGTTGTTTATTGCATCCAAGGCAAATCTCTAAGTTATGGCAGTCAGACTTATTATCTAGATGGGGCTCCTATCCCAAACTGTGTGAGGTCTAGTTGGGACTTCATACCAAGGATACCCCTTCTATTGGTGGATTTCTAACACCATAAAAAATTAGCACTATAAAGATGGCTAGGTGACAAGCTGAGCCTGTTAAGGTTGTTTTGAATCTCTTATCTTAAATGGCTTCTTCCCAAATAATAAGCCTGGGATGTTTTTCAAACAAATCAAATCTTACGATCCCCATGGAAGTCATTCATAGATTGCCACATCTCAAGTTTGATGGAGAGGGTCCAATAACTATGCTTTGGAATATGCTTTTATTCATTCAATTTTTCATTTCTAATGGAATACATTGTAAAGATGTTTAGGCCAAACGATTCACCCTCACCATTGAAGGTCGTGTCAAGTGTTGGTGTCATATATTACCAATTGCTTTGATTCATTCATTTGAGAAACTTGTTAAGGAGCTTCATGAATATTTTGATAGGTATAATTATAAATATGCATATAAAAGGATCAATCAGCTTAGAATGAAACCTGATGAACCATTAGAGGATTTTCTTGATCGGTTTCTTCACCTTTATAATGAATTTTCCAAACAAGATGTATATTGGGATTTTATGAGTTAGAAGTTTCAAAATTTGGTTATAATCTCGATGAAACAATTTGAATATGAATCCCTAGTTGATTTTTCTCTTCCAATTTATATTGATCATGAGACACCTCAAATTCAAGAGGGAGAACTTGCTACCCTTTTTGTCCCTTCGCCTCTGTTAGGTCACTATAATACTAGTGTATCCCCTTATTCTTATTATTAGTGTAGCCCCTATTTTTATTGTTGTGCCCATGTACACCTCATGTTGTTATTGTTGTGCCCCATAGAATCCCACTATTGTTATTGTTGTGGCCTTACAATATTATTTTTATGTAGGCTCTGATTATATTGTGACCCCTTAGACTCTTATATATACCAAGGAGGTCTCATGAATTGAATCATCTAGGAATCGTTCATTTATGTAATGTAAAGGAGGTTTCTTCCTCGAAGAAGATAATTTTTAATTTTTTGATCTATCTTTTCTTCTGCTTGTGAGCTGGTTGCAAAACATTTGGTATAAGAGTTGTGGATTCTATGGTTTCTCTACTGCAAACAAACCATCTTGGAATTTTCGCTATAACTTTTTTTCTACGAAGGTTCAGGAGCTAAATTTGTGATCACATGGAGCCAAAATCCTGATTAACTTCCTATACAAATTTCAGATCTTGGTTCACTATAGTTTCATAGATATGGTCTGAAGAAGGTAGGCTTTTTGCATGCTCCAAAATTCAGTCTCAAACATGGGACCTTGGGAAAATCGTCATAACTTCCTCTACGAGCATCATATTTTAATTTCGTAATAAGTGACTAAAATTGAACAGACTGTAGTTTTTTTTGTATCATTTTCAGGGTCGAAGGTTGAAACAGTGACACGTGGAATTCCTTACAAGTTCACTCTACTTAACTAGTCCATAATCAAGCAATCGGAGGTGATTGGAAATAACATTACCTTGAAGAATCCAATTTTGGTCTGACTTGTGTCATTAGAAAGAAGACTTAGAGTGATACCAGGGGATTGAATTTCAGACCTTGGAGATATGAAATTGTGGAGGTACAACGATTTCAATATCGAGCTCCTAAAAAGGAAGAAAAAGGTGTGTATTTTTTTAAATTTTGCATAACTTTTGTTTGAAAAATCAGTTTGAAGTGATTCCAAGGGAATAATGAAGCATAGATATCATTGTTTAATTCAAAAATTCCTTGAAAAAGAATGGAAATGCCTAGTAAGAAACTAGAAAGCTCTTCTATGATGCATGAAGAAGATGAAGAAATGCAACATGATATATCAAAATTAAGAGATCAAGTGCAACAAATTTCGCTCTTGAAAAAACTAACAAAAAATGAATTGGAAGCATGATGAATGTTAAGATAGATGGTATAAAAAGGGACAAGGGAGATTTGAATCATGATCTAAAAGCATTCATGGAAGCAATGATGAATGTTAAGATAGAAGGGTTGAAGGAAGGTTGACAAAGTTGCTAGAAGAAAGGCTTCCTAGTGGTGATAAGGCAATCCATGAAAATCATGAAGAGGACCAAAGGAATATGAATTATGATTTTAGAGACTCCAATTTTGGGTTTAAGAACCAATACATTCCAAAGATCAATATGAGGAAGTTTTATGGCATGGATACAGTAACATGGATACTATAGATGAAGCAATATTTTGATCTCCGTGATGTGCAACACACACAAAAGTTACACATTACATATTTATATTTAAAACCCAATCAATTTGTATGGAATCGATGGAATTTTTCTCGTAAACCACTTTTCGCTTGGTCAATTTTTTATAGAGGAATGATAGCACATTATGAGGATACAAAGAGTAACGTTTTCTTTAGCCGACTGATAAATCTCAAACAAAAGGGTTCAATGGCAAAGAACATTGAGGACTTCCAAAAACTCGAATATCAGGGTAACTGATATTCCAAAGGAGCATAGGATTGATGTCTTCATAGGGACTTTAAAGGATAAAATCCAACATGAGGTTCATCTTTGAGAACCTGATTCATTGGAGAAGGTGTTAAGGGTGACAAGAAAAGTTGAAAGCAAAATTATGGCAACAAAGAAGTATACCACTCACAACTATAAAGATAGAAGTTTTGATGCTACTATAATTACATAACCTATAAGATTGACACCACAATAATTGGAGGAAAAAAGAGAAAAAGGGATTTGTTATAGTTGTGATATAAAGTACACTAAAGGTCATAAGTGTGTTGAGAAGAAACTATTCTACATATATTGTGAAGAGGAGGAAGGAAAGGAACAAGAAACATCAAAAGAGGAGGATATACACTAGGAACCAACCCCAAAGAAAGAAGAAATGAAATTGACCATATCTTTTAATGCATTGGCATGGATTACCACTCCTCAAACTCTCAAGATAGAAGGATATATAAAGAAGAAAAAGATAATAGTGTTGATTGATTCAGGTAGTACCCATAATTTTATTCATTGTAAGATAGCCAAGGAATTGAATTGCTTCGTATGTCCAGCACAAGAGTGTCAAGTAATGGCTACAAATTGAGGAACTATAAATTGCTCGGAAAAGTGCCATAATATCAAGCTAACCATGGGGGAATATGTATTGAATAGTTCAATGTTTTCCATTCTAATGGGTGGTGCTGATGTTGTGCTAGGAGTCCAATGGTTACAATCTTTGGGGATGATAGCTTTTAATTTTCAAGAGGTTTTCTTGATTTTTTTTTTTGGGAAGGAAAGGAAGTTGAATTAAGGGATATTGCATAGAAAACAGGAAACATAATAATCTCTATTGGCATGACAAATCTTTTGTAGAAAGAACAACGGGGCGTAATTGCACAATTGTGCTCACTAGAGGTTCAAACATCATCTATTTCTCCAGATCTCCAAAAATTCTTGGACAATCATTCAAATATATTTGAGACTTCGAAAGGCATCCCACCTATTCGTGAGCATGATCATGCTATTCATTTGATCCCGGGAAGTGTTCCTCAAAACATCAGACCTTACAAATATATGTATGCTCAAAAGAGTGAAATTGAATGTATGGTTGCAGAAATGCTAGAGGCCGGTATAATTCAACCTAGTCAAAGTTCTTTCTCTGCTCCAGTAGTATTGGTGCACAAGAAGGATGGATCAGGGTGTACATGTTCGGATTACAGGGAGATCAACAAGCTCACTATTAAAGACAAATTTCCCATTCCATTCATTGATGGATCGTTGGATGAATTACATGGAGTAATTTACTTCACAAAGTTGGATCTTCATTCAAGATATCATCAAATTATAATGAATACTTAAGACATTTTTAAAACAACATTCAGAACTCATGAGGGTCATTATGAAATTTTGGTCATGCATTTTGTCCTTACTAATGCACCTTCCACATTTCAAGGTTTGATGAATTCCAATTTCAAACCCTTACAAAATTTTTGTTAGTATTTTTTGATGATATACCAATCTACAAGAATTCTTGGAAGGGTCATGTTCAGCATGTTGACAGGGTGCTCAAACCATTGGAGGAGAAACAACTATATGAAAAAACCTCCAAATGTTTCTTTGGAGGACATGATTTGGAATATTTGGGTCATATTGTATCTCATGAGGGTTTTAAGGTAGACCATACAAAATCTAAAGCCATTAAGGAATGGAAAATCCCTACAACCATAAAACATCTTCGAGGATTTCTCGGGTTTGCGGGGTGTTATCGCAAGTTTGTTAAGAATTATGAAAGAATAGCAGCGCCTCTAACAACATTACTGAAGAAAGATGCATTTTATTGGATTCCATAAGAAACTAAGGCCTTTGAACATCTTAAAGAAGCAATGTGTGAAGCACTTGTCTTAGTTATGCCAGACTTCAGAAAAACTTCTATTGTGGAATGTGATGCCTTGGGAAATATAATTGGTGTTGTTTTAATGCAAGAAGGAATACCCATTGCTTTTGAAAGTCATCCAATCAAGGGAAAGTATTTATACAAACCTATTCATGAGAAGGAAATGTTGGCAATATGACATGCACTAAAGCAATGGTGACCTTACCTAATGGGAAGACACTTCAAGGTAAAAATAGATCATGATAGCCTTAAATACTTTTTGTAACATAGATTATCTTCAGAAGAGAAGCAAAAAGGGGTCATAAAGATGTTAAGTTATGAGTTTGAAATCATCTACAAAAAAGGGAAGCAAAATGTTGTTGTAGATTCACTCTCAAGAAAGGATGAGGATGTGGAAGCATTGCTTTGTGACATTTATATTATCCAACCTGATTAGATAACTGAAGCAAGGGATGAATGGAAAAATGGCGAAGAGGTGTGGACACTCATTCAAAAGTTGCAGCAAGATCCCAGTACATTTGATACATTTAGTTGGAAAAAATATTCATTATGGTACAAATATCGCTTGTATATTTGTAAGAATTCTCAACTAAAGTAAAATATTCTTTTGGACTTGCACACCTCGCCCTTAAGAGGGCACTCAAGATTTTTAAAGAATTACCATAGCGTCAAGAATGAGTTTTTTTGGGATGGCCTTAAATATGATATTTAGGAGTTTGTGGCAAAATGTTTGGTTTGTCAACAAAATAAAGTTGAGACAATTAAGACCCTAGGTTTGTTACAACCTTTAACCTTTCCAAGTCAGTGATGGGAGGATGTCTGAATGGTTTTTATCACATGTTTACCCAAGTTTGAAGGAAAGAGTGCCATCATGGTGGTAATTGATAGACTTACCAAGTACGCACACTTTTTTTCGTTATCTCATCCTTTTAAAGATAGTACAGTTGCTACTGCATTTATGGAAACAATTCAAAAGTTACATGGAAACCCAAAGATTATTGTAAGTGAGAGAGATCCCTTTTTCAATGGAAATATTTCAATGGAATTATTTTCTTGTCTTGGTAGTCAATTATCTTATAGCTCATCTTATCATCCTCAATCTGACGGGAAAACTAAGATAATGAAAAAATGTTTGGATCGATATCTTTTTTCTTTGTATCTGATAAACAACACAATGGTTCAAGTGGTTACCTCTAGCTGAATGGCGGTATAACACTTCCTTAAATACTACAACAAAACTTACCCCATTTATGGCACTTTATGGATATCATGCACCATCCATCACATCATATTTAAGAGAAAATTCCAAGGTTCAAGCAGTGGAATATCACATCGAGCATCAACAACAAGTTCTCCAACTCTTAAAGGATAACCTCACTCTAGCACATAATCAAATGAAACAACAGGTAGATCAACATCACAGTGAAAGAATTTTTGATGTAGGCGACTGGGTAATTTTACGGCTACAACCATACAAAAAAACGTCCCTCAAGCAAGATAGGAAGGATAATAAATTATCACCCAGGTACTATGGTCCTCACAAGGTGTTGCAAAAGATTGGTACTATGGCATACAAATTGAAACTGCTTGCATCTTCCCAAGTACACCTTGTTTTCCATGTTTCGTGCCTAAAGAAGGTTATCAGTGACAAGATCCCAGTTAAAAAAAATGTTTCTAGAACTTGACGAAGAAGGAAAAATCATATTTGAGCTTGAAGCAATCACGAAAACAAGAACCCAACAGCTCTCATTAAGTGGAAGAACTTTCCCGCTGAATATTCCACATGGGAGGATGAGAAATTTACACAAAATCATCTGGAACTACTCAAGCGTTGAGGACAACACTTTTTTGAAGGAGAGGGGCATGTTAGGTCCCTATAATACTATTGTATCCCCCTATTGTTATTGTCAGTGTAGCCCCCTATTATTATTTTTGTGCCCATGTTCCCCCCATGTTGTTATTGTTGTGCCCCATAGAAGCCCACTATTGTTATTATTGTACCCTTACAATATTATTATTATGTAGGCTCTGATTATATTGTGACTCCTTAAACTCCTCTATATACCAAGGAGGTATTATCATTTGAATCATCTAAGAATTGTTCATTTATGTAATGTAAATGAGGTTTCTACCTCAAAGAGGATAATTTTTAAGTAATTGATCTATCTTTTATTCTGCTTGTGAGTTTGTTGCATAACATCCTCCTCCATTTTCATTGCCAAACATGGTAGTCTCTGGTGTTGTTTTTGAAGTGATGAAATCTCAAAATCAAATTGTTGATCCATTTATCTCATGTTCATACTGTTGAGTCTCAAAATTACTTTCTCCCTAGCAATTCTTCTGATTCCTTTTCTTTGTTTTTCCGTGAGAAAGATGCATTCTCATCACCAATGATTAGTATATACCGTCTTAAGGAGGACATTTAGTGATTTACATATTATGATTTTATGTTTTGTTGTTTGAATAAATTTTTGTATATTAGCTACGGAATGCAGCCTATTCTGCAGCTAATCGGCTGTTCCGCAGCTACCTGCATGCTTTAACAGGTTCCAGGTGTCAGAAGGAGAAATTAACTACATGGGCAGCTTGGAAATCATCGTGACATGGACCCTGTCCTATTCACCTAGCCCAGGTCGACAAGGAAGTTGGTATAAGACTACGGTCAATGGAGAAGTCAAACGCAGAGACCGAAGGTTACAAGACTCTGTTTCGTGGTTAACTAACACGTTTCACAGTGATGGGAAGCATTATCCGAAACAACTACCTAAACCTACGAACTCCAACAGCCACCTGTGCAACCGAATCCAACAACCACCATCTTGGATTTATGTCTCCAGCAGCCAAGGAAGAAATTTCGCGTACCTTTCTTCTATGTGTTTTGATTGTAGCATATTTTTCTCCACAAATAGTTGTATGGTTTTCTTATAAATACATGTGTAAAGAACCGAGGAAGTTAGTAGTAATAGTGATAGTTTTAATTGTGAAATCAAGTTCTGAACTCTGTAATTTCTAGGCATTTTGTATCCCTGTTTTTAATATGAAGACCGCATGTTTTATGAGAATTTGAAGGAGTTTCCTTGAAGTTGATTGAGAAACCGTAGCCTAATCAGTTGCAGAGGACCCCTGCACTGAAAAAGGTTTCATTTCATTTTATTTTTCTTCTTCTTGTTAATTGTAAATTCATCATTTTATTTCACAGTGTTTATAATATTTTCTTGCTAACAATGCCTGTAATGCAATTTCCATCATTTTCTTGTTAACAATGTTCATAATTTAGAGTAGCTTCCATTTACTTGATCTCTTTCTAGTTTTTATCAGTAGTTAGAAGATGAAGTTCAGTAATGTAATCTAGTTTTCTTCATTCACTATTTTACTAGTCTTTAAATTTTCAATTAGACTTATCAGTGTCATTTACTGTCTTTGCCATTTTATTTTTTTAAGATTATTAACTCATAGTGTTAATGAATGTCTCTAAAAACCCTTCAAGTTGATAATTCATCCTAAACTAAGTGGTTGAGCATTTCATTTATGCAATGAGTCTTTGTTGCATCTCTGTATTTTCTTTCTGTTATATTAATGAAGTACAGAATTCCTCAAATGTCATCCCAAGGAGACTTTCTCCCAAAATTGAGGGGCAGAGTAACTAAGTATTTCATTTAGTTTTATTTCTGTAATTAGTTAGGCATCAGTTACAAATTTCACTTTCAGTTCTTAAATCATGATTTGGAAATAATGGTAAAACAGGAATAGAAACTTTATTTTCATTTCTTGCTTAAGCTTTGCTTCCAAGTCCATCTCAGCTCTATTTTCATTTCTTTCTTAAAAGCTCTGTTTTTATTTTGAGTAGTCCTTACAAAAGTTAGATTCAAGTTTTGGATAATTACATTGTAAATCATTAGGTGTTAAAAGACCAAAAACCCCCCAAAACAACATAAAACACAAAAACAACGAAGTAAGAAGGGTTATCTAGCACAAACAGTGCACTACACTTCATCAGTTTACGATACCTGGATTGATAATTTATGTAGAGAAATTTAGGACACTAAATTGACCAAACACATACCCCTCCCATGATCAAGATCTTGTCCCAAAGAACTTTGCATATTCTGACATATTCATAGATCCCGATGTAAAGCTTGATCCCCTGATTACTCAAGATAATATTAATACGTAATCTTAGTCTTGAACCAGATTAAATTGAAAGTAGTGTTTCTTCAAGGGATAATTGTCATCATCTATCATTTACACCTCATGACCCTTTGTACCTTGATTTGCTTAATCAATCTGGTCCACTAGTAATTGCTCCAGATACTTTTGATTCTCATTTTGTTGGTTCACATGGTGATCATGTATGAGGTAGCTTTACCTCACAGGTAGAGGAGAAAAATAGTGAAGACACTTTCCATATTTCTTCCGTTTTTCATATTCCTCCTTGTCAAAATGATGGTTAATCATCTTGTGATCATGATAACCAGTGAAATGATCCACAAATATTTACTCAAGTTGAAATCTTGGACAACCATCACCTTGATGCTCAAATTTCTACTGATGTAAGTAGTGATGAGTTCCCAAGTAAATTGGATGATCTTCTCCTTCCTCAAGAAGAAATGGATTTGCAAGGCTTCGATCTATTTGTTGAGTAGCCTTCTTGTAGTTTGGGTACTCCAGTTTTGGATTTGGTTAATATTTCATTTCAGGATGCTCTTGAAATCCCTCTGATCCATGCATCATCAAATACTAAACTAGAAGAATCATATTATCAGGCTTTTGAAGCTTTAATATACCATATTGAAGAAGAGTAATGTCAATCCCATAAGTACATTATTTTATCATTCTTTTACCATTATGCTAACAAAAGTTATGTTGATTCAATCAATCTTTAGCCTCCTCATGATATTCTCTTACATTCACCTCCCTTCCATCACCAAGGCATTGTCCTGGGTGACAACATATGCTCAAATGATCCTATGGAGCATAACATGCATACTGATTTGTTGTTTTTACAAGCTGAAATGAGTACCCAAGTTGTGAATTTTGAATCAGATTCAGTTGTAATTAATGTTTTTCCTCTTGAGTCTCTTCATATTTCCTCACCTTTAGCACATTATTCATTGTACCTAGATTTGTTTGATGAGCCTGCTACACCAACAGTTTCTTTCAATCCTTTAGATATTTACCATACTAACTTTGACAACAATTAGGTATCGGATGGTGTGGTTTCACAATTATAAGATGAAAATATTGATTATGTTGTTCCTAATTTGTTTATATGGATATCTTTCATAGGTCAATATGAAGATTTTACATATGTTCAAGGAATCCCTCCAACTAATTCATCTAGATTCTTTACCCATGAAGAGTTCCATATGCTAAATATTAAATTTGATCAAGCCACTGGCATTAACAATGTTTTTAGCGACACATTTGATGATAGTGGTGTGTATCTGCTTGTAGATATTTCTAAGCCACCTAACTTTAATGATCCATCATATGAAAGTTCAGGGACTTACCAGGGAGTCGAGGCACTTTAGCTACTGCTAATGGTTATGTCAGGTTTATGCGATCTTGATAAGATCCTCGAACTATATTGGATCCATATTTTCTTGCTTAATTCTTTCCTTACTGTTGTTTCACTGCATGCGAACTCACCCTTGAAGGATTTTCAATGTTTTAAAGTTGACCCTCTTAATCCTTAAGATAGAGTTTATGACTAGATAAAAGATTCTTATTTGGTTAATTCTCCTTCATGTGAACTTCCTGTATCATACCCAGGTCTGGAGAGCATATATTTTATGGATGTACACAACTTTAAAGCCTGCTAATTTGATTATCAAGACAAAGATCATCTTCAACTGAAGAATTTATCCCTATCAAACCTTTTCGTGGATGATTATCTTCTTATCCCTCTTGTGTATGTCATGAAGTTAATCATTTTTTTGGCACAATTTATCCTCTTTAGTGTTAGCGAGTGCTTGATCCATTTGACGAATGTAATCCATCAAGTAGATATCAATGTTGGAAATGATTTGACACATGCTTCTGATCTTTTGTTAGCCTGGTTTCACTATTCTTTGTATCCTAACTGGTTTTCGGGCTTTGCTTTCCTAACAATCAATGTTAATTCTTCTAACTGTCATGTCGTTGGTATAGCCTTTAATCAGATACAATGTAATGATCTTTTATATTAGAAAAGAGGATCCAATCATTTCCAAGCATTATCATGTGAGGAGGAAGATTCTCTAATTTGAAATGTTTGTGAAGTCTCTCAAATTGACACATCCTTATCTTTGAATAATGGAACATCTTATGTGTCAACAATCAGATTCGATAAACACACTAGCCTTAATAGTTGTCATCCCTTTAATTATTTTCCCACTAGTGTCCAATGATAGTTGTTGGTGTATATTAGACTCATCTCTTTATTTCTCAAATACTTGCTAAGGAATTGGGGCACTTTAGCGTTTGATAATGGTTATGCCAGGTCCCCACAGTCTTGATAAAGTGTCTAAGTAAGATTGGTTTATGTTTTCTTCACCTAAACTTTCTCATAATATGGATTTGATAATTGAAGACTTATCTTTGCACAAATTTCAATCTTTTAGAGCTAGTTGTTTTTATGATATAATTATTGATTGGTTAGAGGAATCATATGTAACGAGTTTAGTTGTTAATAATAATTTCTAGTGCTATCTTGATATTAACACATATGGATGTATGTTTGAGAAATGTTTTCAAGGTATTCATGTTTATCATCCTATCAATTGCGGTAAGTTTCCAAGTTGGATATAGAAAGCTTTCAAATCACACCTGTATGATTATAGCTTTGACCTTCATCCTCACATGCAGGTAATCCAGGTAAATATATTTACTTATGCGCATTGTTTTATATGGTTATTAATCATTCAAATATTTTATTTTACCGATCGGGAACGAATTTTGTGGTTGCATTGGAAATTTCATTTCACTTAGCCCTGGCCTTCTAGTCAGTTAGGTTAGGTTTAGGCTTAATTGAATTTTAGTTTTATTTTTGCATCGCACCATCCTTGCATTTTGATTTTATTTTAGTCTTTACATTTGCTCTATTTTCCTAATTTTTGTGTTGCTTATTATGTCCTGTCTCTTTTTTTTTTTCTCTCTCTTTGTTTAATAAGATTGCGCATGAAAACTTCTTTGTTTGTCTCGAAAGAATAATGTGGAGAATCTTGGAAAGGGAAATTATGACAACAAAAAATGCTTGGCTATCCTATGATCCCCTTCTTTGCTTAGGTTTACATATCTTTAAATTCAATGATGTCTGGATGGAAAATACAATTTGTTCCAGATGGAAAGCCTATGGTGTAAAGTCTATGAACCCCATATTTATTTTAGGACCTTGATTCCTGACTCAGCCTTGTAATTGAATGGTGTTTAAAACTATCAACTCATTCAAGTAGAGAAGGGAAAGGAGAAAAATTTAAACAAGCATATCAATTTTAGATATTATTCAAATCCCTCAAACAAGGAACAACCTTTCTTGCTCGTAAAATAAGTTGGGATCCCTCTTCCACTGTGGTGAAATAAATGTATAATAAATTCCATGAACATTTTCAAAATAAAATAAAGGGTGAAGAAGAGAAAGGCTTCCTACGCAGAGAGGTGAAGCATGAAACTTCATCAGGGTAATGAAAAATCATGCTGGTAGTGAAGCAATGTGTGTGATTCCTTAAGGTGACTCCATTGGGGTACTGAACAAGGTCACAGGAAGTAGAGAAACACTAGGGAAAATTATTAACTCTAAACACCAAAATCTCGGTATACTCATTATCTTTTTCCCTAATAGAAACAATTAAGGTTCTATGAATGTGTCTAAAGCTAAGAAAGGGATAAAATATACTATATATTTAACTAGGAAAAGTGGCGAAGCCGGGGTGATCGACATGGTGAATCAATACTTCCTGAAAGACTAAGACTTTGTTCTTAAAGTTAGACCTAAGAATAGAAGTTGGATCTAACGCCTCCTCCCACATTTACACACTTTCATTGACCTGTCGGGGTAAAGATGAGCTGAGAGCTACTATGACATGACTCAACCTCCCAAGTGCAGTTAAGGAAGTGGAATCGACAAACTAGAACCTTATTGAATTTCCTCAAGAGATACAGGGCACCCAGGAGCCAAACAACCACTCCCAATGCCCAAACCTTGAGCTGGAATGATTTTTCAATGACCTATGCTCCCAACTGCATGCAAAATAAGGCCTCCATGCGGTTGAGGGCTTCCAACCGCATGCATAATCCTACCAAGCAGTGATTGTGACCTAAACGATTTAGTTTAGAGGGTGCGGTCCCGAAATTTGAGCCTAAATTCCAAGTCGGCCTCTAGACCACTGCCCACAATTTAATGAGACTTTCCAGAATGATAAATGACATTAGGAAAACACCATTCATGCCAAACTTGATCAAAGACCTTACCTAACTAGGCTTAACCATGACATTCATTCTGTCAAACATATTAAGAACATGTAATCTACAGGTCATGAATGCATATATGAACATAGGCATTTGATACTTATCTTAGAATCATCAAGAAGGTCTAATGCTCTCTCAAAATAGTTGCAATCATATTTTTTAGCTCATGCATTCATTAACCATTCGTCAACAAATCAAACATATCAAGAGTCATAGCTAGAACCTGTTATGAAAACATTATTATAACTAGCATAAAATCCATGATAAAACAACCATCAAAGCCACATAATAACAAGTACAATTACTCATGAAATAATGTTATAAAACCAGCTCACAAAAAGATAGAAAAGATAGATCAACACCTTAGAATTCAGCCTCTTCGAGGAGGCAACCTCCTTTACATTACACAAATGAACAATTCTTGGATGATTCAAATGACAAAACCTCCTTTCTATATATAGGAGTCTAAGGGGTCACAATATAACCCAGCCGACCTAACAATAATAATATAAAGGCACAAAAATAACAATAGAGGGATTCTATGGGGAAAAATAATAACAATATGGGGACAATAGGGGCACAACAATAACAATAAGGGATACAACAACAATAGTAATTGGGGAATCACTAGTATTATAGGGACCTAACATGCCCCTCTCCTTCAAAAAAGTGTTTTCCTCAACGCTTGAGTAGTTCTAGATGCTTCTGTATAAAATTCTCATCCTCCCATGTGGAATCTTCAATGCGTAAGTTCTTCCACTTGATGAGATACTCTGAAATTGATCGATTTCGTAGCTGTCGAGTTCTTGTTTCTTTGACTGCTTCAGGTTCCAATATGATTTTTCCTTCCTCATCAAGTTTTGGAAATATTGTTTGAACTGGAAGCTTGTCACCTATAACCTTCTTTAAGCATGAAACATGGAAAACTGGGTGCACTCGAGAAGCTGCAGGAAGCTCCAATTTGTATGCCATAGTACTTATCTTTTGCAACACCTTGTACGGACCATAATACTTTGGTAATAATTTATTATCCTTCTTAGCTTGCTTGAGGGACATTTGTTTATATGGTTGTAGCCATAAGAATACCCAATCACCTACATCGAAACTTCTTTCGTTGCGATGTTGATCTGCTTAATGTTTCATTCTATTATGCGCGAAGGTGAGGTTATACCTTAAGAGTTGGAGAACTTGTTGCATTTCTCCCTCATCTTCATGAGTCATGCTAGAGATTTCAGGTTGCTTACTAGGTGTTTCCATTTTCTTTCTTCGGGGCATCAAATACCGATAATAATGCTTCACTATGCCCTTTGAATTCCTTCAAACTAATTTTTCAAACCAAGCTTATTCAAAATTTAAAAAAAACTACACACCTTTTTTCACTTTGTAGGAGCTTGATATTGAATCTAATTTATCTCTGTAATTTTGGATCTCCCAGGTCTGAAATTTATTCTTGCAATAACCCTCTGAGTAATCTTTCTAACCCCACATGTCTGATCAAGATTGGATTCTCCAATGAGGAGTTATGCCAAATCTCCCACGATGGCCTAAGTATAGAAAGGTTCAGTAGAGCGAACTTGTACGATGCGTTGTGGGTCACTGTTTCAACCTTAGGTTCTGAAAATGATACAAAAAAAAACTACAACCCATCCTCTTTCTAACTTCTTAAGAAAATTCAATCTAATGCTCAGAACGAAAGTTATGACAATTTTCCCAAGGTGACCTGTTTGGAATGTAATTTGAGGGTCTGCAAAAACCCTAACTTCCTCATATTATATCTCCGAAAATGTAGCGAGACAGGATCTGAAATTCGGAGCTGAGGTTCAGACCAATTTCTTCTCAAATGGGTTTTTGTTTTAGCTTCTAAAACTTCGTAGTGAAAGAGTTATAGCGAAAATTCCACGATGGCCTGTTTTAGATGAAATTTTGGAGCTTGCAAAAACCCTAACTTACTCAAATCGTATCTCTGAAAATATAGGGAGACAAAATCTAAAATTCAGACCCGAGGTTCAACGTGATTTTGTCTCAAATGCATTTTTTTTTTAGCTTCTAAAACATCACAGAAAAAAGTTATAGCGAAAATTCCACAATGACCTATTTGGAGCAGCGAAACCCTAGAATCCAAAGCTCTGATACCAAATGTTATGAAACTAGCTCACAAAAAGATAGATCAACGCCTTATAATTCAGCCTCTTCAAGGGGGCAACCTCCTTTACATTACACAAATGAACAATTCTTAGATGATTCAAATGAAAAAACCTCCTTTCTATATATAGGAGTCTAAGGGGTCACAATATAACCCAGCTGACCTAACAATAATAATATAAAAGCACAAAAATAACAATAGATGGATTCTATGGGGCACAATAATAACAATATGGGAACAATAGGCGCACAACAATAACAATAAGGGATACAACGACAATAGTAATGGGGGAATTACTATTATTATAGGGACCTAACAAATACAAGAGGAAAAGAGCTCTTATTAACGTATGCAAAAGCCAACTAAGTCAGGGACTTCCACGTACCACCCAACCATAGATTGAGTTGAACCAAATATTTCTTTTATCCAATCACCCTCGTGCCATATTCCAAGCATGAATGTGGGACTCAAGACAAAAACAACCAAGGCTTCTCAGAGATTAAACCACCTCCACCCTCATGCTCCAGCAATCTCGCGTAAACTGGTCAAGAGTTCACATAAGCAAACCAATATGTAAACAACCAAGGCTTCTAAGAGATTAAACCACCTCCACCCTTAGGCTTTACCGTTATCCCATCAAAACTAGTCATGGGATTAATAGTTCCAAAACAAGCTTGGATTCCTCTGAACCTCATCACCCATACCTTGAGGAATTTTCCTATCTCCACCCTTAGGCTTTACCACAATCCTGCCAAAACCGGTCAATGGATTCCTGGGCCCTATGGAAATTTTCCCCATACCATCTCACCTAGTTCCAAAATCATCCGGTAATCCAAAGATCAACCAAATAAAAGAACCCCATCACACCATGGTTATCTGAAAATGGCAAGGCAAGGATGAAACCATTGTCACACCTGGAAAAACCCACGCCAATGATAGCAAGAGAACTAAATATACACATGAATGTACCATGCATTCAAAAATAGCTAGGAAAACACACATGCAACATGGTACCTGCAAGTATTCCTATTGAAGCTGCTTGATGTGAAAAATTTTAAACTTAAATCCTATTGCATCAACTAGAATTAATTCTTCTAATTGTTAATTAATTTAACAATTTATTTGCTACGAAAAATACCAAATTAATCACACTGCAACCTTCACAAATAACACTGTGGAAATAAATAGCGTTGTAAACTGAGAAATTACTAGCACACACACAATAAAAATGGCATTGTTATTTTTGGACAAAAGTCCTCGAAAAAACCCAACTTGGGAAAATCGGTGCAGCAAATGAGGGTTTTATTATTATGCAGCAATGAATTCTAAGTACAATATATGGATGCCCAACTGGAAATCCAAACAACAAGAAAATTTGGCCAAAATTATTTAAGGGAATTTCCTTTCTTCCATAAATAACCCTAACACAACTTCCCTTAAGAAAATTCCTCCTCCTTGACCCTTTGTATCAGCCTCTGCATAGTGCTTGCGCAGACCCTTGGATGTATAAGCTTGGAACTGCCTCTGATGAAGTTGTTCTACCTATCTCTGTTGAGGAAATTGATTCTCTATCCCTCTCGAAGACTTTCTTGGCCTCTGGAAGCTGTGTTGATTTTTCCTCCAGCCAAATCGAAATGATCTTCTGAAGAAACTACATAGTCCTCTGCACTGCCTCATTGGGAATAACTTGACCTCCTTGTTGTTGGCTCTCCAAATCTGGAAAACTTCCTCCGGATTACTGTCCTTGCCCCTCACTGTATTTGCTTCCTCAATGAAGCTCAAACTTCTCTAGAAACTAACTGCTACTACTCTGTAAAATTGAATTCTCCAAGTGACTCTGGTGTATTCTCCATCACCACATCGATCCCGTATTATATCTTCACGTTGAGACTCTAATGGCCAAGATTAAATCTTAATCGATGGCTCAGATCATCTCTAAATTGATTCGTGTGATTTTCTAGATAATTCTCACCTTGACTTAATTAATTATGATTAATTAACCAATTTTCCTAAATTAGACTTAGGAAACATTAAAAATTTGGTTAATAATCTAATTAAGTCATCTCTAGGTGGAATTTCCATAAACAATTTATGGGTTTTGGAGATCTCATGTATTCTATCCTCTCCACCAAATTTCATGGCTAGAACACATCCCATGCTACATAAACTAACACTCCCTCCCTGTCACGTTGTTGATGTCTGGTCGTTTCTGCCCACAAACTATTGCGCAACTCTGATGTTGCATATGTGTTGTTGTTGACACTTCCATACTACTTCCAACTCTGCATCTACATTGCAACTCCCTCTCATCTGTTGTTGTTGCAACTACAACTACTACAACTCAAAAGCATCCAAAATACGAAATCATTTGTGTTCAATATGATGCATATGTATCATGAGTCTTTGATTGCTACTAGCATCTACATTGTCACTGAATACTATGCATTGTTTCCAACTCTACACTGAGCCACCTACTCTGCTGTTAACACTGGATTGCACTCCTCAACATGTGAATGCTACTAGTCTGCAATTGTCACTTTGGTATTGACTACATCAACTGCCACTGATCCATCCTGCTACTGAATACTATGGGCCCTCGTAGCCAGGTCATAATCCATGAGGTGGACTCCTCAAGGACCCTTCCCAATCTCTATCTCAACATGTGTTGTCTCCTGGTCCTGCTTGTCCTTATTTTTGAGAGGACATTGGGTACTGTAGTGGACAATTCACCACACCTGAAGCACTTAACCTTAGATAGTTCCTTCTTCTTCTTCTTCTTCTTCTGCTCCCCCTGCCCTTTTCTGGGACCCTTTGATGCGAGGGCCACATTCTCCTCCTCCTTCACACCCTTCGATCTATTGTTATTTTTGCCCTAATGGAAATATTTAGAAGAGCTCACCTCAACTAATCATGTTGTAAGTCATCCCAAATTCTATTCCATCTTGGTAGCATGTCTCTGCCCAATATACTTTAGACAAAAACTTTCCAATCCTCAGAGACATTATTTAGTGCCAACCTCACTAGCTCTGATGGTTGAGGCGTTGCCCCAACAACTGCAAGTTGGTCTCGTACCTCCTGAATCTCGGTGAGAAAGGGATCTATGCCTTCCCCCTTCTGCATCCTGATGCATCTCATATTTTCTTCCAGGAAAATTTCCACTGCTCAGAACTACCCTGGTATAGCATGGAGAGAGCTACCACATTTCCCTAGCAGTATTCTTACCATAAATATGTGAGACTATGTGATCTCGAAATACATCTAAAGTCGTCTTCTTTTCCAATTCCATTTCCTTCCTGTATTCCTTCAATTGATTTTGCATCCTGGGGAAATGCCACTGCATTATTTATGTAGGCTTTCAGGCCATATTCATCTAGAAGGAAGGATATCCTAGCATTCCAAATGACATAGTTGGAAGCTCCATCCAACCTATCCTGATCTCTAAGCCCTGTTGTGGCCATCTTTGATCTGTTGAAAACACCCTCTTTCCCTCGACTTGGCTACTACTATGCTACTTGCACTCCCTCATGGAGTATGCAAATATGCTAGTTGCTACTACCAATTTTCTTGGAAAAATTAAACTTCTGAGTCTCGAAGTACCCTGAGAGAAATTTTCCCTCTTCTATGTGTGATTTTCTCTTCCACGGGATGCTAATTTTGCTACTGCAAATTGCAACAAAATCCTCTACATCTAACCATAAATTTTCTCAGTGAAAATCTGAGCTATTGTTTCTCCCTCTAACTATTGGAATCACAATCCTAGGCAATTTGAATTTTTACAACCCTACAATTGAAAATTGAACTATGCCTCAGCAATTCAGCCTGCTTGTCAGTGTACTACGTTTCCTTTGAGAATTTCATCCTGCTTCTCCCACTAAACAATGAAATTCTCACCTCCGCTTCTGAGCTTCCCCACTGATCATTCATGCTCTAATACCATCTGAAAATTTCAAAACTGAAATTATATTGCAGCAACTGGAATTAATTAATCTAATCGTTAATTAATTTAACAATTTATTTTCTACGACAAATACCAAATTAATCACATTGCAACCTTCACAAATAAAACTGCATAAATAATTAGCACTAGAAACTAAGAAATTACTAGCACACACACAATAAAAATGACATCGTTATTTTTGGACAAAGGTGCCTGGAAAAAACCCAAATTGGGAAAATCGGTGCAGAATATGAGGGTTTTATTATTATGCAACAGTGAAATTTGAGTACAATATATGGATGCCAAACTGGCAATCCAAACAACAAGAAAATCTGGCCAAAATTATTTAAGGGAATTTCCCTTCTTCCACAAGCAACCTTGACACAACTTTCCTTCAGAAAATTCATCCTCCTGGACCCTCTGTGAAGACGCTTAGCAGTCTAAGCCTGAAACTACCTATAATGAAGTTGTTCTTCCTGTCTCTGCTGAGGAAATTGATTCTTCGACCCTCTATAAGACTTTTCTAGCCTCTGGAGGCTGAATCGATTTTTCCTCCATCCAAATCAAATTGCTCTTCTAAATCAACTGTTAGTCCTTTACGTTGCCTCACTGGGAATAACTTGGCATCCTTGCTGCTGCCTCTCTGGATCTGGAAAAATTCCTCTGGATCATTGTCTCTGCTTCCTCACTAAAGCTCGAACTTCTCTGGCAACTAAATGCTGCTGCTTTGGAAAATCTAATTCTCCAAGTATCTCTAGTGTACTCTCCATCACCACATTGATCCCTTCTTATATATTCATGTTGTGACTCCAACTACCATGATTAAATCTTAATCGATGGCTCATATCATCTATGGATCTATCCATCTGAGTTTCTAGATAATTCTCACCTTGACTTAATTAATTTTGATTAATTTACCAGTTTTCTTAAGTTTAGACTTAGGAAACATTAGAAAATTGTTAATAATCTAATTAAGTCATATCTAGGTGGAATTCCTAGAAACAATTTCTTGGTTTTGGAGATCTCATGTATTCTAGCCTCTCCACCAAATTTCGTGGCTAGAACACATCCGATGCTATAAAAACTAAAACTTGGTCCAACTTTTCGTTGCTTGTCCCTTGCTTTCCTTTGCTTTCTTGTCTTTCCTTAACTTGCTCTCTTTTTTTTATCCTCTTGGTGCTCTTCTCTTTCTGAAATCAATTCCAAATCCAAACTAACAAAAAAATGGGAACTGGTCCTCAGAAGCCTTTTTATCATTGAGGCCTCTATTTTCTTCAATTTTCTATATTTTCCCTTAATTTTTCCTCAGATGCAAATATGTGACCTTTCATCTCCCTTTTCTCTTATTTTCCTTTATTTTCATAAATAAAATGCTAATTAATGCCTCTTTGCCTTTGTTAATTTCCTTATCCATAATAAACCAAATGAACACCCACTAGGATTTTTTTCCCAACATTCAGCTTGGAATACATGTCTCATGACCTTGGTCTTATTTTTCCTTTATTAACTTTATTACATGAACTATTAGCCCAGGGTTGTTATGCCCCCCACCCCCCCAGGGGAACACTGTCCTCAGTGTTCTATGACACCTACAACCAACAAAACCACTGAAAACCAAAACATACTGCCCACGGATATTTATACTTAGCTCGATGCAGTATTTACAATGAACAACTTGTTAAAAAACAAAACCAACATAACAACCATACCGCTTATTGGAGCTTTATAACACAACTCATTGCAATGTTTACAATAACAACCATACATAAATATATACATATACCAAAACTCTTTTGCCTCAACTGAAAAACAATGAAGGATACATAGCCCACATATGATCAGCCATCTCCCATGTAGTTTCATCGCGCCCAAAGTGCTTCCATTGGACTTTAACTTGCTCGATTGCTTGGTTCCGGAGCACATGTTGTTTCCGATGCAATATGCACTAAGGTTCCAGTTGGAATTCTCCTTCTGGCTCCACCTATAATACAGACCAATCAATCACATTATTAACATCCTTCACATATCTTTTAAGTAATGAAACATGGAAAACAACATGGACTTTCACTGTTAGAGGAAGGTAAGTCTATAGGCCACTGGTCCAATCCTCTCAAGGATCTCGAAAGGCCCGCAATACTGAGGTGCCAACTTGGCACATGATCCAATCCTCAAGGAGCTCTTCTTTGGATTTATGCACAAGTACACATGCTCCCGAACCTTAAAATTCCTCAAAATGCCCTATGTTGATATACATAAATCTTCTGTTTGTCCTGTGCTACCTTTAGACTCTTCTTGATTACCTGCATTTCTTTTTCCATCTCTGCCAACATGTCTGGTCCTCTCAATACCCTATTCATTGGATCACTCCAGCTAATGGGAGTATTACAACTCCACCCATAAAGTTCCTTAAACATACTCATCCTCAGTGACTCCTGATATCCATTGTTGTAAGCAAACTCAACCAGTGGAAGATACTCCTCCCACCTCCTTTGTTGGTGCATAAAATACATTCTCAACATGTCCTTCAGAATCTTGTTAACCCTCTCCGTTTTTCCATCTTTCTGTGGACGATAAGTTGTACTAAAGGCCAACTCTATACCCAAAAGTGAAAAAAACTCTAACCTAGAAGTGAACTTGGCAACTTTGTCGAATGTAATCTTCTTAGGAATACCATGTAATCTCACTATCTCCCTAATGAGTATATGTGTTACCTCACTAGTTGAATATGTAGACTTCACCAAAATGAAGTGAGCTACCTTAGTCAACCTGTCAACCACAACCATGATGGAATCATGTGGTTTAGATTTCCTTGGAAAACTTGTAATGAATTCCATGGAAATGACCTCCCATTTCCACTTTGGAATCGGAATTGGCTGCAGTAAACCACTTGGATGCTTACATTCTGATTTTACCTATTAACAATCCAACCACCTTGCGACTAACTCAGTTACATGTTTCTTCAGATTCGGCCAGTAGTAGAACTTCTTCACATTTGTTAGAGTCTTCTGATATCTTGGGTGACTTGAATATGGATTGACATGAAATTCCCTCAAGATAATCTTCTTAAGTTAACTATTGTTCGACACATGTATCATGTCCCTAAATATCACCAAACCATCTTCTGTGAGATGATAATCCACGTCATGATCACCTATACCCTGTTGTTGTAACATGTGCGTAAGATCGCTATACCTATCATCTTGTTTTCATGTCTATAAGATCTGATCCTATAAATCTGTTCCATATGAGCTCATAGTTGCTATCTGATTCACCTACACTCTTCTGCTAAGAGAATCTGCAACCATGTTTTTTTTCCCTTAATGTACTTGATTTAAAATTCAAACTCACTGAGTGTGGCCAACCATCTAGCTTTCCTGGCATTCATATTAGGTTGATCAAACAAGTATCTCATCCTATTGTGATCACTCATCCACACAAACCTCCTTCCAAGAAGATAGTGCCTCCACATCTTCAATGTATAGATGGTCACCACCAACTCAAGATCATGAGTCACGTAATTGTACTCGTGCTCATTTATTTTCCTTGACTCGTAACGTACCACCCATCCCTCCTGCATCAGGACTCCACTAAGTCCCCTCTTGCAAGCATATGTACATACCACAAACTCTTTATCTGAATCTGCAATCTTTAGAACTGGATAATTTGTAAGCAACTACTTCAACTGCTCAAAGCTTGCTACACATTCCTCTATCCGTTCAAATTCCTTCCCTTTCCTTTGCAATGATGTAATAGGATAGGAAATCTGTGAGAATTTCCTACTAAACTGCCTATAATAACCTGCTAACCCCATGAGCGATCTGGCCTCATCCACATTCCTAGGAGCTTCCCATTCCATGATAGCTCTGATCTTTTATGGATCCATTGTTATGCCTTCCTTGGAAACAACATGTCCCAAGTAATGTAACTCTTTCTGAAAGAATACACACTTACTAAGATTGGAAAATAACTGATTCTCTCTTAGTAATCTCAATACTACTGCTAAGTTCACGACATGCTCTTCCTCATTCTTAGAATATATTAATATATCGTCAATAAATACAATCAAAAACTTGTCTAGATAAGGACGCAACACACTATTCATCAAACACATGAAAGTAGCTAGAGGATTACTCAAACCAAAAGGAACCACAACAAGCTCATAATTCCCATACCTGTTCAAGAAAGCAGTCTTGTACATGTCCTCTTCTTTGATACGTACTTGATGATATCTTGATCTCAAATCAATCTTTGAGAAGATTGCTTCTCCCTTCAACTGATCAAACACGTCATTGATCCTCAACAACAGATAATTGTTCTTGGATTTCACCTTGTTCAACTACCTATAATTAATACACAACCTGAGAGTACCATCCTTCTTCTTTACGAATAATACTGGTGCACCCCAAGGCGACACTCTTAGCCTAATGTGTCCCTTGGCAAGCATTTCCTTCAACTGCAACTTCAATTCCACTAGCTCTGGAGTGCTCATCCTATAACATGCCTTTGATGTTGGTGCTTCCCATAGTACCAACTCAATAGAAAAATCCACTTCGCTGTGAGAAGACAACCCTGAAATATCTACTGGGAATACATCTTAAAACTGCTGCAACATCGGATACCTATTCAAGACTTCAACATCCTCAACATCCTTGCCTTTATCACAGGAAACATGCATTGCAAAGAATACACACCCTTTCCTGCAACTGTGTTTTGCTTGCATAGTTGTAACCATTCTCACCGATGTAGGATTCTTCTTACCCTGCAAGATTCTCTTCTCTCCATCGCCATCCAAGCACTAGATATCCTTCTCATAACAATCCACTTTAGTCCTGTGAAGGTACAAACAATCCATACCCAGAAGCATATTGTACGAACCCAAATGGAAGCACCTTTAGATGCGCTAATGTAGGCATATCGTTCAACTCAAATGCACAAGATCTTACCCAATGATTAACTCTTTTCTTAGTACATGTAGCCAACTGCACCAACCAAGACTCTACATGCACTTATTTTCTCAAACCACACTTATCCACCAGGTCAGGGTTAACATAACTATAATTAGATCCAAGTTCAATCAAAATAGAAACAGCTCAATCACGAAGCTTACCTTCCATCTCAATAATGGATGCCCGGTGCTCCACCTGCTTGTTTTCAAATGTTGCATAGATTCAAGGAATGATCTTCCCAACATCTCCAACTTTCCACACCTCCTAAGCACTGTAGATATGAGCCCTACCACCCTGATATGACGAACAATCCTTCTTGATATGATCCTTGCCACATATCCAACACTGCAACTGTCTCCTACCATCACCTCTATTTTTCTGCTCTCTAGGTCGAAGCCCATGTCCCTTCTCTAATGCATTAAACTTCTTGTAAGGAGAAATATTCTCTTTCTTAGTTGCATCCTAAGGTCTTGCCCACTTCGGTGGCCATTTATCTTTGGTCTTGTCATTCCCTTTCTAACCTTACTTAAACTCACTCTTACGCTTTGATTTCTCACAACAATGCTTCAACTTCCCAATGACTTCCTCCAGTGACTGAGGCTCATCATACTCAATCCAATCCTTAAATGCTAATGGAAGTCCATTGATAAACCTCTGAACTTTTGTGTTCTCATCCTTAACATATGGCACATACCTCAACAACTCCAAGAACTTGGTCATGTACTCCTCATCTGCCATCGACCCCATCTTCAGCTCATAGAACTCGGTGGTTTTTCCATCATAGTACCTTTCTCACCAATAATTCTTCTTGAAGAGTCTCTTTAATCCCATTTGAGACTGAAAATAACTATCATGGCATTCATGTTCTATGTGTAATCATGCAGCTCAAATAAATTCTTCATCCCAAGTAACCATGCCTATGCATCCTCTGGGTCCTTCAGCTCTTCGTCGAATGTAGGTGGCTTGGATTTCTTGAACTCATCCAGAAAATATCCCCTGTCGCTGCTCCTATAAGAATGGTAGTGATGATGGCCATGATACATGTTTGAACCATAACTAGAGTAGAACATATATTCGTTGCATCTCCTATCAGGTGTCTCCAAGAACCTACCATCTCTAACTATGTCATCCCTATCTGACCTGTTCCCACTATGAGACCTGCTATCATATGCCCCATTAGTCCTATCCTCCTATCCATAATTGATCCATGGTTGTCTGTGTCTCTGCAAGTGTGACAAATTCTTAATGATAACCACATTAACCTCTACTTGTTTCTCCTATGCCCTGGAAAGTCTTTCCTGTGATTGAATGATCATATCATTATCTACTTTGAAACTTCGTATTTCTACCTTTAAAATTCTCAAAGTGTCCGCTATGTCAGGAGAGTACCCATCTCTTGGCTGCTCATCCGATCTGTAAGGAGAGTCTCATGAACTGCAATCCACCATCTTGTTAGTAATCTCTGATCCTCTTCTTCCTGCAAACATACCATGTCAGATAACCAAATACAAACATAATCAACATACCTTAGTGAAGTTCAGGGTAGGCTATATCGTTTGCAAAATTAGTCCAGATTAGCATGATACAAGTATACCCATAATCATATAAATATACTGACATCATCTCAGTCATCATCCTAGTTACCATGCATGATGTCACAAACTATAACACTGACTAGATACATGATAATCATAGCCACTATAATGCATGCATAACAATAACCATAACAATGCAGGCATAACTACATGCATCTAGCATATCACCCAAAGAGAACGGAACCCACTCTGCTACCACCTTGTAATGCCTCCTTCCATATTTACCCACTTTCATCGGCCTGTCGAGGTAAAAATGAGTTGAGGGATACTACGACATGAATAAAACACCTAAGTACAATTAAGGAAGTGGAATCAACGAACTAGAACCTTAATTACCTTCCTCATGAGTTACAAGACACCTAAGAGCCAAACAACCACTCCTAGCACCCAAACCCTGAGCTGGAATGCTTTTTGAGTGACTTGGGCTCCCAACTGCATGCATGACAAGGCCTCCATGCAGTTGAGGGCCTCCAATCGCATGCATAAGCATACCACGTAGTGGTTGTGACCTAAACTCTTCAGTTTAGAGGGTGCAATCCCAAATTTTGCGCCTAAATTCCAAGATAGCCTCCAAACCACTTCCCTTGTTAAATTTCATATTGTTCTATGTTGTATCAATTACTTTAGCCCAATTCAATGTTTCAAATAGTAATCTTTCCAATAACAATTAGTCTTTCTAATCATCAACAGTAATTGAAGTTTGAACAATAAATGCAATGACAAAGGAGACAAGAAACACATCAACAAGAGACACCAAGTTTAATCAAAGACCAGGGGAAAACCCTTTGAAATTCTTCTTCTATTAGATTGTAATAACATGTTCATCAAAGAGGACAATAATCTTAATACAATATCATCGAATAAAACCACTGTAACACCCACCTCCCATATCTGCCCAAGTAACTGGCCAACCAGGGTAAACATGTGATGAGAGGCTACTATGATATGATTCAACCTCCTATGTGTCCTTAAGGAAGTGGAATCGATGTAAACCCATCAAACATACCTTCCACATCAACAACAACAACCCCAGGAACCATCCCAACCACAGAGGTATCATGCCTCTGGGTCCCACTGAGTTTTTAAGTTATTAAACCTCTAGATTCTCCCATGTTATGGGCATGCCAACGTATAGAGATATTTGGACGCTCCCGCAAGCCTGCATGCCTACGTCCAAGGACTATTTCCAGCAGACCTGTGCTAGAATCCGCGGGATTTAAGGCACTTTTCAAGCCCAAAATTTTGACCACTGCCCATAACTTTTTGTAACTTCTAGAATCCATTAAACACATGATGACAAGACTAATAAACCAAAAACTAACTCCAGGATTATGCCTGACCATCCCCAACCGGGACTCACATTCTGTCAAACACTTGGCATCAATGTAATCTACAGGTGTAAACAACATATTTAAGCATAGGGGTCTCATACTTATCTGAGAATCACTAAGAAGCATTGTTCCCTTATATCATTAGTTGCATTATCATCTATTAGGTCATAGATACATTGTTCATTCATTTACAAATCAAAACATGAGGAGAGCCATACATCATCATTGTCATAATACATTATTATAACAAACATAATAAAAACATAATTATCAAGGATACATCAGCCATAAAATCCACATATAAACCAATACATTTACACATGAAAAACAAAGGGAATAAATTTCTCATTAATGAATGTAGAAACCAACCAGGGATGGGACTACCATGTTCCACCTGACCATAGATTATCTTAGCCAAATCTCTCTTCGGCCAATCACCCCCGTGCCATATTTTAAGCATGAATGTGGGAGTCATAACCAACCAAAAAGAACCAAATAAGCATGGATGCTACCGAAGTTCTCCACCTACACCATGACGAATATTAGTGCCTCCTAGTCTCTCAAGCTTCACCATAATCCACAATCTGATGCAGGGATCACTAGGCCCTACACCAAGACCCACTCTCCAGGTCTTATCGTACATCCCATCCCGAGACTACTAGGCCCAATGGAGAGCAATCTACCTCTTGGCTTTACTGTATATCCCACCATTCATGACAAGGATTCCTAGGCCCGCCGAGGCACACAATCCTGGCTTTACTTCAGCCCATAGTCTGGGTCAGAGGTTACTAGGCTAGTGGCTTTACCATGATCCACAGCCTAGTTCATGGACCACTAGGCCATGTGTTTGTCATTTCGAAGATCTACCTCATTCAGCTTCAAATCCATCCGGCAATCTAGCTCAACCAAAGTATGAGAACCCATCTCATCAAGGCTATCTGGAAATGGCAAGGCTAGGTTGAAAACATTGTCACACCTGGAAAAACCCATGCCATAATAGTAAAGAACCACATGTAATACCATGCATGCCAAATCTAGCAAGGAAAATACACATGGAAATTGATACCTATAAAAAATCCTGATATAGCTAATTGATGCTGCTCTTCCTTGATTGCTCCTTCCAAGTATGCCACACTCCTTCAAGAGTGCTCCAAGAAAAATCGAAGTGTCCAAGAATATGAGAGAGAGAGAGAGAGAATAATTAGAGAGCTCCGAAACTGAGCAAAAGCTTGCCAACTTATCCTCATAATCCTTTTTATCAATGAGGCCTCTATTTTCTTCAATTTCCATTATTTTCCTGCATTTCCTCCTCACATGCAACCTGTGACCTTTCACCTTCCTTTTCTCTGAATTTCCATCATTTTCATAAATAAGTGTGCCAAAAATGCCATTTTACCTTTCCAAAGCCTTTGCAATGCCTTTTCCAATTTCCTTTGGCCATAATAACCAAAATGAGCACCCACTAGGATGTCTTGCCCACCGTTCAGCTTGGAATACATGTCCCATCAACCACAGTCTTATATATTTTTAAATGAGTTTTTAACCAGGTTTGTTACAAAACCCTCCCCCTTGGGGGAACACCATCCTCAGTGTTTAATGACACATATAACCAACAAGACTGCTGAAAACAAAACATACTTCCCATGGAGCTTTATAACACAGCTCGTTGCAGTATTTACAATGGCCATCTACTAAAACATGGCAAACATACCATTTACTAGAGCTTTATAACACAACTCATTATGGTATTTACACACACGTACACACTTTATTCACCCAAAAAATAATCATATTGTCTATGGAGATTTATAAATCCAACTCGATACAGTATTTACAATGATATACACATATACACATTTCCTCAACCAACAAATAAAAGGATACGATGCCTGCATCCACAACAAGGGAATCCAGAGGATCACACCTCCACCCTCAAGGTAATACTAGGATTCACCTCCTTCCCAGGAAGTCTAGAATCCACTGCAAAGTCAAATCTGCATCCAATGTTGAACATTATAATCTCATGCTACATGTCCCCCTCAGTGAACAGTTACCGACTTATTTTTCTAGGGTGCACTCCCAATATGCATCTAATTCCATCTAGCAATGATAATGAACAAAACAAATCCATCCCTGACCTTCCCTTCTCTGCTACACAGTCCCTCGGGAAATCCAGTCACCCCTTCCGTGCAATCACTCACCTTCCAAGTTCCTTGACATCCCCTATCCTGGGTGATCCATCCCTTGGCAAGGATTCCTCACATTGGAAGATACAAAAACCAAGGCATATCCTACCTTAAAACCATCATACCAGTCATAGAATTCTCATGGAGATCAATGGAAATTATTGGATACCAGTGTCCCACAATGGCCATGCTCCTTAAGTGCTTTACCAGCATATTGTTTCATGTTCCAATTCCTTTCGTTGACGTTGCTAATTCTTGCAGTCAGTTTCAACCACCCAACAGGCCATGTTCATGCATTCCTATATGAAGCACATAATTTCCATTATATTTAAAATAAATTGAAATAAATTCACATCATACCTCATTGGTAGCTCGTCAATAAGGTACACTTGCAATTTTGTTCACTTCCTATCACAAGTCAAACTAGCATCTTTGACCAAATCATCATCTATAAATATATCACATCAAGTTAGCTCAAAACACAACCATCATAGATCAAAATCATAACTCACATGTAACCATCATAAACCAAAATCATAGATCACATGTAGTCATCATAGACGAGAATCATAAATCACATGCATAATAAAACTAAAATAAAATATTGATACTTATCATTTAATCAATCCTTAGCTTTTATCTTTGTCTTTATTTCGTACACACTCTAGATTGGTTGCCACACTCGAAAAACACCTAGTGCCTTCTCCTCAACCATGTGCACATACACATAGTGTGAATCACATACATACAACCACACATGACATACAAAACCATGCAACACATGCACCTACACCAGACATACCACACATACACCTACACCTGATGTACAACATAATACATATACGTACACAGAGTACAACACAACGAATACACATGTCATGATACCACAACTACACAATGCACATACATATTACCACATGCCCGCAACACAACATGTATGACATGCACACAACACCACATGTACACCAATACCATAGGTACAACATGTACATAGTACCACTTGTACACAACACCACCTGCACAATGTGTGCACAACATCACATGCACACAACACCACCTGCACAATGTGTACACAACACCACATGTACAATGTACACAACACCATATGTACACAACACCACATGCACGACATGTACACGACACCACATGTACACATCACCATATTCACGACATGTACATGGTATCACCTGCACACAACACCATATGTACAACATGTACACGACACCACATGCTCACAGCACCACTTGTACAATCATGCACACAACACCATATGTACATAGCACCACATGTACAACATGCACACAACACCATATGTACATATCACTGCATATACAACATGTGCATAGCACCTTATGTACACAGCACTGCATATCCAACATGTGCACTACACCATATGCACACAACACCACATATCCATCATGCGCACAGTACAATATGTACACATCACATATCCAACATGTACATAGCACCATCTATACCCAGAACTGCATATGCAATATTCACACAACACTATCTATACCACCCTATACATAACATTGCATAAACAACATGTACAAACACTACATAGACACGACACTGCATGCACACAACATCACAGATGCAACATGTACAACACATACAACATATGCACAATAGTAGTACCACACATCCAAAACCACACTATCTCTACCAAGCAACCTTGCTTCCAGTGTCTTATCCATTCTTGTCCCAACATGCCGCCAACCACACTGCTTTCATTTCGCTAATGTATCCCTCGATATAGCCTGCCCATAACATAGACATAATTACCAGATATCATAAGGTCAAGGTTAAGAGAACTTCTTTTATTCTTGCAACGTATGTACAACATTGAGAACAAAAATTCCAAATGTAGCTAAGGCATCTGATGCCTCAAATCTATTTACTTTACCTTTCCTGATTACTTTTTTCATGACTATCCCACCATCATCCATTTACACCAATGGACCCAACCAATCCAACTAGTTGTTATATGCTTGCCTTCAACTTCCCTTATACATGTACCAGATTCATCTGAGCCTTACATTACCTGTTGGATTTCATTAAGCTTCTCCCGAGCTCCATTAACTTTCCTCTTTTTCCAACCAATTCCTAAGACTCCAAACATAAAAGGAAAGACAAGAAACAAACAAGAAGAAAACCATGAAAACCAATACAAATATGACATCACAAACAAGGTGGTATGGCCATACACTAGACATAAAGAAATCCGCAATCAAGCACAACAAATCACAAAATATCAAAAGCACAAGACTAGCAACAAACACCATGACTCAATCCCATGATTCTCAATGCTTCTAAAGAAAATCTCAACCTGAGCCTTCTTCAAGATTCCATGGCAATTTCTTTTCCATGCAATCCCTTGCATCGTACTGCCATCAACACATAACTTCCAGTGCTTAAATAAACATAACAATACATTGGTTACCTTACCTTGTTCTCCCAAGCATGTTGCTTGCAACTGAACACATCCACACCATCTCTCAAGGGACTCCAATTCCCTTGACAAATCCACTTGTAACTAGAGATTAAGTAATATACCTTTCAAATACAAGTTCATGAATCTAGCACATATCCACATAATGTCAGACAATATTAAGGTTAAGAAGACTACCAGTATGCAAAGCACTCATTCGTTTCTAATTAGGGTATCCAAACATAGCCAAAAGAATTCTTGTCTAGTTCCTTTCTTTGACATTTTCCTTGTTGCAATTGAGTGTTACTATGCACTGTCACATCACCCAACTGTTAGTTATATAACCACATCAACTATTACCTTGTCATGCTAATACCAAGCATGTTTCCTACGTTGTTTACACATGTCAAACACATGCTCCAAATATCAAGACAGCCATGCACATTAATTTGAAATCAACCTCTACCAAGCCTAAGAATCATGTCATAATTCATAGTCAACTCATAGTCATTAGACATGATGCTACAACTACACTCAAGTACATGTCAACTATCTCAACACATATGTGTTAGTACAACCATCTTAAAACAAGATCATTTCTTCATGTAATCCTACAGACACATTCTCATATCGTGCAATTAATCAAACATTCAAACAACAGATAGGTGACATAATAGACACCAACACTCAAACACCATTTAAATGACATAATCAAACATTCAAGCACAAAGTAGATAACATAAGCAAGCTCATACCTTAATGTATCTTAGGGGAGGCCATCTTGTGTGCATAATCAATCTAGATTAGCATGATATAACTTCACGACATATCAACTCAAAAATAAATAAGGTCATGATATCCATAATAGTAACTAGCTAACATGTTCACATCATAAACTCATAAACATTTGTCATTTATGCATAGCAATCACATATGTACGATCAGTCTTGATTAATACAACATAATTTCACAAATAATTCTACTCATACCTGAATGTCATAACCCTAACCATATGCATAGGCCAATCCAATTTAGCATGATACATATAAAATAAAGATCTTAATGTAATAACCCTAATCATCAAGTTACTAAAATATCATAACAACAAGTTACTCTATAACATACTCATCAACAACATATAACATAATCATCGATCTAACTACAAGTTAACATATAACATATTCATCAACCACATATAGCATAATCATCATGTCAACTAACATAAAACAATCAACAACAATGCATACAACCACAAGTTACTATCATTCATGTCTATCTAACACATGTGCATGTAACTACACTAATCAACTAGCATCTATCATGTGTGTAACCATAACATCAATAGACATGTACATAAACCTAATGTGTATAACCCTAATGCATAAAACAATCCATTAACATACATATCTGCATGCCCAACATACAAACCTGTATGACGACATGCTCTTGCCTCGAGGTCCAATGCTGCAACTTCACTTTGATGATTTGCATCTCTTGCTTTACCTCATTCAACACATTAGCATCATAACGTACCAATAGCATCATGACGACCTAATCACATATAATGACCTCACAACGCATGTTTGATCTACTATACATGCATATCTATAACCATGAAAATGCATGCAAATATAAACACTGACATGCATAAAAGTGCATATACAACCATACACTCATGACAACACATCCCACAACAACACCATCAACCTTCACATGGTGACATCACTACAACCATGATCGACACCATGCAAATGCAACAAGCACATGGACTACAAGCATAAGCAACACATATTCAACTGACATGAGTGCATGACCAACACATCGCCCATCCAATCCGAGGGGTGAACCATGCTCTGATACAACTCTGTGGTATCTGATATGACCTAAAAAGAGTGCAACCCGCTCTGATACCACTCTAGAGCACCCTCCTCCCATATCTACACAAGTAACCGACCAACCGGGGTAAACATGTGATGAGAGGGTCCTATGATATGATTCAACCTCCTAGGTATCCTTAAGGAAGTGGAATTGATGGAAACCCATAAAACATACCTTCCACATCAGCAATAACACCCCAGGAGCCATCCCAGCCACACAGGTATCATGCACCTGGGTCCCACTAAGTTTTTAATCTATTAAACTTTTGGACGCTCCATGCTATGGGCATGATAGTGTCCAAAGAGCTCTGGGCACTCCCACAAGCCTGTATGCCTGTGTCTAGGGACTATTTCCAACAGACCTGTGCTAGAGTCTGCGGGATTTAAGGCACTTTTCAATCCCAGAATTCTGGACACTGCCCAGAACTTGTTGTAACTTTTAGAATCCATTAAACACATGACAACAAAACTAATAGACCAAAAACTAACTTCAGAACTAGGCCTGACCATTCCTGACTAGGATTGACATTTTGTCAAACAATTGTCATCCATGCAATCTACAAGTGTAAACAACAGATTTAAGCATAGGAGTCTCATACTTATCTGAGAATCACTAAGAAGCATTGTTCCCTTATATCATTAGCTGCATTATCATCTATTAGGTCATAGATACATTTTTCATTCATTTACAAATCAAAACATGAGGAGATCCATACATCATCATTGTCATAATACATGCTTATAACCGACACAATAACAAAAGAATTATCAAGGATACATCAACCATAAAATCCACATATAAAACAATACATTTGCACATGAAAAACCAAGGGAATGAATTTATCATTAATGAATGTAGAAACCAACTAGGGATGGGACTACCACATTCCACCCGACCATAGGATGGCTAAGGAAAATCTCTCTTCATCCAATCACCCCCATGCCATATTCTAAGCATGAATGTCGCCCTGATAACCAACAAAAAATAACCTAACAAGCATGGATGCTACCAGAGTTCTCCACCTACATCATGAGGAATTTTAGTGCCTCCTAGTCTCTTAAGCTTGACTGTAATCCACAGTCTGATTTAGGGATCACTAGGCCCTACACTGAGACCCACTCTCCAAGATTTACCGTACATCCCATATCTGGACTACTAGGCCCAACAGAGAGCAATCCACCTCTTCGATTTATTGTATATCCTGTCATTCATCGGCAAGGATTCCTAGGCCCACCGACGCATACAATTCTAGCTTTACCACAACCCACTGTCTGGCTTAGGGGTTACTAGGCCAGTGGCTTTACCATGATCCACAGTCTAGTTCATGGACCACTAGGCCATATGTTATTCATTTCAGAGATCCACCTCACTCAGCTTCAAATCCATCTGGTAATCCAGCTCAATCGAAGTATGAGAACCCATCTCATCAAGGTTATCCGGAAATGGAAAGTCAAGGTTGAAAACACTATCACACCTGGCAAAACCCATGCCATAACAACAAAGAACCACATCTTCCAAGAGGATAAGAAAGAGAGAGAGAGAGAGAATAATGAGAGAGCTCCAAAACTAAGCAAAATCTTGCCGACTGATCCTTAGAAGCCTTTTTATCAATGAGGCCTTTATTTTCTTCAATTTCCATTATTTTCCTTCATTTCCTCCTCGCATGCAACCTATATCATTTTACCTTACTTTTATCCGAATTTCCATCATTTTCATAAATAAGTGTGCCAAAAATTCCATTTTGCCTTTCCAAAGCCTTTGTCATTGCCTTTACCAATTTCCTTTAGCCATAAGAACCTAAATGAACATCCACTAGGATGTCTTGCCCACCATTCAGCTTGGAATACGTATCCCATCAACTGTGGTCTTATATATTTTTACATGATTTTTTAACCAGGGTTATTAAAAAACCTATTAACATTCGGAAATATGTTTCGAGCATCAAAATATATCAGATACAACTTTTCTTGTCTACGGTCTGTTAGCCTCCTGTTGCAATAGGTGTTCATCTTTCATGATTGACATTTGTACATGCCAAATATGTCATACTTTGCAGGCTGCAATGTTCCATATTTCCTTAAGAGGCCAAAGAAGAGGCCATGAAAGTGTGCTAGTCTAAATGCCACTGTTGTATCCCAATTTTGGTGAGTTATTCCACTTTTTGAAGAGTTTTTTCAGTTAAGGGAAGGCCAAACAGCTCAATCTTGGCCTCCCTAGGTTTCAATTGCTTGTTTTAGAATATAGAGAATGAATATCTGTCCAAACAGCTTAATCTTCGCAGATTTGTAGATAGGTAGAGAATCTTGGGTGCTCATCAGCTTAATCTGAGCCCTGGCAGAAATAAGGATTGATTTAGATAGGAGGGCAGTCAAAGAAAAAGGATAATCAGGGTTTGCAAGTTCAAGTGCACCCGAACCAAAAAAGGAGAAAAAATTCTAGGTAAGTAGGCTAGGTAAGTAGTTTTGTGGTTGCAGAATCAAGCTGTGTGATCCATTTCATCTTTTCATGTGTTATATCTATTCAGATCACAGGGCAAGGCAATTCCCCTTTGGAGGAGCTCAAGCGAGGCATCTCTAACTTCCCCTTCTTCTTATTTCCCAAATCATCACTAACCTCCCAAAAGAGGTCAAGATCTGCTTGACAACTCTTGAATTCATCATCTTCCACTATATTTGCCTAAATAAAGGTTCACTTTGCTTAGGAGTACTATTGATTCACTCTTTGGATCATTTTCCCCTCTAAAAAATAGCCTAAGATCCCTTACCTTAACGCTTTCTTGTCATTTTCATATTAACTCCTAACTCTATTATCTAGCTCCCTAACTATTTCCCCATCCCCTATTGTACGAAAACTATATAAAATCCCAAAAATATTACATATTCCCCTCCCCTCGGCATTATAGCCATATTTATCAAGTCCGGGAAATAGTAGTCCATCTGGGGCTCCTATTAACCCTTCCTTGTCCTAAACCTAGAGTTAGTCCGACAATTGGTCACACTAATAACCTTTTCCCCTAAGTCCTAACCCTACAATACTCATTTCCCGCCCTTGTCCTAAGGTCACGCATGTAAATATATTTCACCCCGCTTGTATATAACCCAAAACCCACTTTCCTAAAGTTTTCCCCCCGCCAGATTAAAACAATTAAATAAAAGCGCCGCGGGCCCCGTATCTATTCTTCCGTCGTTTTTATCGTGCCGCCGGCCGTCAGATCTGGCGCGCCCAAGATCTACGGTGGGCGGGTCTTTTTGTGCCCCAACATGCCGAGGGTTAGCGTCCGAGAGATGGGCGGTTTTCCCGTCGTACTCCCGCCACGCGTCACCCTCTCGGCTGTGGCGGAGCCCCCTCCTCCGAAACCGCTTCTGCACAAAAGCGGTGTGACATGAAACCACAAACCGCTTCCCCTATGTGACGTCACTGCCATGTCTCCCCCATGACGTCATCATCCTGCGTCGGCCTCCTGCCACCGTGTCCCTGCCACGTCGCTGCCACCATACTACCACGTCATCACCTCCACCGTACCGCCACGTCACCCGGCCGTACTGCTGACGTCACCTTGCCATGTCACCACCGTACTGGGACCCACTGCTGACATCATGCTGACGTCATCATCAAAAAGCACGAAAGGCGCAAATCACAGCAAAGAGAGCCCGGAATGAAAATCTGAGACAGTTTTTGATGCGTGATTAGCGCTTAGCGCTAATCGCACATCGCTAAGGGAAATAGGCCAAAATGGAAAGCCCTTTCGTGGCTTGACCACCAGCAGGCCCGAAAGTCGCAAAATGACAAGAATTTCTTCGCATAGGATTTAGAAAGGGGCAAAGGCAGTTTTAAAGCAAGCAGAGGGCCGAACAGCAGCCATGAAAGGTCGATGCAACAGTTTAAAGAGTATTAGAAGTGAGAAATGCGCACATTCATTGCCAAAGCATATCAAGGAAGCGGCAAAGAGTATCAGTCAAAAGTTTTTAATGGAAATCTTTATTTCCCAATGCAGGTGAACATTGAATGGCCTCTAACAAAGTCAAAGAAAATGGTGGAGCTATATCGAGGCTCTCCCATCACAGTTAATGCACCTCAGAACCACTCAAGAGCATCGATCAAAGCCCAAAGCACACTTATGGCTAAGTGATCAGCACAGAGCCATAAAGACAACACATTAACTCTTTTTGATACAGCTACCCCTAACGCAGCTCGGAGATATTTTCTTGCATTTATTTCAGACATATGTTAGGTTAAAAACACTTATTACAACAGATTTGTCTGAGATCTGATTTTGTAGATATTTTACTTATAAAACAACCCTAATTCACTGTTTAGAGGGTTGGTTGGTTGTATAGCTCCAGGAGAGACTCGCTCTGTATACCTGATGTTTTACTTAATCAAATACTGTTGAAAGCTTGGAGAATGACTGTGTGTTGTGTTTAATGGTTGAAGAATTGAATGTGGAATTCTTGTGCTGCAACATGACTCAATAAGTGTTTATTCTCTCTGTTTTAAATTTATATATGTTTTATCATGCATATGTTACCATCTAAGTTACAGAAAGAAAGATTAGTTTAGAATTTGCGTGGCTGCACTCTATGCTAAGTTTCTGTGACTTCTTTATGTTTTCATGTGAATTGGTAATAAATATGAATTCCCTTTGGCTCATATTTACCCTAATTCACCCATGTCTAACAATTATCTAGGGATTCTTCGCTGCTCCTAGATAGAGCTCATTCACCTTCCCTCTGTTAAGCAGAACGAGAGATTCTTAACTGCCTCTCATTCCTTAGCCCTCATTCCATCCTTTTAAGCTTGAATCATTGTTTCATGTGCAGCTAGCTTGCTCCATATTTCTCTCTTGTGACCAAGAAAACGCACCAGTAGTCCTACTCCTTGACTCCACGCTCAATGGTTCTAAAACTTTCATGCTATCCCTACCTCTCTACTTGAAAGCATCATCCTTCCCACCAAAACTCAAACAAAACCCCTTGTACTCAATAACTAGCCTAAAATCATCATCAACAAATCTAAATCCTAAAGAGAGAGCCCTCTCTGACTGCTGGTAGGCTAGGACCTGCAGTCCAAAGATTGGTTTTTGGTTACCTCGGTCGTATCCCTTTAAGGAGCTTTAGGGACAACCTGAGTGATAACATAATGGCGACTCCGCTAGGGAAATCCTCAGTTAATTTAAAAAATCAAGTTGGAAAGCTCCACTGGGGACAACAATGAATTTTCCAATTGTTGTGTATTCCTTAAAACTACAGATGAAGCCTGAATGTCAGCCAGGAAACCTTTGAAACTGTTCTTGCTTTGCATTTACAGGAGTAAACAAATGCTGCTTCAGTCAATCTTCATGCTAGTTTTAAGTTATAGATAGCTATTCCAAAATTTGATCAGTTCCTTGCTAATTCTAAAAACATTCACAGAAAATACCAAAACAAGTTCAGAATCTGGCTCCCAAAAGGAATTCACGTTATACAAGGTCAAATCCAGACCCAAACCCCCCAGCTATTTTTGAAAATCCCAATTTAATCCCAAGGAACCTCAGGAAGCTAGAGCAAAGAGAAGATTTTGTTGATTTTAGCCCTGATACAGTTCAGCCAAGCTGTGTTCCAACCCCTGTCAAGGTTTTATTTCGTTCAACCCCCACTTCCCCTTGTTCATCATCCACCTCTCAAAGCACTCCTTCCACACCTCCATTTACTGCACATACTCCCATTACCGCTGTTGTTACAGCTGTTCCAGCTGTCCCTGTTGTTCCACTTATCCCTGTAAACATGGCCAATAGATATGCGCCCTTGCAATTACCTGCAAATCCTGGGGCTATGCCTCAGGATTATCAAACTAAAATCACATATTTTGATGGAACTGGTTCTTGCACAACCCTTCATCATACAAAGAAGATGCAAGACTATTTTGAGAACTACGAGATAGATGACGATAGCGTGAGAATGAAGATTTTCGTCCAAAGTTTGACAGGCGATGTCAGGACTTGGTTTAGAGCACTCAGAGCCAACTCCCTAGTAGACCCAGAAGCCTTATACCAGTCATTTATCAACAGATGGGAGAAAAAGAAAGACCCTTGCACATATTATCTGAATATGACACCATCAAAAGAGGCCCTCAAGAATCTGTCTTGGACTATTGTGCAAGATTTAATCATGTTTATAATGCAATACCATAGAACTTAAGACCTCCACCTGATCTTGCTTTGTATAAATTCCCTGATGGTTTTGACACTGACATGGCTTATCGGTTGAGGGAAAGATCCCCTCAAACCCTTGCAGACATGCAAAATGTTGTTGTTAGTGTAGAGGCAAATCTAATTGCCAAAAGAAACAGAGCTAGAACTGAGAGAAGAACTACCTTTAAAGAGGAACCCTCAGCCTTAGATCAAAAGCTGGATGCTATTATCAGTGGCATGCACAGGCTGGGAGACAGAGTATAGAGTGTTGAGATGAAATCATCATGGGAAGGACAACAACCTAATACCATAAGGAATCCAAATTTCCGGAAAACTCAAAATACAAATGTTGGTAGGTCTAGCCCAGACCATGATGTAAGGCCTCCTTTTCATGAAAATTATGCTGAAGCATCTACATCTAGTTAACGGACGGAAGACACTCATATGAACTTGGTGGATTTGAAGGCTGAGCAACAAATTTTCCTAACTCAAAAAGACCAAGATGAGCATGACTTTAATAGATTTCAAACTAAATCTAGTGAGCCTTTCGATTTTAAACAAGGCTATGATATTGTTGTGTATGAGGTCCACAAACAATATAAGCTGAGGACAAGAACAATAGATGTGCCCGAAAAGGTTAAACCAAATGATACCAAGCAGCTGAAGAGGATCAAAGAAAAGGTTGCCCTCATAGAAACTGCTGATAAAACAGTCCTTAATCCAAAGGATGTCACCATAGAGGATGTCACAGACATGTAGTCCTCTAATGATCAGCCTCTGCCACCTTCTTCCTCAAAAGAGAATTTGAACAGCGTTCCAAAAAGCCCTCCTAAAACGGAAAAACCGCAAGCAATTACTTCCCTTAACGCTAATAAACAAGACCAAATTTCTGATACTCCAATGGAAAAAGGGAAGCCTGCCTCTCAAAATACTAAAACCCAATTTGAAAAATCATTTGACTTAGAGGCAGAAATAGGTAAACTGAAGATATCCATCCCTTTATCTGAACTTGCCAAACATGATGTGTATAGGCAACAAATTCAAAGATCACTTCAAATGCCAGAGGTTAAGGATGATGTGAATATTCTTGACGACCAACCTGAACTGTTGTTAGGTCCAGAAGTTAATAGAAAATCAACATATGGATATGTTCTACCTTTTTATGTCAGTTTGCACATACATGACAAAGTCTTGCACAATGCTATGTTTGACTCAGGTGCCTCACACAACCTTATGCCCAAAGCTGTAATGGAGAAGCTAAACCTTGATGTTACAAGACCCTACAAAGATCTATTCTCCTTTGACTCAAGTCAAGTCAAGTGTTTAGGCCTCATCAAAGACTTGTGTGTCTCCTTAGTCCAATACCCAAACAAGACAATCCTCATGGATGTGGTGGTTGCTGACATTCCACCAAAGTATGGCATGCTATTGTCAAGATCTTGGGGAGAAAAACTCCAAGGATCCCTCCAACTAGACCTCTCTTATGCCACTATATCTGTCTTTGGGCAACCAAAGAGACTGTATAGAGAAACACTGATGAAGTATGTGGTAACTAGTGAGGACAAGCCCCAAAATTTTCCTATTCACTCAATCCATTCTGATATGGATTCTTTTATTTTATTTAATGATAAAACAAATCCTCTTACTGATGACAAGCCATTGGCTTTAGAACTGGACACACACATCAATGAAGAATCGGTTGCCCATACTGATAAAACTGTCGAAACAATTAAGGCAACCAGCATACAAGAAGAACCTCCCCAAACAGAAAATTCAAATCTGCCCACTGCAAAAATGACTGAAACTCCTGATACTAACCACAAGCAAGAAATCACATGGTATTTAGAGTTTGATGGCTCTGTTAACAAGTTAGGAGCAGGGGCAGGTGTCTGGATTCACAATACACATAAAAATCATGCAGAAGGCCATGCCTACAGATTGAATTTCAAATGTACCAATAACATGGCAGAGTATGAGGCTCTCCTTTTAGGCCTTAAACTGCTCAAAGCTCTAGGAGCTGCAAAAGTGTCCATTCTAGGTGACTCTGATTTAATCATACAACAAATGAAAGGCAACTTTGTCACTAATGACAATAGAATGAGGGCCTATAGGACTGCTGCCACTAATATACTCAATGCATTCACTGAATCCAAGCTTGCCAAGATTTCAAGAGATCATAACATTCATGCACACAGCCTAGCCACTTTTGCTAGTACATGCAAGCTTCCCTTTGAGCCAAATCACCTTTTCATTGCTGAGATAAAACATAGGCCTGTTGTCCCAAAATGTTAAAGATTGGTAAGTGTTTGAAAATGATGCCCAGATTAACAATTTCCTCACTCTTGAGCATGAGTTTTCAAATATTAACATTGACATGGATGCTATGACAGGTGAACAACAGCAGACAAATGAAAATCAGCAGGCTGTAACCGCTGTAACAGCCAAACAAATATTGAACCCAACTGTTTTTGACAATGCAAACATAGAAGAGCTGAAACAGATGCATTTGGAGGAAGTAGCCGAAACAGAGGCCGAGATCGTTGATCTAAAAGATAACTTTCTCCCTGCTGGCCTCACTCCGTTAGAAGATATGTTTGATGTGAATGATGTGCCCAAGAAGCCAAAAATGCAACCCTTAAACGCTGCTATAGAAGAACACAACATTGGGACAGCAGAGAAACCCAAAATGATCAAACTATCTCAATCTTTGCCACATGATCAAAAGCCCAAATATGTTGATTTGTTCAAAGAATTCCAAGATGTATTTGCTTGGAGTTATGAGGACTTGAAGTCCTATGACACCTCAGTGATCCAACACACCATTCCCTTAAAACCAAATCAAAAGCCCTTCAAACAGAAACTGAGGAGAATCAATCCTATGCTCCTTCCTTTGATTGAAAAGGAAGTGAAAAGAATGTTTGAAGCAGGTATCATAGCACCCATCAGATTCTCTGAATGGGTATCCAATCTTGTTCCCACAAGAAAAAAGACAGGTGAGATTAGGTTATGTGTAGACCTAAGAAATTTAAACCAAGTCTCCCTAAAAGACCACTACCCCTTGCCAAAAATGGACCACATTCTACAAAGAGTAGTGGGGTCATCTAGAATATCTTTGCTAGATGGCTTTTCAGGTTTCAATCAAATACTGGTTCACCCGGATGACCAAGACAAGACAGCCTTTACCACACCGTGGGGAACATTTAAATATGTGAAGATGCCTTTCGGACTTAAAAACGCTGGTGCTACCTTTCAAAGGGCAATGGATATTGCATTTGCCAAGGAAATACATGATTTCCTAGTTGTCTACCTCGACGACCTAACCCCTTTCTCCAAATCTGATCAAGAACACCTAAAACATTTGAGGCAAATATTCATGACATGTAGGAAATATGGCATTTCCTTGAACCCCAAGAAGTCTCTCTTTGGCCTTGAAGAAGGCAAACTGCTTGGCCATATCATCTCAAAAGATGGTATTAGAATAGATCCGGAAAGGATCCAAGCCATCCTCCAAATCCCATATCCAAGAAACATAAAAGAGTTGCAAGCTTTCCTTGGAAAGATTAATTTCCTAAGGAGATTTATCCCAAATCTAGCTGAATTGATAAGACTGTTAAGCAACATGTTAAAAAAGGATGCCAAGGTAAAATGGTCTCTTGAAACCAAACAAGCCTTTGAGAGTATCAAATCTGCCTTAACCCAAGCCCCTGTCCTCACCAGTCCACAATTTGACAAAGACTTTATCATATTCTCATTCGCATCTGAGCACACCATAGCTGTTGTCCTTTTGCAAAAGGATGATCAAGGAGCTGAAAAGCCAATTTCCTTTTTCAGCCGAACCTTAAGAGATGCCCCTTTAAAGTACCAAATCATGGAGAAGCAAGCCTATGCCCTTGTTAAAGCAATCAAATATTTCCGAGTTTACATTTTATATTCACATGTGATTGCCTATGTCCCAAATGTTGTTGTAAAAGACATATTAAACCAAGAGGGGCTAGAGGGCAAAAGAGGCAAGTGGATTGCTAACATCCTTGAGTATGACATAGAAATAAAACCAACCAAGCTCATAAAGGGACAAGGTTTAGCCAAACTGATGTCCGAAACAAAATTTTGAGCCTTAGACATTAACCAACTGGACAATGAACAGGAGCTGGCGACTCCACAGATCAGTGAAACCTTTTTGCAATCCCCATGGTATGTTGATATATGCTTTGCACTGTTAAACCTGTTTGCTCCCCCAGGATTGTCCAGAACCAAGAAAAGATTTTTAAAAATGAAGGCTTCAAAGTTTTGTGTCATAGATGGTGCTTTATTTTGGAAAAATCATGAAGGCATATTGCTTAATTTTTTAACCATGAATGAAACTAACAATGTCATGAAAGAATTCCATGCAGGAGACTGTGGAGGACATCTATATTGGAAGTCCACTGTTGATAAAATTCTAAGGGCTGGTTTCTATTGGCCCTCTTTGTTTGCAGATGTAAAGAAATTTGCTATCTCATGTCATAAATGCCAAATCTTTGAGGGCAAAACAAAGCTGTTACCCTTGCCTCTTAAGCCCATCTCAACCGAGAAACCTTTTCAACAATGGGGTCTTGACTTCATTGGGGAAATCCATCCCTCTTCCTCAGGCCAGCACAAGTGGATTTTAACAGCCACCGACTATTTCACTAAATGGATTGAAGCCATCCCATGTAGACAGGCCAATGACTCCATTATTATCCAATTCCTTGAGTGCAATATCCTTTCTAGATTTGGCTGCCCTGAGAAGATCATCACTGACAACGCCGCTGCTTTCAAATCCAAAAAGATGATCAGTTTTTGCCATAAATTTCACATTACCTTGGGCCACTCCACAGCCTATTACCCTCAAGGTAATGGCTTGGCTGAGTCATCTAACAAGAGCCTGATTAATATTATCAAGAAGACCTTAGAAGAAAACAAAAAGAATTGGCATAGAAAGCTCACAAATGCCCTATGGGCAGACAAACTTTCAAAAAAGAAATCCATTAGGATGAGCCCTTATGAGCTGGTATATGGCATGGAGGCCAGATTTCCATCTTCCTTAGGCACTCCTATCATCAAATTGTTACAAGAGATCCAAGCAGAACCAAATGATATTTAAAGAAGAATCAATCAGACCATTCATCTTCAGCAAACAAGAGAACAGGTCTATAACAGAGCTCAAATTTTGCAAGAGAAGCTAAAAAAGATGTTTGATAAGGGAGCTAAGGCTGAGGATTTCTACATTGGCGACAAAGATCTAAGGTTGGACTCACGAAGAGAAGACAAGGGAAAACATGCAAAATTTGATTTTTTATGGAAAGGGCCATTTGTTATTTCTGTTGTTCAGGGAAATAACACATATTTCCTCAAATCTGTAGAGGGCAGCACTGCTGAAGGGGGCCCTGTTAATGGCCGAAAGTTAAGACATTACCATGATCCCTTTTAAGGGATACAATGCAGCTCTGTATATATCTCTTTGTACATTGATATTTGTATATTTCAACACTTTGTTTTTATTTTTTGTATAAGTAGTCTGAGTGTTAGAGGAGCAGCATCAAAGTTTGTGAAGGCACAGTCAATGCCAGTATTCCATTTTTAAAAAGCTCTATCTCTGCATTAATATCAGCAAAATATCAAGAGTAGCGTTGTCATATCATAGCAATTCATGGTAAAAAGAAACTGTTTGCAGCTTGCAGTCTTCAGTCAAACAGTATCAATAAGAGAGGAGCATTTTTTAGTTTCACATCAGCAACTGTTTCTAGATCAGAGGCTAAGGGAAATAAATCAGTTTTGATCCATATTTTGGATCTATCTCAAAGGCAATGCTCAAACAACATTGTATATAATATCAAGCACGCAGAAGAAAGCAGGCAGTACTATGTATTTCACAATATTTCAGTTGAGGAGAGGGCTGCTCATATTTCAAAGTTTCATACTTATAGTAGCCAGCACAAAGAAATTTTTCAGGCCACAGCATCAATAGAAGATCAAGGCAGTCTGACCTGTTGTTCTTGGCTTTTCACAAGGAAAAGCCATCCCAAAGTGGAGCCACTGTTAGCCTCATGTTGCAACAGGTGTTCATCTTTCATGATTGACATTTGTACATGCCAAATATGTCATACTTTGCAGGCTGCAATGTTCCATATTTCCTTAAGAGGCCATGAAAGTGTGCTAGTCTAAATGCCACTGCTGTATCCCAATTTTGGTGAGTTATTCCACTTTTTGAAGAGTTTTTTCAGTTAAGGGAAGGCCAAACAGCTCAATCTTGGCCTCCCTAGGTTTCAATTGCCTGTTTTAGAATATAGAGAATGAATATCTGTCCAAACAGCTTAATCTTGGCAGATTTGTAGATAGGTAGAGAATCTTGGGCGCTCATCAGCTTAATCTGAGCCCCGGCAGAAATAAGGATTGATTTAGATAGGAGGGCAGTCAAAAGAAAAAAGGATAATCAGGGTTTGCAAGTTCAAGTGCACCCGAACCAAAAAAGGAGAAAAAATGCTAGGTAAGTAGGCTGGGTAAGTAGTTTTGTGGTTGCAGAATCAAGCTGTGTGATCCATTTCATCTTTTCAAGTGTTATATCTATTCAGATCACAGGGCAAGGCAATTCCCCTTTGGAGGAGCTCAAGCGAGGCATCTCTAACTTCCCCTTCTTCTTATTTCCCAAATCATTCACTAACCTCCCCAAAGAGGTCAAGATCTGCTTGACAACTCTTGAATTCATCATCTTCCACTATATTTGCCTAAATAAAGGTCCACTTTGCTTAGGAGTACTATTGATTCACTCTTTGAATCATTTTCCCCTCTAAAAAATAGCCTAAGATCCCTTACCTTAGCGCTTTCTTGTCATTTTCATATTAACTCCTAACTCTATTATCTAGCTCCCTAACTATTTCCCCATCCCCTATTGTATGAAAACTATATAAAATCCCAAAAATATTACATATTCCCCTCCCCTCGGCATTATAGCCATATTTATCAAGTCCAGGAAATAGTAGTCCATCTGGGGCTCCTACTAACCCTTCCGTGTCCTAAACCTGGAGTTAGTCTGACAACTGGTCACACTAATAACCTTTTCCCCTAAGTCCTAACCCTACAATACTCATTTCTCGCCCTTGTCCTAAGGTCACGCATGTAAATATATTTCACCCCGCTTGTATATAACCCAAAACCCACTTTCCTAAAGTTTTCCCCCTGCCAGATTAAAACAATTAAATAAAAGCGTCGCGGCCCCATATCTATTCTTCCGTCATTTTTATCATGCCGCTGGCCGTCAGATCTGGCGCGCCTAAGATCTACAGTGGGCGGGTCTTTTTGTGCCCCGACATGCCAAGGGTTAGCGTCCGGGAGATGGGCGGTTTTCCCGTCGTACTCCCACCACGCGTCACCCTCTCGGCTGTGGCAGAGCCCCCTCCTCCGAAACCGCTTCTGCACAAAAGCGGTGCGACATGAAACCACAAACCGCTTCCCCTATGTGACATCACTGCCACGTCTCCCCCATGACATCATCATCCTGCATCGGCCTCCTGCCACCGTGTCCCTGCCACATCACTGCCACCGTACTACCACGTCATCACCTCCACCGTACCGCCACGTCACCCGGTCGTACTGCTGACGTCACCATGCTGACGTCACCCTGCCACGTCACCGCCGTACTGGGACCCACTGCTGACGTCATTATCAAAAAGCGCGAAAGGCGTAAATTGCAGCAAAGAGAGCCCGGAATGAAAATCTGAGGCAGTTTTTGATGCACGATTAACGCTTAGCGCTAATCGCGCATCGCTAAGGGAAATAGGCCAAAATGGAAAGCCCTTTCGTGGCTCGGCCACCAGCAGGCCCGAAAGTCGCAAAATGACAAGAATTTCTTTGCACAGGATTTAGAAAGGGGCAAAGGCAGTTTTAAAGCAAGCAGAGGGCCGAACAGCAGCCATGAAAGGTTGATGCAACAGTTTAAAGAGTATCAGAAGTGAGAAATGCGCACATTCATTGCCAAAGCATATCAAGGAAGCGGAAAAGAGTATCAGTCAAAATTTTTTAATGGAAATCTTTATTTCCCAATGCAGGTGAACATTGAATGGCCTCCAACAAAGTCAAAGAAAACGGTGGAGCTATATCAAGGCTCTCCCATCACAGTTAATGCACCTCAGAACCACTCAAGAGCATGGATCAAAGCCCAAAGCACAGTTATGGCTAAGTGATCAGCACAGAGCCATAAAGACAACACATTAACTCTTTTTGATACAGCTGCCCCCAGCGCAGCTCGGAGATATTTTCTTGCATTTATTTCAGACATATGTTAGGTTAAAAACACTTATTACAACAGATCTGTCTGAGATCTGATTTTGTAGATATTTTACTTATAAAACAACCCTAATTCATTGTTTAGAGGGTTGGTTGGTTGTATAGCTCCAAGAGAGACTCGCTCTGTATACCTGATGTTTTACTTAATCAAAGACTGTTGAAAAGCTTGGAGGAATGACTGTGTGCTGTGTTTAATGGTTGAAGAATTGAATGTGGAATTCTTGTGCTGCAACATGACTCAATAAGTGTTTCTTCTCTCTGTTTTAAATTTATATATGTTTTATCATACATATGTTACCATCTAAGTTACAGAAAGAAAGATTAGTTTAGAATTTGCGTGGCTGCACTCTATGCTCAGTTTCTGTGACTTCTTTATGTTTTCATCTGAATTGGTAATAAATATGAATTCCCTTTGGCTCATATTTACCCTAATTCACCCATGTCTGACAGTTATCTAGGGATTCTTCGTTGCTCCTAGATAGAGCTCATTCACCTTCCCTATGTTAAGCTGAACGAGAGATTCTTAACTGCCTCTCATTCCTTAGCCCTCATTCCATCCTTTTAAGCTTGAATCATTGTTTCATGTGCAGCTAGCTTGCTCCATATTTCTCTCTTGTGACCAAGAAAACGCACCAGTAGTCCTACTCCTTGACTCCACGCCCAATGGTTCTAAAACTTTCATGCTATCCCTGCCTCTCTACTTGAAAGCATCATCCTTCCCACCAAAACTCAAACAAAACCCCTTGTACTCAATAACTAGCCTAAAATAATCATCAACAAAGCTAAATCCTAAAGAGAGAGCCCTCTCTGACTGCTGGTAGGCTAGGACCTGCAGTCCAAAGATTAGTTTGTTGTTACCTCGGCCGTATCCCTTTAAGGAGCTTTAGGGACAACCTGAGTGATAACACAGTCAACGGTCAAATCTGAGTTAAACTTCCCGATGGCATGGAGGAGGAGTTGTGTGAGTGACTAAAGGCTTCTAGTCACTCTATTGAGCCTGCAAGCCAACAAATGTGGTCTAATTTTTCCTATGACAAGCTAATGTCTGTAACCCAAACACCCTAAAACAGATGTGAACCTCGAACCCTGTAATTTCATACTTTTGCAAACTTATTTTGTCATCCCAACCTCAAACCTGTGTGAACCAATTAATGAAGAATAGAAGAAGAATATGCTTGGTGATGTCCAAAGGAGATTGAGGTCACTTGTATTTATAGGCTTCCATGGGTGTCCAATTTTCTTTAGGGTCAACCTATGTAAATGTGCATATGTGGGCTTTTCTTCATAAGTATACTTTCCCTTGTCCAAATTTGATGATCTTTAGGTCGATTTTGGTCCTCTCAAAAATAGGAATTCAATGAAATAATCATATCCATCAAATGAGTTTTCCAAATTGGAATTCTACCATAGTTTCATAATTTAACACACCCTTTCAACTAGGGAGAATTCCACCTATCAATATCTAACCATCGATCAATATGTCATGTATATCCTGTCATCATATCATGTCCCATCTCTGCTCAAATCTATCTGTTGAAACATTCTCGAATCTAAAGAAGAAAATCACCGGGGAGCTAAAGCTACCACCCTATACATCGTTAGAGATCATATCTCAATCTGAAACCACATCGAGGAATACATCTCAACCTAGAATCCCATGGGGGAGCTAAATGTCTCTGACCCCATATCAAGCAATAGGTGATATAGGGGAGCACACCTCAAACATCCTATTGCCTAACAATCTTCCAAAAAATGACCCTTAAGAGTCGTGATAGAACACCTACATCGTAATCCGAGCTTGGGCTAGATACCCGACTTACCAAAAGGTAAGGATCACATGCCCCAAGCCTCCTCAATCCGATGGCCAGACAGGGAGGGACAATCCCAACAAGCCTGGCTTATGGGTATGATGCCAACTGGGGTATACTCTACAAAGACCAAGATAGGGTAGCAACATCTCCAACCCTATGGGTAACAGATAGGGATGATACCCAATTATCCAGAGATCCCTTAACCCAGGAGCCCTCCATCCCAATTCCTCACCCTGGGAGATCAAACAGGGGGAAGAGTTGGCTTAATGTCCTCGATCAATGATACCCCTTATTAAAAGGGGTCCATCCATCAATCAAAGCTAATCTCCAAAGACCAAGAACTTCCCTTTCAACAAAGCCTTGGTGAGAATATTTGCAATCTGCTCATCTGTTGATATGTGATGGAGTCTAACGGCTCCTATTTGCACCATTGTCTCAAATGAAGTGATATCGGATCTCTATGTGCTTGGAATTGTCATGAAATAAGAGATTCTCTTTCAGATGGATCCCACTCTTATTGTCGCAATATATCATTGTAGTGTCTAGGACCTGCTAAACTAGCTTCCTCAACCAAATTGCATCACAACTAGCCATGCTAGCGACAATATACTCTGCCTTGGTGGTACACAATGCTACAAACTTATGCTTCTTGCTCATCCAAGATATCATAGCAAATCCAAGGCTAAAAAAACATCCATATGTACTCTTCCTGTTGACAATGTTTCCTGCCCAGTCAGCATCGGTGTATCCATGAAGTCGAACATCTCCAGCAAAACGTCTCAGACCAAGTGTGATCGTCCCATGCAAATATCTCAAAATGTGTTTGGAAACGATCCAATGTGCATGGAGAGGCTTAGTCATGAATTTACTCAATGTATTCACTGCGTAGCATATGTCTGGATGGGTGTTCACTAGGAACATCAAAGCCCCAATCAACTGTCTATATTTGGATGGATTCGACAATTCGGGTCCTGTAGCCCCTCAACATAATTTCTTGATGTTCATTTCCATCGGTGTGGGTAGGGACTTACATTCTATCATTCCAAATCTTTCCTACAACTTCACAACATATTTTCCATGTGAAAGGAAAATCTCATCGGACCTTTGCCACACCTCAAGGCTTAGAAAGTAATGCATGAGTCCAAGTTCCTTCATCTTGAATTCAGAGGCTAGCTCCCTCTCACACTCAATCATCAAGGGCTCACTACCTATTAAGAATAGATCATCAACATATGAAACCAAAATCAATGGTATACCTTAGACCACCTTGAAATAGAGGTTGGGATTGACATTGCTTTTTATGAATCCCAGATTCACCAAATAACTATCTCTGCAGGACACCATGCTCTAGGGTCTTGCCGTAAACCATACAATTCCTTCTTCAACCCACAAACATGTTTATTTGGATCCTCTACTTAAAATCCCTATGGTTTCTCAACCTACACTTCTTCTTGTAACATGCCATGAAGGAATGCAATCTTCACATCCATCTGATGAAGGGTCCATCCTTGACTTGCGGCAAGGGAAACCATCGAATGAATGGTTGTATATCGAGCCATAGGTGCAAATTTATCATCATAATCTTCTCCCTCTTTCTGGGAGAATCCTTGAGCCACTAACATTTCCTTGCATTTCTCAATGATACCATCAATTGCATGCTTGATCTTGAAAAACCACTTTGAAGTCACCACAGATTTCCCCTTTGGTCTCGGCATAACATCCCATATGTCATTCTTCATAGTGATTCATATTATTCAGCCATAGAATCTTTCCAAACTTTTTCTTTTACGACTTCTTATAATGTGGGAGGTTTGACTTGAATCATAGTGCTCATGGCTGCAACATATCCCTGGTACATGCATGGCTTCTTCCTTTCTCTAAATGATCTTTGAATGGGAGCTCATCTCTCATCATCCTGTAATGTGTCTCGAAGACAAAGTGGCCTCTTCCTGGAGGGAGGATCACATAGAGGAGGATCTAAGGGATCCATGGTATCATCAACAATATATGTCTTAGGTTCGGGTATGGAAGGACCATCTAAAATATACATATCGTCATTCATCTCAGCAGGAGGAGGTGGAGGAAGGTATCTTCATCGAATGTAACATCCCTACTAATTTTAACCTTCCTTTGACCAAGAATATATATTCTAAATCATTTAGAATTTTCATAATATCCAACAAATGTACCTTTTCTTCCAGTGGCCTCCAACTTGTTTCTTTTGTCCTTCAACACATGAAAGTATATGGGGCAGCCAAAGATATGGAGATGACCGACATCGGGCTTGACACCTATGAATACTTCTTTGGGGGTCTTGTTGTCGAATGCTTGACGAGGTGCCCTGCTTTGAACATATACGGCGGCATTTGTTGCTTCTCCCCAAAGGAACTTCAATAATTTTTTTATCATGGAGCATGGCACGAGTAGCTTATATAATGGACCTATTCTTTCTTTCAACCACTCCATTTTTCTCGGGAGTATAGTGCACAATTGTCTCTTTCTTGATACCTTACTTTTTTCAAAAATCAAAGAACTCCTTTGATTGTACTCTCCACCATTGTTAGACCTAAATATTTTGATTTCATTTCATGTTTGATTGTCGATCAAAGCTTTGAACTCCTTGAAGATTTCAAAGGCTTCATCCCTATGATTCAAATAATATATCCATGTCTTTCTTTAGAAGTCATCAATGAAGGTGATGTAGTAGATATGGCCACCAATAGAATTCACGGGCATCGAACCAATATGTCAGAATGAATGAGATGGAGGATGTCATTTGACTTGTTCTCACTAGAGGGGAATGGTCCTCTTGCCTTCTTTCCACTGGAACAACCTGTACATACTCCATCATTTTGGGATTGAGCCTTAGGAATCCTAGAGACCAATTTATCCAACTTCGGAAGAGCATCATAATGTAGATGGGCCAATCTTCAGTGCCATAGCTCGCTTAGATGATTAGTATCATGGACCAATGCTAGAAGTGGTCTTCCAGTAACCTTGTAGAGTCTTTCATATCTTGATCCCAATGTGAATGCATCTCTCATAGGTGATCCAACAAGCCAAGTAAGAACCTTTCCCTTGATGAAGGCAACCCTCATCCCTTTGTCTTCCAAAGCAAACATTGATACCAATTTTTCTTCAATTTTGGCACATACATCACATCAGGGATAAAAATAGATTCCTTGTAATTCAAATGAAATTTGACGAACACAAAACCTTTAACGAGATGAGTGGAGTTGTCTCCAAGGATAATTTTCAAATTTGACTCCCTCTCTACCAAATTAGAGAGAAATTCCTTATAACCAGAGAAGTGATGAGTGGCCCCACTATCAACCAACCAAATATCCCACGAATTTAGAGGAGTTGAACTAGTAAGTGCGGAAATAAGAATATATTCAGATTGATTTGCAACATCACTTTCAAACCTAGAGAATCTTGACTTCTTTCGCGGACGACAATCTTCTTCATGATCACTTGGAGCATCTCTTATTTTTCTTTCATCTCTTCTATTGTGATCATTCCTTCGGTCATCTCTTCTTCTTTGATCATTGAACCTATTGTTGTTGCTTCTAATGTTGTAATGTGGTCCATTTTTCTTCTCGAGCAATCTCGAGCCCAGTGGCCTTTCTCATGACAATTGTAGCATTCATTGTGCAATAATTCCTTCTTTCTATTTGGATTTCGAGGTGGAGGCTTTCTTAAATTTGATGGACCTCCTTTTCTTTTCTTCTTCTTCTTGTCATCAGTTATGAATGCAACGGGCTCTTGATATCATCCTTGATTCTTCTTCAGTGAGCTTTCCAACAATTTCATCAAATGATGAGAGGAGATTTTTGTTGCCTGTAGTAGTAATAAAGGTTTCCCAAATAGGAGGGATACATATAAGAGTCACAATCACCAATTCCTTGGCAGGCACAGATACCCCAACTCTTTGCAATTGATCTCTAAGACGAGATATCCTCATTATGTAGGATTGAATGGACTCTCCTTTTTTCATATTGGTGTCTTTGAGTTGATATTTCAAGGAGATGATTTCATTCAAATTGTTGAATTCATACATGTCAGCTATCTTATCATACATGTCCTTAGAATTCCTCAAATTTCCAACATATGCAAGTAAATTATATTGTAAACCATCATCTATAATTTTCTTTGCTTTCAACTCACCTTTCTTGTACTTGTTCTTGGTAGCAACAAAAGCATTCTCTGGAGGTTCAGGTACTTTTCCTTGAATGTATTCCAAAACATCATTATTGTTAGCTATGATCTTTGTTGTCACCCACTTCTTCACAGGTCATTAGTTGCTTCAAAAGCCAAATAGCAATGACATTTGATAACAATTTCTAAACCATATATGTTGTCAGAGCTAAATGGGACCCTCTCCAGTGCGTAGTGCTCAGAAAGAGCTTTCCGATGGTATATAGAAGTCCAAAAAAGGGTTCTTAGATCAGAAGTTTGAACCCGCTGAAGAATCCCTTTAGAAAGCTCAGAGAACCCAACAAAATGGTTAAGTGTTGAAGAAAAATCGCAATCGAGACTTGGGACAGTTCATAGCAATTGCATATTGGTATCGGCAAGGTCCAGGAGGTAAAGAGCACCGATGGAAGGAGGAATAGCGATCCGTCGATCGCCGATATCGCATATCGGTAGTTAGTGGGTTTGGGAAAATCATATATCGTATATCGGCCACTGGCAGGATCCTTGGGGCATATAACTATGGTTCTTGGTGGTTCTCGGCACCGAAGGATGATATTGCAGTCCCTCGATATCGGTGATTGGCAGATCGGCGGGGTTCCAAAACTTAAAAGACCTGTAAACCATCGATCTTGCGATACAGTGGTGCATCGTTGGGGAGGCCAAGAAATGATTTATAAAGGAATTTCACGAAAAAACAAATGTCGGGCCGCCCACTTCTCTGTCCTCCACATGGAAGTATGGCGGTACAGCGATCGTCGATCACTAGCTTTGGGTTCTCAACATATTGGCGATTGGCAGGGTCACATATCCAAAACATGGTAAACCACCGATATTGCGATTTAGTGCAAAGTCGTCAAGGAGGCCAAAAAATCATTTGCAAAGGAAATGTTTACAAAAACAAGGTCGGGCAGGCCTTTTTCTCTCTCCTCAAAGGGGCCACGCAGCGACCTCTGATTGGTCCTCGAGGCTGACATGGCAGCTGACATCACCAATGACGTGGCACATACAGATGATGACGTGGCGGGTGGACACATGTCACTCGTTTTCAGCATTTTCAGGGGTCTTATGGGGCCATTTTCGGGTGCCACGTGTCACCACTCAAAGGGTGACACGTAGCAGTAGTGACTTCACCTATTGCAATCGGTGATCAGTGATTGTTCAAAGTAAATCATTCTCTTTAGTTGTGTTTCCTCCTCAGCTACGATTGCGATAAGGAAAGGGGCCCCCCATCTTTGATATGTTATGTGTTGTATTGTATAAAGATTTCGCGTCAGGACTGTCGACCCGCTCCAAAGTAAAACGTAAAGTGTCCCCCCATCTCTGTGGTTGTGATTGCGGTATCTTTTGGCAGCCTGACCCTGTAGATCGAAGATCACAAGGATAAAGGGAAGCGCCATAGGAAAAACACAATAACACGTCGAAGTGCGAGATTTCATAATAACAAAGGAAAGAAGCCCTCAGAAGAGGAGCTCGAATTCTTAGCGCCAGAGGGTTAAGCCCCTAGCGGTAGCCTCAGTCATATGATAAGAAAAGCACAAAGGGGCTAAAAGAATAGGGGGCTAAAGGGGAAATTAAAAGTGCTCATTTGTTCATTTGTTCTAAACATTAAGGACTCGCGGCTGTGGTGCTCTGATAATGTTCTGCAGTGGTTTCAAAGGACGTAGGGTTCAACAACTCCGGTATTAAATGAAGCAGGGGGCAGTGCATAAATGACAGTATGGGAGGCCTCTACAAAGACTTAATGCCTCGACATGGAGTCCCGCTCCTCTGCACAACGCAACACTACCCAGAAACACTCCATCACTTCTCCACGGAACAACTCACTCAGGTAGTTAAGGCATAATTGATAAAATACGACTGATGCAACAGTAAACCACCTCAATGGTAGCGAGAAGCATGAAAACAACAGGGACGTGGCTCCATCCAAGGCCTCCACTAAAGCAGCAAGGGGACACCTCCTCCTTCCTCTCTCAAATTTCTTTCTTTAAGCATTTATTTATGTATTCTTCCAAGTAAGGGATTCGATCCCTATTGTAATCTTAGGTACGTGGTAGCAGAGCCGAGACAACTAGTCTAGCATGAAATATGGGGCTCAGGATCATATATTGTGATTGTAATTCAAAGCTATCTCCCCCCTCTTCTTATAAACAGGGGGATGAAACATAATACAAAGGCTCTGGATTCTCAGACCCGCGAGCGCTGAACTCTATGTTGCCATTTTGGTTCAATTTGTCTTTCATGGAACTTCACTGATATCGTGATGAATGTGTGGAATGGTTATTAAACCCTTTGAGATAAATGGTGTTTCTCTGTTGATTCCAAGCATGATTAATGTGCAGCGTGTTTCCTCTTGGTAAATCTCACTTCATCTGTGTTTTCCATTCCTAAAATAGTGTAATGAGGCTGTTGGTTTCTTGTTGATTTGTGGATTTATCTTAGCTGCTAAATATAGAACGGTACCTAGGGTAGCTCAGATTTACTTTAGCTATTGGCAGAGAATGATACCCATCTCATGTTTAGCCTGAAACCTTCTTTTTCACTCCTCTATTTCTATCATCTCATTGGAAAACCATGGTTTAGGATTTTGTCTTGCTTACAGCCCTATCCATTGAATTCCCCTTTCTGTTGGAACATTGCTTCCTAGGATTCTGTTTGTTACAACCCTATGCATCTATTTCCCTCCTTCCTTTCCTCCTCTCCACCATCACTACAACTTCAGTTTTAAGCTGTATCATTGTTGTGTGTCACCCGTCATACAAAGAAGTCATTTCTTTTTTAGATTGCCCCAAATATTCCCCCAGCATTTGGATCCATGAGTTGGCCTGAATCTACCTCATTGAAGGCTTATTGAACCAAGCCCCTCCTATTTCCTTTTTGTTTTACATGAAAATTGGAGTGTTACAACCCCCTCACATATAAACTCACAAGCACTCCTCTATTTAATATGTCCTAGGAATTGGTCTACAATTGACCCAGAGGTTGTCTCTAGGGATCTTTCCTTACCTCCTGCTGCACTTGTGCTGTAGGTCAAGATTTAGCGACAACATCTTTCTGGCACCATTGCCAGGGAACGGATTAGAATATTTTTCCCTGGGTACGACAAAACTTTTCATTTCCTCTGTTAGGTGAGCATAGGAAGTGTGGGTTGAAGATCTCTCACCTTGGCGACTCCACTGTCAATTTTATGGTAAACATCCTGGTGACTCCACTGTCCAAATCTCTATCTGATCATCCTGGATTTCAAACAACCCCATACTCAATCTGATGTTGCAGGATCGGAAAACTTTCCCTACCTTTCAACCTGCAATCACTCATATAGGGAGGTTTTCAAGATGGTCATTCCAGCATTATTGGCCAACAAATTTTCCCCATTGTATTTCTCTTCTATTGTTGGTTATCCCAATCATGTCCCTGCATTTCATGAATGGAATACCAATTTGCCTAGATTTGGTGGAAGCACGGCTAGAAGGCCTGACGAGCACCTCAAAGAATTTCATGAATGTATGGAACAACAAGGAATTTTCCTTGAAGATGTACAAATGAAATTGTTCATGTATTCTTTAGAGGAGGGTGCTAGAATCTACTATAGAAAAATACCTCATGGCAGTATATCTTCCCTGAGATGTTTTCATATAGCATTCAATCACTATTGTAAAGAATTATATCCACTGAATGCTCTATTTGAAGATTGTTGCACACATTTTAACAATGAATACATCTCCGAGGTCGAAGACCTAGCTAAAGATGTTTGTGGAGCTCCACTCAAAGAAAACATCCTCTCGCATCAAGAAGCATCACCTACTGAGCTAGAAAGTGAAGAAATAAATATCATCTAGCTGCCTACAAACCCTAATGGGTCTAATTCAGCCGAATGCGATGTTTCCCCTTCTTATGATGAATATGACTCTCGTGAAGAGTCAAGCTATGTAGAGCCATAATGCTTCCAGTCATGGGAAGTTGTGCAAGAAGAGGAAGCCCATAAAGAGGTCAGCAAGGAGGCTCCAGTGTACAATTCTCATCCTTCGCCCGAAGAACAAGACTAAGATCCTCCTCCAATTTGTGATTCGTAATATTTAGAGGTGGAAGAGATGGTCGCGGAATTTCAAAAGGAGCTGTTTGACAGAAAGTGGAGAAGAAGCTCCCAACAACAAGTCTTTCAAGAAGAGCCCAAAGCTAAATTGTTGTAGAAAGATTTCCAAGACAACTGCCCCATTAAAAAAAGGCAGTAAAAGAGCAGCAGCTAGTCTTCCTTGAAAAGATTGAATTTGAGGAGCTGAAGGGTGTTTGTAGCTGCCTTGGCCAAGAGGACATTGGTTAGCAGACTGTCTGTAAAAAATAGATAGCTGCAAACACTCCTTGTCTATTCCATGACCCTGTGGCTGAATATATGAGCATATTTTTAATCCAGCAACATAGGTTATGTCTAGAGCATGTATCAAGTTCAATGTTTGAAGATTTTTCATGGTGCATGCTCATTTTAATTTTTGTTTTTCAGCAGTGTCAAGACACAAGGCCCAACAATATAAAGCTGGCCTGGCTCCATTGGAAGGTTGAACTCACTTAGGTGAATTGAGGCTTGATCATAAGTAGGATTGTACATAAATAAGCTCACCAACTGAGCATTTACTTTTCAGTTGTAAGAATTTTTATTTCTGCATTTTAGATTGAGGAGGAAAGTCCCATGGAGATTTTGTTGATTACAAATATGCATTTATTACTGACTCCATACCCAATGGTGAAGGAGGCTGGTCTGCAGGTTCTCAAAGCCTTGCAAGCAAGGCACTCTCCCCAGTAGCAGCCAATGTTGTCACCCACTGCTTCACAGGTCATCTCTCTCCTCCACATGGCAGTATGGTGGTACTGCGATCGTCGATCAGTGACTTTGGGTTCTCGGCATTTCGGCGATTGAAGCAGGTCACAACTCCAAAACATGGTAAACCACCGATATTGCGATTTAGTTCAAAGTTGTTGGGAAGGCCAAAAAATCATTTGCAAAGGAAATGTTTGCAAAAATAGGGTCGGGCAGGCCTTTTTCTCTCTCCTCAAAGGGGCCACGCGACGACCTTTGATTGGTCCTCGAGGTTGACATGGCAACTGATGTCACCAATGACATGGGACGTATGGATGATGACGTGGCGGGCGGACACGTGTCACTCATTTTCGGTATTTTCAAGGGTCCTATGGGGCCATTTTCAGCTGCCACATGTCACAACCCAAAGGGTGACAGGTAGCAGTGATGACATCACCTATCATAATCGGTGATCAACAATCATTCAATGTAAAGCTTTCTCTTTAGTTGTGTTTCCTCCCCGACTGCGATTGCGATAAGGAAAGGGGTTCATGGATGTAATGGGTTATGTGTTGTATTGTATAAAGATCTCGCATCCGGACTATCGGCCCGCTCCAAAGTAAAAGGTAAAGAGTCCCCCCCTCTCTGTGGTTGCGATTGTGATATCTTTTGGTGGGCCCGACCCTGCAGATCGACGATTGCAAAGATAAATGGAAGCGCCACAGGAAAAACACAATAACACAACAAAGTGTGGGATTTAATAATAACAAAGGAAAGAAGCCCCTAGACAGGATCTTAAAGGCCTTAGCGCCCAAGGGCTAAGCCCCTAGTCGTAGTCCCTGGTCATATGATAAGAAAATCACAAAGGGGCTAAAAGCATAGGGGGCTAAAGAGGAAATTAAAAATGTCTGCCTGTTCATTTGTTTTAAACATTAAGGACCTGTGGTGGTGGTACTCTGATAGTGTTCTGCAACAGTTTCAAAGGACGTAGGGGTCGGCAGCTTCGGTATTGAATGAAGCAGGGGGCAGTGCATAAATGATAGTATGGGAGGCCTCTACAGAGACTTAATGCCTTGGCATAGAGTCTCGCTCCTCTGCACATCGCAACACTGCCCAGAAACACTCCATCACTTCTCCACGGAACAACTCACTCAGGTAGTTAAGGCAGCATTGATAGAAGTCGACCGATGCAGCAGTGAACCACCTCAACAACAGAGAGAAGCATGACAACAGTAGGGACGTGGCTCCATCTAAGGCCTCCATTGAAGCAGCAAGGGGAAACCTCCTCCTTCCTCTCTCGACTTTCTTTCTCTGAGCATTTATTTCTGTATTCTTCCAAGAAAGGGATTCAATCCCTATAGTAATCTTAGGTAGGTGGTAGCAGAGCCTAAAAGAGTCGAGACAACTAGTCTAGCATGACAGGTGGGGCTCAGGGTCAGATATTTTGATTGTAATTCAAATATCTCCCCCCCCCTCTTCTTATAAATAGGGGGATTAAACATAATACAAAGGTTCCAGATTCTCATATCCGCGAGGGATGAACTATGTGTTGCCATTTTGGTTCAATTTGTCTTTCATGGGACTTCACTGATATCATGATGAATGTGTGGACTGGTTATTGGACCCTTTGATATAAATGGTGTTTCCCTGTTGATTCCAAGCATGATTAATGCGCAACGTGTTTCCTCTTGGTAAATCTCACTTCATCTGGGTTTTCCATTCCTGAAATAGTGTAATGAGGCTGTTGGTTTCTTGTTGATTTGTGGATTTATCTTAGCTACTAAATAGTGAACAGTACCTGTGGTAGCTCAGATTTACTTTATTTGTTGGCAGAGAATGATACCCATGTCATGTTTAGCCTGAAACCTTCTTTTGCACTCCTCTATTTCTATCATCTCATTGGAAAACCATGGTTTAGGATTCTGTCTTGCTTACATCCCTATCCATTGAATTCCCATTTCTACTAGAACATTGCTGCCTAGGATTCTATTTGTTACAACCCTATGCATCTATTTCCCTCCTTCCTTTCCTCCTCTACGCCATCACTACAACTTTAGTTTTAAGCTGTATCATTTTTGTGTGTCGGCCATCAGAAGGAGAAGTCATTTCTTTTTCAGATTTCCCCAAATATTCCCCAAAGATTTGGATCCATGATTTGGCCTGAATCTACCTCATTGAAGGCTTATTGAACCAATTCCCTCCTATTTCCTTTTTGTTTTACGTGAAAATTGGAATGTGGTAACCCCCTCACATATAACCTCACAAGCACTCCTCTATTTAAGATGTCATAGGCACTGATCTACAATCAACCCAGAGGTTGTCTCTAGGGAGCCTTCCTTGCCTCCTGCTACACTTGCACTCAGGTGCAAGATTTAGCAACAAAAATCTGCAACCTGACTTTCCATGCAACAAAATTGGATGAGTCACCCAACTTCTCATTTTCCTTGAAGAAGGAAGACATCTTGACTAGAATAGATTGGTTCCTTCAACTTTCCAAAGATGATTTCTTTAAGGCTTGTCCTTCACCTTAGCTCTGATACCATGTTAAATTTTTAGATTGTTTTACGTTGTGTCAATTACTTTAGTCCAATTAAATGTTTCAATTAACACTCTTTCCCATAACAATTAGTCTTTCCAATCATCAACAATAATTGAAGATAGAAAAATAAATGCAGTGACAAAGGAGACAATTACACATCAACAAGAGACACCAGGTTTGGTCAAAGACCAAGGAAAAACCCCACTAGGGGGGAAATCCTTTGAAATTATTCTTCTATTAGATTGTCATAAAATGTTCAACAGTGAGTACAATGAGCCCAATAAAATATCATCCAGCAAAACAACCGAATAACATTTGGAAATATGTTTTGAGCACCAAAATATATCAAGAGACTACTTTTCATGTCTGGGGTCAACTATGATCAACTTTGGTCACGGTCAAATCTGAGTAAAACTTCCCGGTCGCATGGAGGAGTTATGCGAGAAACTGAAGGCTTCCATTCGCTCCCTTGATCTTGCAAGCCAGTGATTGTGGTCTAATTTGTCCCGTGACAAGCCAGCAACTGCAACCCAAAAACCTTAAAACAAATATGAGCATCGGACCCTATAATTTCATACTTTTGTGAACTTCTTCTATCGTCCTAGCCTCAGACCTGTGTGAACCAATCAATGAATAAGAGAAGAAGAATATTCTTGGTGATGTCCAAATGAGATTGAGTTCAATTGTATTTATAGGCTTCCATGGGTGTCAAATTTTCTTTAGGGCTGACATGTCCAAATGTGCATATGTGGGATTTTCTTCATAAGTACACTTTCCCTTGTCCAAATTTGATGATCTTTAGGTCGATTTTGGTCCTCTCTAAAATAGGAATTCAATGCAATCATCATATCCATCAAATGAGATATCCAAAGTGGAATTTGACCGTAGTTGCATAATTTAACAACCCATAACTCAATGAGACTTTCTAGAATGATAAATAACATCTGGACAAAACAATTCATGCCAAACTTGATCAAATACTTGACCTAACCAGGCCTAACCATGACAGTCATTTTGTCAAACATATTGAGAACATGTAATCTACAAGTCATGAATGCATATAAGAACACAGGGGTCTAATACTTCTCTGAGAATCATCAAGAAGGTCTAATGCCCTCTCAAAATGGTTGAAATCGCATTTGTTAGCTCATGCATTTATTAACTATTCATCAACAAACCAAACATATTGATAACCATAGCTAGAACCTTTTATGGAACCATGCTTATAACCAACATATAACCAGAATAATAACCATGATCGAATAGTCATAAAAGCCACATAATAATAAGTACAATTACTAATGAAATACAAGAGGAAAAGAGCTCTTATTAACATATGCAAAAGCCAACCAAGTCAGGGACTTCCACGTACCACCTGACCATGGATTTAGTTGAACCAAATCTTTCTTTCAACCAATCACCCTTGTGCCATATTCCAAGAATGAATGTGGGACTCAAGAAAAAAACAACTAGGGCTTCCCGGAGATTAAACCACCTCCACCCTCATGCTTCCGCAATCCCGCCAAAACTGGTCAAGAGATCACATAAGCAAACCAATACATAAACAACTAGGGATTCCCAAATATTAAACCACCTCCATCTTCAGGATTTATTGCAATCCCGCCAAAACCAATCAAGGGATTGCTAGGCCCACAATAAGCTTGGATGCCTCAGAATTTCTTCACCAATACCTTAATGAATTTTACCATCTCCACCCTTATGCCTTACCGCAATCCTGCCAAAACCGGTCAAGGGATTCCTAGGCCCTATGGGAATTTTCCTGAGACCACCTCGCCTGGTTCCAAAACCATTTGACAATCCAAAGCTCAACCAAATAAGAGAACCCCATCACACCATGGCTATTCGGAAATGGCAAGGAAGGGTTGAAACCAATGTCACACCTTGAAAAACCCATGACAATGATAATAAGAGAACCAAATACACACATGCATGTACCATGCATTAACAAACCAGCTAGGAAATCACACATGCAACCTGTTACCTACAAGTATTCTTGTTGAATCTGCTTGATCCAATTTTTCATTGTTTGTCCCTTACTTTCCTTTGCTTCCTTGTTCATCCTTTGCTTGCTTGTTTTCGCCTCTTGATTCTCTTCTCTATCTAAAACCAATTCCAAATCCAAACTGACAAAAAGTTGTGAATTGATTCTTAGAAGCCTTTTTATCATTGAGGCTTCTATTTTCTTCAATTTCCTTTATTTTTCCCTTCAATTTTCCTCACATGAAAATCTATGACCTTTAATCTCCCTTTTCTCTTATTTTCCTTTATTTTTCATAAATAAAATGCCAATTAATGCCTCATTTCCTTTGCCAATGCCTTTGCCAATTTCCTTAGCCATAATAAACCAAATGAACACCCACTAGGATGTTTTTCCCAACATTCAACTTGGAATACGTGTCCCATGACCTTGGTCTTATTTTTCTTTATTAACTCTATTACATGAACTTCTAACTCAGGGTTGTTACATTGGAATTCTCCTAGTGAATCACCAAGTGTTGTCATTGTAGAAAACACCCTCCAAATTTTTTCCTCCTCCAAATTTTAGAGCCTCATTATGATGTTGTGATTTGTTGTTTCAAGTTGTTCATAATCGCTTCATGATTGGTTAATGTTTTTCTAAGTGCTCAAGTATCATTTTAAATAATCTAAGTGTCGAATTGACCTACTTTACATGCTTATCTTGTGATGCCCACATAACGAACTTCTTCTAAGCAAGCCTAATAGTCAATCTGTACCCTTGGAAATCAAGCATTGCACAATACTTGATGACAGTGACTGCGCAATTTCTAGAGATGGTGACTGCACAACCCTTGATGATAGTGCTTATGTTGTTCCTAGAGACAAAGACTGCACAATCATTATGGATAGAGACAACGTAAGGGAATCCCATGAAGATAATGATTGTGCACTCTTTGTTGACAACGAGAGTGTACTTCTTCAAGTTACTCAATTCACTCTTGGATTCTAGTTTCCCAACATGCACTCACCAATCTTAATCCTAATTGCATGTCTACTCTCCCTATATAAAGAGTCTAGTCCAGAGCTCATCCTTATATTCATGTTTCGATTTTAGCTCTATGCAATGTTGGAGTAGAAGGAGAATTCTCTCACTTGTGCTTGCAAATTCCCCATCTTCTGGGTGAGTCTCTTAACTTTCACTTAAGCTTTTGCAAGTGTTGCTTTTGATTTCTTTTGCTCTTACATCTGTCGTTTTTGCTTGCTCTATCTTTTGCAAGTTTTAATTTTTCCTGATTTTATTCTTGCATGTGATGCTTGTGTTTTCTTTGTGTTTGCATGTGTCACTTGTGTTTTCTTTGTGTTTGTATGTGTCACTTTTACTCTTGCATGTGTAGCTTTCGCTTGTTTTCACACATCTTGAGAGCATTATGGCACACCTTCTAGAGGCAAATCTAGCACACTCTCTTGCACTAGTTGATGCTATTTATCATTAGACATGTGTTGGACACATTCTTATGGCATATCATACCTTTTGGTTACAGTCGACACTTGCATCATAAAGGTACATCTTAAGTGTCGCAGTAGTAGATAAGTGTTTTAATATCATTTCATTGTATGCGTGTTGGTTTTAGGTACTATTTATTTTCTTGCAATGTGCATGAATGTATATGTGTGTGTGTGTGATAATGTTAAAGACCTATTATATGTTCTTACTCTCTTGTCTTATTGATCTCGCATTCAAACAATTTTGGATTTCTTCACTCTCCTCACCTCTTGCACAACTCATCAGCACATTCAACTTTTAGCTAAGTGATGAGCACATCGCACATTCCTAAGCCTTAGTGATGAAACCATTACCTCCTTGACTTGCGCATTGTACTCATCTAGAGGATAGCCTCCTTCAACTACGCATTGAGCAACCTAGGAGCACAAACCCTCAACATTGTCGCTTACACTTTCCCACTGCACAGTCCTTGATCAATATTGTCTTGTATTGCACATTGCGCAGCTCCAATGGATAGTGAGGTCATCTTTGGACCCCTGCATTAATCAACTACGCAATCCCCTGAGCCTCCTCTTCAATCATTGCACACTACGCAATTACAGTGCTCAAGCCTGTCACTCTTGTCTCTTACACTTGCTCACTGCGCAATGTCCTAGCCAACCTTGCCCTCACTGTGAATTGCATAGTCGTAGTGGATAGTAGGGACATCCTTAAGCCCTTGCAATGCTCAATTGCACAATACATGAATCCTCATCCCTGAGCACTATGTGTTGTGTAATCTCAATGACCAAGCTTGTCACCTTTGTTTCCTATACTTTCCCACTACGCAAATCCCTACCTATACCATTTTCCATTGCACACTGTGCATCCCCAGTGCCCAGTCCTTCACTCCCTGCCTCATGATTCTCTACAGTGCACATCGACGGGCTCCTCTCTCAGTCCACATGAGCAAACAAAGATAGAATATGTGATTTTGGGGTTGATGTTGCCTTGTCATGAGTGAACTTCATTTGCAGGTGCTATCACCCTATCATGACAAGGTGATGCTCAAGGAGGTGTACAAGAAGAGGTGTACAACAAGGACACTCATGGAGACAAGACACAAAAATGTTATCATGCAGGAGTAAAGGAAATTTGGACCATGATAGAGAGATGGCCACACATGTTGACTTAGAAGGTTCCAATACTTATCTAGACCCTTAGAAGGGGGATGTGGAAGTACAAGTCATATCTATCATGGAAGACAAGAAGACATAACAAGAAAGAGAGGAACTTGGCATTTGTACATCATAATGAAGTCTTATGTCACAGTCGCCAAATTATGGCCTCTCAAAGTGTCATCATAAAGTCTAATTTTGTCTGTGTATTTTGCCATAATTTATGGAATGCTATTTTGTATTTCCAAAAATGAGAAAATTTAAAATGTGTGGAAGCACAAGGCTCACACATGGAATGTGGAAAGTCACTAACAATTCCTAAGGTCATATAGAAGCTCAAAATTCATATGGGAGGTCAAGAGTCACGAGGGAGGTCAAGAGTCACATGGGCGACAAATAGTCAACTCATTTGTTATAAATATACCCTCATAACTCAAGCAAATGGAATTTTCACCTTGGCTTCTCTAGCTTGGAATAGGAGTGAAGATCATTCTTTATAGGAGCAAGGAGTGGCTTAATATTCTACTACTAGAGCTAGTGTTGCATCGTTGCAATTGTGTATCTTGGAACTTTCACTTAATGTTTGAAGCTTTCAAATCCAGTGCACTTTCGTGCATGTATCGTGGATATTTAAGAATATTTTTTTAATGTTTGCGATATATGTTTGTGTTCATACATACTAAATAAAATAAAATATTTCATTGGCTTTGGTATACCTCTTGTTGAATGTGCGTTGTTACTTTCTTTTACGATCGTTGTTATCTCATGAACTATTTTGTAGGTTAACTAACAAGTCTTTCCTTACTCTAATGTGTCTCTTCTATGATTATTACTTTTCTTCTAGAGGCTTACTCTTTCTTTTCCCTTCCATGAAAATATCTTATACACATTGCAATTGCATGCTTCACATTGTCAACTTATTTGTTTATTTCAAAGGTTGTGTGTATACTCCCTTATGTTGTTTATTGCAGCCAAGGAAAATCTCTAAGTTATGGCAGTTGAGCCTATTATCTGGATGGGGCTCCTATCCCAAACAGTGTGAGGTATAGTTGGGACTTCATACTGGGTAGGCCCCCATGTGTTGGAAAACTTCTAACATCGTCCACAAAGCCCTAGAGGCTCCTCCTCTAGGGTGGAAAGGAGCATCAAAACTCGTCTTCATGCTAAGAACGATGCCAAGCATTATTAAGCACAAACCCATGCTCCAATTCAATAGGAGATCAACCATGTATATGAGGAAGTCCATGTTGATCTTAAATAATACAGAGACAAGCAAATTCCTGTCTTTGTGGCTTAGTGGGTACCAAACCCAGGTCACACTTGAGGGCCCCAAAATTTGTATCTATGCACAAATTAATTATACTACAACATGAAATGCTTAGTAATTAAGGTCTTGGTATAATGCAATGAGGTGAAAAGTAAGATCCTTATGCAGATTGATGGATTGCAATTACAACATTGTGACATGAGGCTTGAACACATATATATGTCCCTCTAGTTGGCTAGAATTGAAGCTTTGTTGCAGAATGGAAAGGGCCCTACCTCGCTAGGGACCCTGCAGACCTGTAGATGTTTCTATGTCCTCTTGAGTTATGTTCATGGATTTTTGTTTAGATGATTTTGTTTTCATGTTGGTCATTTATAGGTTATCTATTAAGTTTAGTTGTCCTCTTTTTTTTGCTAGGCCTAAGATAGATACTATGTATTTCCATTTGGATATCGTCATTCTGGATAACTTCTATTACCATAAACACTCTTTGTTTGTACTATTTGGACCGAATCTTTGTTCTTCTATTGTTGGTCTAGTTTTCGTAGTGGCAAACCAATGTGGAACTATAACAACCCTGGTCAAAATTCCATGTAATAAAGTTAATAAAGGAAAAATAATAACTAAGGTCATGGCACACGTATTCGAAGCTAAATGTTGCACAAAGCATCCTAGTGTGGGTGTTCATTTGGTTTATTATGGCTAAGGAAATTGGCAAAGGCAATGGCAATGGCTATGGGAAGGCAAGAGGCATTAATTGGTATTTTATTTATGAAAATAAAAGAAATTACGTTTAAAGGAAGGTGAAAGGTCACAGGTTGCATGTGAGGAGGAAATTGAAGGAAATTAATGGAAAATTAAATAAAATAGAGGCCTCATTAATAAAAAGGCTTATGAGGATCAGTTGGTACCTTTTGTCAGTTCAGTTTTGAAGCTCTCTCTATTCTCTCTCTCTCACACACTCCTAGACACTTAGATCATTCTTGTAGCACTATAGCATTTGATCAAGGAAAGCAAAGGAAGGACCAAGAATGCAAAGGAAAGAAAAGAATAAGCAAGGAAGAGAAGCATCTAGCAGCTATAGTGGAATTATTTGCAGGTATCGATTTGCATGTGTGATTTCCTTGCTATATTTGGCATGCATGATACATGCATATGTGTATTTGGTTCTCTTGTTGTCATTGGCATGGGTTTTTCCAGGTGTGACAATGTTCTTCATCCTTGCCTTGTCATTTCCGGATAGCCATGGTGTGATGGGTTCTCTTATATTTGGTTGAGATGGATTGTCGAATGGTTTCGAAACTGAGTGAGGTGGTCTCTGAAAGAAAGAACACAAGGCATACGAATCCCTAGACCAGAGAAGGCAAGATTGCAGTAAAGCCAGATTTTGTGTGCCTTGGTAGGCCTAGGAATCCTCGACCCGTGAATGGCAGGATATATGGTAAATCCTAGAGGTGTGTGCCCTCAATCAAGCCTAGGAATCCTCGACCAATGAATGACAGGATATACGATAAATCTTGGAGGGTGGGGTCTTGATTAGGCCTTAGAATCCTCAACCGCTGCATGGCAGGATATACGGTAAAGCTTAGAGACTAGGAGACATGAAAATTCCTCACTGTGTAGGTGGAGAAATCTAGTGGCATCCATGCTTGTTTAGGGCCTAGTGATCCGGTGGGGATTGCAGTAAGGCTTGCAGAAACTTGGTTTGGTTTCGTTTTGAGTCGCACATTCATGCTTGGAATATGGCACGAGGGCGATTAGTTGAAAGAAATATTTGGTTCAACGAATCTATGGTTGGGTGGTTCATGGAAGTACCAAACCTGGTTGGATTTTTCATTCATTAATAGGAGCTCCTTCTCCTTGGTATTTCAGGTGTAAATGTACTGGCTTATATATGGATTTTATGGTTGTTATATCCTTGTTATTTCTGTTTTTTATATGTTGGTTATGAGTATGTTTTATGACATACTTGATGTATGGCTTTCATCATGTTTTGATTTGCAAATGAATGTACAATGAATATATGGCCAAATAGATGATAATGCAGTTATTGTGATAGGGCAATAATGCAGTTATTGTGATATGGCAATAATGCTTATTTGTGAATCTCGTATAAGTATGAGACCCCTAGGTTCAGATCTATTATTATGACTTGTATATCACATGTTTGTGACATGTTTGTGCCATTTATCATTCCTGAAAGTTTTATGAAGTTTTGGGCAGTGGCCTGAGTTCTGGCCCTGAAAATGTGGCACAAAATCTAGGGTTGATGGCTTAGAACTGCCTGGAAAAGTCCACAGTCACTGGCATGCCTTTCTGTGGGAGTGACTGGAAGGATTTGGTCACATACATGCCTTGTTGTGAGAACGAATAAGGTTCTAAGACAGTAAAAAGATAAGTTGTCTTAGGGATTAAGCACCTAAAAGGGTTGGTTACCTATTGAAGGGTATGTAGCTCCTAGGGATGGTCAGTTTGTTTGTAATTTGTCGGTTCCACTTCCTTAACTGTACTTTGGGATTTGAATTACATCATAGTAGCCTCTTGTCACATGTTTAGCCCAGTGGATTGGTTATCTTGGGTAAATGCGAGAGGAGGGCATTACAGAGTGGTATCAGAGCATGGTTCACCCCATGGATTGGATGGGCAGTGTGTTGGTCATGCATTCACGACGGTTGCATATGTGTTATTTATGCTTGTGGTCTATGTACCTATTGTGTATGCACAGTGGCGATCATGGTCGCAGTGTTGTCACCATGTGAAAGTGGATGGTGTGTTGTTGGATGTGGTCGTCATGAGTATATGTCGATTATGCATGTCAATGCTTATATATTGTTGTGCATACATTGATATGGTTGTAGTTTTCATACATGGGGTCATGGTATGTGGTTGGTATGATCAGGCATTGATAACTAGATAGTGGTTAAATTGATGTTATATACTGATGTGATTATGATTATACATGTATCGTGCTAATCTAGTTGATATTGCAGATGAGATATCCTCCCCTAAACTATACCGAGGTAAGTTAATTATGTTATGTTTTGGTTTTAGTTGACATGGTGTAATTTCAGGAAAGAGATCAAAGATGAATAGCAATATGGTAAACTACAATTCACAAGACTCCATATGGATCAGATGAGCAGTGTGGTCTTGGGCACTCTTCTGACTTAGCAGACACATTGAGAAATTTTAAGGAAGAAATAAGAAGTTGCAAGGCAGATAATGACAGGATTATTCGGGCACAAGAGAAACTAGTATTATTTAATGTAGCAATCCTTCAAAGTTTGTCAGAATTGCAGAGACATGGACCACTTCGGATCAGCCATGGGTAGGAGGATAGGACAAATGGGGCATAAGGTAGTAGATCTAGTTCTAGTTTTGATCGACACTATGAATCATCCTTACAGGAGGAGTGACAGTGGATATTTGTCAAATGAGTTCAAGAAAGCAAAGCCACCTACCTGTGATGGATATTTAAAGAAGTCGAAGGATGCAGAAGCATGGCTACTTGGGATGAAGAAATTATTTGAGTTGCATGAATACACAGATAATATGAAGGCCAGAATAACTATCTTTGGCCTCAAAGGAAAGTAGACATCTAGTGGGAAGATGTGAAGTGAGTTAGAGACATAAGGATAGAGGAGTTGAGTTTGCATGAATTCAAGAGACTTTCGGGAAGAAGTACTTGTCAGAGTAGTGCTACGATAGCAAATCCAAGGAATTCTACAAGTTAAAGATGGGATCGATGATAGAGGAGGAGTGCACGACTAAGTTCTTGGAGTTATTGAGATATGTATCATATCTTAAGGATGAGAAGGCCAAAGTTCAAATATTTTTCAATGGATTGCCATTAGAATTTAGAGATCAGATTTAGGATGATGAGCCTCATTCAATTGAGGAAGTTATTGGGAAATTAAAGCATTGTTATGAGCAGTCAAAGCACAAGACAAAATCTCAACAAGGTTGGAAAGGGAAAGACAAAACCAAAGGTAAATGGCAGCAAAATAAAGGTGATGGTACATGAAAATTGCAGTGTTAGACATGTGATAAGGAGCATCTTAAGAGAGATTGTCTGAAGAATCTGGGTGGTAGGCCTCAGATTTACAGTGCATAGGAAGCGTAGACAGTTGGGGATGTTGGGCAGAGCATTCCACGGATTTATGCAGCATCGGATAACAATCAGGTAGATCACCAGGAAACTATTATTGAGATGGACAGTAAGATTTGTGATCAAGTTGTTTCCATTTTGATTAACCTTGGATATAATTATAGTTATGTTAGTCCAAACTTGGTGGATAAGTGCGATTTGAATAAAGAAGTGCATGTAGAATCTTGGTTAGTGCAGTTGGCTACATGTACAAAGAAGAGAGTGTATCATTGGGTAAGAGCTTGTGCATTCAAGTTGAATGGTATGCCTACCTCAACACATTTGAATGTATTTCTGTTGGGATCATATAGTATGCTTTTGGGTATGGATTGGTTGTATCTTCCATTGAGTTGGTACCATGGGGCAGCACCGGCATCAAAGGCATCATGCAGGATGAGCACACCGGAGTTAGTAGAGTTGAAGTTATAGTTAAAGGAAATTCTTGACAAGGGATACATTATGCCAAGTGATTCACCTTGGGGTGCACTAATGTTGTTTGTGAAGAAGAAGGATGGTAATATCAAGCTATGCATTGATTACAGGCAGTTGAACAAGGTGACCATCAAGAATAACTATTTGTTGTCGAATATTGATGACTTGCTCGAATAGTTGAAGGGAGCAACAATGTTCTGTAAGATTGATCTAAGATCAGGATACCATTAGGTACGCATCAAGGAAGAGGACATCTACAAGACTTCTTTCAGGACTAGGTATGGGCAACTATTATTAAAATGGATGGTAAGCTTTGTGATCAAGTTGTTTCCCTTTTGATTGACCTTGGATATAATTATAGTTATGCTAGTCCTGACTTGGTGGATAAGTGTGGTTTGAATAAAGAAGTGCATGCAGAATCCTGGTTAGTGCAGCTGGCTACATGTACAAAGAAGAGAGTGTATCATTGGGTAAGAGCTTGTGCATTCAAGTTGAATGGTATGCCTACCTCAACACATTTGAATGTGTTTCGGTTGTGATCATATAGTATGCTTTTGGGTATGGATTGGTTGTATCTTCATAGGACTAAGGTGGATTGTTATGACAAAGCTATTGAGTGCTTGGATGAAAATGGTGGACAAAAGATCTTGCAAGGTAAAGAGAAGGCGATATCAATTAGAATGGTGACAGCTATGCAGGAAAATCGCAGTAGCAGAAAAGGGTGTGTTATTTGTAGAGCATATTTTTAGTGATAAAGGTAAGGATGTTGAGGATGCAGAGGTATTAAGTAGGTACCCAATATTACAATGGTTTCAGGATGTGTTTCCAACAAATATTTCAGAGTTTCGGCCTCATAGAGAGGTGGACTTTTCCATTGAGTTGGTACCATGGGGTAGCACTAGCATCAAATGCACCGTGCAGGATGAGCACACCAGAGTTAGTAGATTTGAAGTTATAGCTGAAGGAAATTCTTGACAAGGGATACATTAGGCCAAGTGATTCACCTTGGAGTGCACCAGTGTTGTTTGTGAAGAAGAAGGATGGTAATATCAAGCTATGCATTGATTATAGGCAGTTGAACAAGGTGACCATCAAGAACAACTATTTGTTGTCGAAGATTGATGAATTGTTCTAATAGTTGAAGGGAGCAACAATGTTCTCGAAGATTGATCTAAGATCAGGATACCATTAGGTACGCATCAAGGAAGAGGACATCTACAAGACTTCTTTCACGACTAGGTATGGACATTATGAGTTTGTGTAGTTCCATTTGGTTTGACTAATGCTCCAACTACTTTTATGTGCTTGAGGAATAGTGTATTACGTCTTTATCTGGACATGTTTGTTATTGTATTCATTGATGACATCTTGATATATTCTAAAAATGAGGAAGAGCATGCCGAGCACTTAGCAACAGTGTTGATATTACTGAGAGAGCATCAGTTGTATGCCAAGCTTAGCAAATGTAGTTTCTTTCAGACATAGGTACATTACTTGGGACATGTTGTTTCCAAGGAAGGCATAGCAGTGGATCCAGAGAAGATAAGGGCTATCATGGAATGGGCAGCTCCTAGAAATGTGGATGAGGTAAGATCATTTATGGGTCTAGCAGGGTATTATAGGAGGTTCATTAGGAATTTCTCTCACATTTCATATCTTATTATGTCAGTGTAGAGGCAAGGTAAGAAATTTGAATGGACAGAGAAATGTGCAGCTAGTTTTGAGAAATTGAAGTAATTGTTAACAAATGCTCCAGTGTTAAAGATTGTAGATCCAGACAAATAATTTGTGGTGTGCATAGATGCTTACAAGAGAGGACTTGGTGGAGTCCTTATGCAGGAAGGACAGGTAGTATGCTATGAGTCACAGAAACTGAATGAGCATGAGCAGAATTATCTGACACATGATCTTGAGTTGGCAACGATCATCCATGCATTGAATATGTGGAGGCACTATCTTCTTGGTAGGAGGTTTGTATTGATGAGCGATCACAGTGGATTGAGGTATCTATTTGACCAACTGAATCTGAATGCCAGGAAAGTTAGATGGTTGGCCACGATTAGTGAGTTTGACTTTGAGATCAGGTACATAAAGGGTAAGGAGAACAGGGTTGCAGATGCTCTTAGCAGGAGAGTACAGGTGAATCACATAGTATCTATGAGTTCTTATGGTAACTTACAGGATCAGATTTTACAAGCATGACAACATAATGGTAGTTACATGGAGCTTATGCACAGGTTACAACATGGTACAAGTGGTCAAGATGTGGACTATCGTCTTACAACAGATGGTTTGGTCAGTTTTAGGGACATGATATATGTGTCGAATCACAGTTAGCTCAAATAGACTATCTTGTGAGAGTTTCATGCAAAATCGTATCCAAGTCACCCAAGATAGCAGAAGACATTAACAACAGTGAAGAAGTTTTATCATTGGTCAAATATGAATTTTTCCAAGGACACCTAGACAACATAATTCCACCATGGTTATGGTGGATAGGTTGACAAAGGTAGCACACTTCATTCCAGTGAAGTCTACGTATTCAGCTAGTGATGTGGCACAAGTCTTTATCAGAGATATAGTGAGTTTGCATGGTGTTCCGAGGAAGATTGTGTCAGACAGGGATGCTAAGTTCAATTCCAAATTTTGGAAGGAGTTGTTTGTAGGCTTGGGGACAGAGTTGGATTTCAACACACCTTATCATCCGTATACAAATGGACAGACTGAGAGGGTCAACAGGATAATGGAGGACATGTTGAGGATGTATGTGCTGCATCAACAAAGGATATGGGAGGAGTACCTTCTGTTGGTTGAGCTTGCTTATAACAATGGGTACCAAGAGTCACCGAGGATGATTCTGTTTGAGGCACTATATGGGAGGAGTTGTAATACTCTCATCAGTTGGAGTGATCCAGTGAACATGGTATTGATAGGATCGAACATGTTGGCAGAGATGGAACAAGAAATGAAGGTTATCAAGAAGAATCTAAAGGCAGCATATGACAGGCATAAAATTTATGCAGATCAGAATAGGTTGTTTAAGGACTTTTAGATTGGGGAACATGTGTATTTGTACATTAAGCTAAAGAAGAGCCCCTTGAGGATTGGATCATGTGCCAAGCTGGCACCTCGGTTTTGTGAAACTTTCAAGATTCTTGAAAGGATTGGACAAATATCCTATGCATTTGCACTTCCTTCGACGGTGAAAGTCCATGATGTTTTCCATGTGTCCTTGCTTAAGAAACATGTTAAAGATGTTGATCATGTGATTGAATGGTATGTATTGCAGGTGGATCTAGATGGATAATTCTAGTCGGAACTTCATTGTATATCGCAGAGAAAGATACTCATGCTCTGGAACTGAGCAATCGAGCAGGTTAAAATGCAATGGAACTACTTTGGGCGCGATGAAGCTACATAGGATATGGTAGATCAGAAGCAAGCTATGTATCCTTCTCTATTCGCTGGTTGAGCGAATGTTTTTGGTATATGTTTTGGTGTGATGTTTTTGGTATATGTACATATGTATATTAATGTAAATATCGCCATGAGTTGTGTTATAAAGCTCCAATAAGCGGTATGGGTGTCATGTCATCATGATTGTCATGTTGTCATGTTTTTCATGTTGCTTTTCTTCTTAGCAGGTTGATCATTGTAAATATTGCATCGATCTAAGTTATAAAGCTCCATGGGAAGTATGTTTTGCTTCTAAACAGTCTTGTTGGTTGTAGGTGTCATTGAACACTGAGGACTGTGTTCTCCCAAGGGGGAGGGTTTTGTAACAACCCTGGTCAAAATTCCATGTAATAAAATTAATAAAGGCAAAATAGTAACCAAGGTCATGGGACATGTATTCCAAGATGAATTTTGGGAAAAACATCCTAGTGTGGGTATCATTTGGTTTATTGTGGATAAGGAAATTGGCAAAGGCAATGGCAAAGGATTTGGGAAGGCAAGATGCATTAATTGGCATTTTATTTATGAAAATAAAGGAGATTAGGAGAAAAGGAAGGTGAAATGTCACAGGTTGCATGTGAGGAGGAAAATGAAGGAAAATAATGGAAAATTGAAGAAAATATAGGCCTCATTAATAAAAAGGATTATGAGGAGCAGTTGGTACCTATTGTCAGTTTAGTTTTGGAGCTCTCTCTATTTTCTCTCTCTCTCACACTCCTCGACACTTAGAGCATTCTTTGAGCTCTCTAGCATTGGATCAAGGAACACAAAAGAAGGAACAAGAAGGCAAAGGAAAGCAAATATCAAGCAAGGAAGAGCGGCATCTAACAACTACAACGAGATTATTTGCAGGTATTGATTTGCATGTGTGATTTCCTTGCTAGATTTGGCATGCATGATACATGCATGTGTGTATTTGGTTCTCTTGTTGTCATTGGCATGCGTTTTTCCAGGCGTGACAGTGTTCTTCAGACTTGCCTTGCCATTTATGGATAGCCATGGTGTGATGGGATCTCTTGTATTTGGTTGAGCTGGATTTCCACATCATTTCGAAATTGAGTGGGGTGGTCATTGAAAGAAATAACACAAGGCCTAGGAATCCCTGGATCGGAGAAGGTGGGATTGCGGTAAAGTTAGATTTTATGTGCCTCGGTGGGCATAGGAATCCTCGACTAGTGAATGGCAGGATATACGGTAAATCCTAGAGGTGTGTGCCCTCGATCAGGCCTAGGAATCCTCAACTGGTGAATGGTGGGATATACAGTAAATCCTGGAGGGTGGAGTCTTTATTAGGCCTAGGAATCCTCGATCGTTGTTTGGAGGGATATACGGTAAAGCCTAGAGACTAGGAGACAATAAAATTCCTCACGGTGTAGGTGGAGAAATTCGATGGCATCCATGCTTGTTTAGGGCCTAGTGATCTGGTGGGGATTGCAATAAAGCTTGCAAAACCTGGTTTGGTTTGGTTTTGAGTCCCACACTTGTGCTTGGAATATGGCACGGGGATGATTGGCATAAAGAAAGATTTCGTTCAACTAATATATGGTTGGGTGGTTCGTGGAAGTCCCAAACCTAGTTGTCTTTTACATTCATTAATAAAATCTCCTTCTCCTTGGTATTTCAGGTGTAAATGTACTGGCTTATATGTGGATTTTATGGTTGTTATATCCTTATTATTTATGTTGGTTATATGTTGGTTATGAGCATGTTTTATGACAGACTTGATATATGGCTCTCATCATGTTTTGATTTGAAAATGAATGTACAATGAATATATGACCTAATAAACGATAACGCATCTATGTGTGATATGGAAATAATGCTTATTTGTTAATCTAAAATAAATATGAAACCCATATGCTCAAATTTGTTGTTATGACTTGTAGATTGAATATTTTTTACATGTTTGATGAAATGCCTGTCATGGCTAGTAGGGGTCCGGTCAAGTCGTTACTCAAGTGTTTGAATTGGGACCTTTGTTTCAATGTAATTTATCATTCCTGAAAGTTTCATGAAGTTCTAGGTAGTGCCCTGAGTCATGGCCCTAAAAAAGTGACACATAATCTCGGGTCGTTGGCTGAGAATTGCATGGAAAAGTCCATAGTCGTTGGCATGCCTTGCTGTGGGAGCGACTAGAAGGCTTTGTTCGCATGCATGCCTTGTCATGGGAGAGATTGAGGCTCTAGGACAATAAAAATATAAGTTTCCTCTGGGGTTAAGCACCTATAAGGATTGGTTACCTCTTGAAGGGTTTGTAGCTCCCGAGGAAGGTCAATTTGGTTGTGTTTTTTCGGTTCCACTTCCTTAACCATACTTGGGGAGTTCAATCACATCATAGTAGCCTCTTGTCACATGTTTACCCCAGTGGACTAGATAGATTCAGTAAATGTGGGAGGAGGGCGTTACAGGAACAATTAGACAACCATGCATCTTTAATGACATATTAATGGAAACTTCTTACCTTACAAAAAAATAGTGATTCATATTCATAATCATTATATTTCAAAAAAATCATATTTAAATTTAATTAATAAACATATAAAAACATAATAAGCATGCTCTCTCTCTCTCTCTCTCTCTCTCTCTCTATATATATATATATATATATATAATGGTTTTTTTTTTTTTAAATCTAGAGGAATCAAGAATTGAGTTGGTTTTGTAATCGCATGACACATGGTTGATTCCAACCACTACCACTATAACCTATAAGTGCCTATGTATGCCCCTTCCATAGGCATAGGTGAATCGAGGGGATTTGGACCTCAAACCTCTTTGCACATAACACTTCATTTTCATGGCCATCGCTGATTGAGCTACCCCTTGGGGTATATATATTATTAGGGTTTTAATAAAATAAAATAAGAGTATTTCTATCTATAGAGATGTGAAATTTATATAAATATAAATAATATTACTAAGAACTAGCATAGATCCATCTTAACTTTGGAGATACTATTTGTTGAAAGGAATCAGATCTTTGGAGGTGCAAACTTTTCCTTAAGTTTTTCACTCAAAAAGAGGTTTGTAGCTTAAGAGATTTGATCCTTCTCAACACTTGGTAGATCCAGGGTTAAGATGACTTGTTGACAATGCTGGAACTACCAACATGTCAAGGGGATCTCCCCTGTAAGAAGTCCCAATTATACCTCAGACCATTTGGTGTAGGAGTCCCAGCAGTGGGTCGTAAGGTAATGCCTTGACCGCGGTGTCGCACAAAGGCAAGTAAAATAACTCTGTCAGCAGCAAGGGTGTGACTGATTCAGTGATTCAAGGAAGGTGTATGAGAGGTTCCAACACTTCGAAAGGGGAAGGAGGTGAAGGTGAGTTCCAGGTTGAAAGGGAGCAGTCCCAACTCGGATAAGAACACACAACACAAAAGACATGCACAACTTCCAGCGGAGTAGTCCACTCGGATGCGACAGTCACATCATACAAGGTAAGATAACACGTACGACACTCACGGATCAGTCTAAAACGAGTGTGATGGTTGTTATAGCAAGGTTCAAGTGAAAGGTCTGTCTGATGTCCCACAGAGCAGTCGACACGGACGATGACAACATTAACAACATATGCAACACATTAACAACAAGATTCATATAATTAAATGTGAATCAATTCATACACAAGTACATAAGTTAAACAACACATATCACTAAAGCAACAGGAGCAGTTCAACTACAATAACAACATATGCATGAAAATGTGTTGCCTCTTATTATATAAAGAAGTGTAAGTCACAATCATACAATACATCCATGTATTCTTGCTAGCCCCAACAGTGGAACGTTACAGCCACATCCGCCTGCTTCTCCAAAGAGATGTACTAGCTCCATGCAGTGGAGAAGCCAAGGCGCGTTACAATACTGTCCAAGACTTCTTCAAGATAGTCTTAGTAGAAGCTTGGCTGACCAAAAGCCTATACAATGAGTTATGAGGGACTATTTATAGCAAAGGGTGGGGTGACCCTTGACATTCCCCTTTTTGACCATTCAACTACCCTCATGACTCTTCACCTACTCTATGACTGTTACATCCACTCTTGACACTTAACTTACACTTGACATGACTCAACATTACAATGCACATGTACCCATGTGAACAATGGCTTAGACAAGCCAAACTAGACATCATTCGGACTTAGACAACCATAGAAGTCCAACTGATCAACAATGACATATTGACGCCAAGATTGGTAGTCCTTGAGAGTGTCTGTGTGTTCTGCTGTAACATCCATATGAAACCTGAACCTTGCCTCCATAGCATTTGGGTACACTACTTGGGCTCCTCTGTCCAACTCGTCTGTGAGCATGCACATCGTTGTCTTTAGTGTGGTTGGACTATCAATGTACTTGCACATGATGTCTGCACTGATAGGCAAGTTTTGGGCTGGTAGCGATGCACATCAGCTCGTCGAAGTATGAGTCAAGCTCCTGTTGGACTACTTCTTGGTCTTCGCTTGAGTGAGGGTCCCAAGTGATGGGATCACATGAGTGTGCACTATAGCTTCCATGCTTTTGAATACTCGTGCATGGGAAACCTGTATGCTAGTGATGAGTTGCGACATGTCTTCATAGTTCCGACCCTAACTCCAGATATGTGCTTGCAGCTCGACCACATTAGCCTTCATCATCTTTGGCAAGTGAAGCGGGGCTCCCTTATACTTCATCGTCCATGCTCGCATGTTATCAACAACAGTATGTATGTTCTTCATGATGCTTACTCTTCATACACATCGTTGCTGCCATCTGTGGAGATGAACGACTGCTTGATGCACAATACCAAACTTGGAGTACAATGCTCGCATAACTGTGTCCAAGGACAATACTTCATCCAGCATTGCCTTCTTCAGTTCAACTTAGGCAGACATTGTCACCAAGTTTCCTCCCTTCTTGGCCACATGTAGTTCCTTCACCATTCGCTCATTCTCAGCTATGATAAAATGAACACTTGAGCTAGTGGCTTCGGCATACACTCTAGTTGCATCGGCCAACATAGTTGGATGCTTGTGCACATCAGTCACAATCACTTGCTCTTCAAATTGCATAGGGGATGTTTGGTCTTCCGAATTTGGTACTCTTTGAGACTGTACAACTCTGTGATGAGATTCGTCAAAGGAGATGTTGTGCATCTCTGCTTCCTATTTACCACCAAGGATCTCAGTGCCTCCTCTGTCATCTGAGGCTTGTTCATTGTCTGGATGCATTGAAGCAGGTGAGTCGACCTCTCTTTGGTGAGGCATGAGGTTAGTGTCATGTTCCAACTCCTGTTGCTCCATGTCTGCATCCAACTATTCAAGAGCATGTTCTATCTCCTGAGCAAAGTCTTGCCCCTACGAGGGTTCACCCTGTTCACCTAATGCCAAATGTTCAGAAGAATCAACTACTTGTACGGGCGTTGCTTCATTTGTCTGCACGTGATTCACCCCTTGCTGAATCTGCTGTTGTTGCGCTTCCTTCTCCAGTTGGCACAGCTCTTGTTCTTTCTGGATTTGCTCCCTCATCTCATGCAACTCTTTCTCTGCTTATTCCATTCTCTTCTTATCCCTCTACTTTCACGCGATTCGCTTGTCGCGCTGCTGCCTCTTCTATTTAATAGCCATATATGCTTGTTCTATAAGTGGATCTACTTGAAACTTGCAACTTTATTCCTCCACCATGTGTTCGACAATATTTCTCTTCGCTTTGTCGCACATAGGTATGCTTGGCTCTACTGTTTCTGCTGCTGCTACTACTATTGGTGTTCTCCGTGATGCTGCTTCATGCTGTTGTGCTAACCACTCTATGGAGAAACCGACCTGTTCATTAGGTCTGGAGGAATTGTAGCAATACCTCCATGAGTCCTCCTCGGCCCAATGACATGCCCCATGGATCCAATTGAACTGAACTCTCATGTAGTGATCCTTCACAATGCAATGTGGGTCATACAGGTTGAAGCTTCAGAGGTCGAACGGGTACTTCTTCATCTGTTCAGCTTCGACATCCGCTTGCTTGATGCTCTGGATCTCGTATAACCCAATCCATAATGGAAGAGTGGGCCAAGGTGCCTTCTTCTTCCGCTGCAACCTAGTTGTTAATCCTGCTAAGATATGATACGCTACTTCCTGCATGACAAGCACATCCAATGCAAACTTTGGCAAAACATGTGGAGGCTTCTCTACACTGAACACTCGGATGAACGTGTCGTCTGGTGAGGCATACCAATCTACAATGCCTAACAATGCCTTCATCGCTTCTTCTAACATGCAGGGTGGATCTTGTTCGAATATCAACTTGTACACTGGGGTGACAAGATGGTCGGATAGTCGTATGATCACTCCTCTGAAGTTGCACTCGGATAATAACTTGAAATACGTGCTCATAACAGTGTCCGTCGGTGACCATGCCCACTCTAAGCTCGAGAACTCATGTCAGGCGCATACTGCATCTAGAATGTAGGCGAACATATAAATCTCTTCATGCATGCCTTTGGGTGATTTTCGAGCCTTCGTGACTTGCTCCTTCAGCCGATGAGCCAATATGCCAGACTAGTTGCATAGTCTTCCTTCTCTAGCCAGTTGGTCCAGTGCGAACACCCAACTCTGAGGGAAGGTCTCAATGCTCACTTGGCCACTTAGTCAACATGTGAATATGACCAAGTATTGGTATGCCATCCTCAATATCTTTGTCTTATAGATCTAATTGGGGGTGATCCTAAAACAAGCTGGCTCCTTTACCCAATCCTTCATAATGTCTTTGGAGTGGCCTCTGCTATTGGGCAAACTAAACAGGGGAGTCATGCTAGTCATGGGCTTGGTCATCTGATACATCTCATCATAATCTCGTGCCTAGAATGTTGCAAGCTTCGTCCCATTGACACTGCTCAAGGTCATCATCTCGGGGTCAGTGTGAGAGACGATCCAACGAATCATGTCCATGCATGGGAACGCGGGATATCTGCACGCAATCCAGTACAATCTACACTTATGGATGTTCAGGTACACCTGGCAGTCTTCAATGTCTTCCCCAAAAGTACCTGTGAATGTTTCATTCACCTCTTGATACTTCAGTTTGATGTCCTTGTCTAGATACAACTTCATATCTTCATAGATCAACAAACTAGAGGACACTTGCTCAGCTGCTGCTCCAGCTACCATACCATCAGTGTCTTGAGATCTTGTTCTCTTGGAAGCCATTGAGACAAATGAACACCTGAAAGACCTGGAAACAAGCAACATGCATGGAAAGAAATATGTCAGTGAAAGCAAAGCAAATCCAAGGAAACAACACACAAATGGGAAACTGATGAGCAAGATTTCAGAAATTTCATTAGGACGTTGAGTGACTGGCTGCCAAAACTGCGCAAAAGGCAGTCTAGGCTGTCTAGGAGGCTGGAAGTTGCTGGATCTGCGAAATGCACAATCCAGTTGGGCGGCTAGCTGTTGGGATTGCGCAATGCACAATCCCAGCTAGTAAGGACTACTAGCCTAGGGACAGATTTGCGCAATTTCCTGGTCCAAGCAGCCACTATCCTTTAGGAATGCGCAAAATAGTCCAGGAGGCAAGTGTTGTGCTAGAATGCACAAATCTTGAGAGGAAGGTGAGCCTTCCTTCCCTAGATTGCGCAATACAGCCTTGGTGAAGGCAGAGACCAGGCCAAGGTTGGTATGACTCGTCGACGGGAAACTGAAAGCAAGTAAGTCGATGAAATGCATGGTGACACTAAGTGATAAACAATGCATGCAAAACATGAATGGAAGATTCAACAAACAGATCAACATGCATGTGGGTGAGGCTATTCACCGGTTGGATGAATGTCTGTGTAAAACAATTTCATGCATTCGACAGCAGTGAGATAGAAACGAAAATTGAAACAGAGCTAGGACAAGCTAGAATACATGTAAACGACAACATGCGTTCAAAGAAATCAAGTAAACAACACTCACACAAGTGAATACACAAAAAGCGACAGAAATGATGAAAAAGACAAGTTGAGGCCACTTACCCATGAATAGCTGAGCCGGATGTGTCGAAGAGTCCTGGATGTGCTGTGGGATGTTAGAGCTCCAAGATTGATGTGAATGAATGAGCTCTAATGTGTCAAATAAATAAGCTTGGTCTCATGACGTGCATGTCACAAATCTAGGAAAAAGTGACACTTGGAGGGAAACTTCTAAAACAATTTTGCATGTAACCCTCGGTTGCTAAAAATAGTTCCCTAAATCATGGGATGCCTTTTGCATGTTGTCTCTTGCTATTTTGGGAAGATCAAGTCATGCATGCATGCAAGTCAAGTTTCCTCGGTCCCAGGTGGAATTGGTCAACCAAACTGTTCATGCATGCGAGTGCTCAACTGCTCGGGAAAAATGTGCATTCCTGGCTTGGAGCTGGGCTAACTGCCTAAGGGGATTGCACAATTTATGGGCAAAGCAACTGACTGTTGCCCAGATTTGCGCAAATCCTGGGTTGAACAGCCTACTGCTGGGAAAAATTACACAAATCCTACTGGGAGGGTTGGCTAACAGGATTGCGCAATCTTGGAGCCCAGCATGTTGTCAGAGAGGATTGAGCAATCCCTAGAGGGAAGGTTGGTTTCCCTCCAGGAATGCGCAATTTTCAAGGGGAAGCTGCTCAACCTGCAGCTGGACCAAGTCCAGGTAAGCAGCCTATGAGGAGAATGGATCGACTGTGATCAATAGGCTGCCTTTGTGCGAGGAAAACATTGAATCTTGAGTACTTAACAAAACAAGACAAAGTTTTGTGTAAGGTTGGTAGGGAGGCTCCAAAACAGGCTAAGGCAAAATTTTGGAGGGTGGTTGTAGCTGCTACAACATGACTCTATTTTGGTCTTATGACACAAACAAAAATAACACCAATGTTAATCCCCTACACACAAAATTTAGAAGAGGAGTATTAGTGAGGAATGCAATCTCAACATATGAATATGGAATTATAACAAGATCATAAGATAAATTTGGCCCACAAGGATGGTGAATGATGCACAAGGGAGGATGCCATCACATTAACTTGGTGACTTGCACCCTAGAGCCAATATCCATTTCGATAAAGCTTTTGATGTAAATATTCCCTTATAAAACATCTTCATTTTGCAGTTGTCATGTATATGGAATTATTAATAACATATACAGCCAATGAAAATGTATTTAGTTAATTAAATTAATGCTTTATATAAAATCCATTAAAATTGGTTAATTTAAATCCATGGTTTAAAGCCCATGAGAATTTGAACCTCTTGTGATAATATGGCCATACCATATTTCACCCATACAATGTGTCAAACACATGCAATTTAAATGTAACATCCTTGGGTTAAAAATCCATGTAATAAACTTAATAAATGCAAAATAATAACCAAGTTCATGGGACACGTATTCCAAGCTGAATCTTGGGCAAAAACATAGTGACGAGGATCACTTGTGATTAATTAATGGCTATGGAAATTGGCAAAGGCTTTGAAAAGGCATGTGGCATTTATTGACATTTTATTTATGAAAATAATGCAAAATATGAGGAAATGAAGGTGAAAGGTCACAGGTCGCATGTGAGGAGGAAATTGAAGAAAATAGAGACCTCATTAATTATGCTTTTGAGGATTAGTTCATAGATTTTGTCATATGAACCTTTTGTCAATTTTAGCTTGGAGCTCTCTCTCCTCTATTCTCTCTCTCATACTCTTGGACACTTGGAGTTTTCTTGGAGCACTCTTGGAAGAGTGTGGTATACTTGGGATTTGGAGCAAGAAGGAAAAGGATAAGAAGGAAAGCACAAGAGGACATTGGGATTAGCATCTACCGTAGGTTTTGCTTGCAGGTACCGTGTTGCATGTATGATTTCCTTGCTAGTTTTGGCATGCATGTGGTTTCTTGGTTATGATATGTCATTGGTATAGAGCATTTCCTAGATTGATAGTGGTTTTTCCTAGCCTTTCCATTCCTAAACAGCCATGGTGTTATGGGCTTTACCTTTTGTTTTTTGGTTTGTGCTCATGTTCCGTATGGTTGTGGGTTGAGTTATTAGTTCCTGGAGCCTTGGTTGGACAAACACTTTGGAAGCCCTATAACAACTTGGGTTGAGTTACTAGTCCTAGAAGCCTTGGCTGGACAAGCACTGTAGAGCCATTGGCGGGTTGATTTACTGTTCCTGGAAGCCTTGGTTGGAAAAATGCTTTGGAGCCTGGCAGTAGTTATGGGTTGAGTTACTAGTCTTGGAAGCCGGGTTGGAACAAATGTTTTGGAGCCCTGGACAACTTAGATAGAGACCAATCTGGTGATGGTTAGTGATGTTCGACTGTGAGGTGGAATAATTGGTTGAGGGTTGAGGTGGTTTGGCCTCTGGAAGCCCTAGTTTGGTTTTCTTGGTTTATTCCATGAGATCCCACATTCATGCTTGGAATATGGCATGGGGGTGATTGGCTGAAAGAGAGATTTGGTTCAGCCCAATCTATGGTTGGATGGTACGTGGAAGTCCTTGACTTGGTTGGATTTGTATATGTTAATAAGAGCTCTTTTTCTCTTATGTTTAATGTGTAAATGTACTTGTTATTGTATGGCTATGATGGTTATTCTATTGTTATTATTTATCTAGTTATATGATGGTTATAAGTATAGTTTCATGATAGATTTGAGTTATTGCTCTCATCATGTTTTGGTTAGTAGATGAAATTTTAATGAATGAATGACCTAATAGATGATAATGCAACTAATGTGAGAGGGAATTATACATTCTTGACAATTTTAAGATAAGTATGTGGTCCCTATGTTCAGATGTGATTTTATGACCTGTACATTACATGTTCATGATGTGTTTGACGAAATGTTTGTTATGTTTAGTATGAGTGAGGTCATGTCCTTATTCAAGTTTTTCATTAGAGGCATTATCTTCTTGTTATTTATCATTTCTGAGAGTTTCATCAAGTTCTAGGAATAGGCTTGAGTCCTAGCACTAAAAAAGTGGCTCAAAATTCAGGGTCGCTGGCAGAGATTTACATGTAAAAGACTCCAGCCACATGGAGGCCTTGTTGTGGGAGTGACTGGAGGGTTTCAGTCACATGGAGGGATTTTCATGGGAGAGATTGGGGGTCTAGTTCAGTCAAGAGGCAAGTTAACTCAAGGGTTGGGAATCGGGAGTGGTTGGTTAGCCTCTAGGGTTCCTGTAGCTCTTGAGGAAGGTCAATTTGGTTTTGGTTTGTCGATTCCACTTCATTAACTCTACTGGGGGGTTGAATCATATCATAGTAACTCTTCATCACATGTTTACCCTGGTGGACCGGTTAGCTTGGTAAATGTGGGACGAGGGTGTTATAGAGTGGTATCAGAACATGGTTCAACCCTTGGATTGGATGGGAAGAATGTGTTTGTTGTGCATACATGTCGGTTTCATATGTGTTTGTTATGCTTGTGATCTATGTGTTTGTTATGTATGCATGGTGACAATCATTGTTACAGTTGTGTTTCCATGTAGAAGTTGATGATGTTGTTGTTGGGATGTGTTTTTCGTGAATTCATGTCAGTTGTATATGCATTGGTTATGCATGTTAGTGTCTATATGTTGTTGTGCATGAATTGTGTCTAGTTGGTGTTGTAGTTGTGACATCATGCATGGTAATTGGGATGATGATTGAGATGATGTTTATATACTGCTATGATTATGTTTATACATGTATTATGCTAATCTGGTTGATCTTGCAGACAAGATATCCTCCCTTGAACTATACTGAGGTATGTTGGTTATGTTTATGTTTTGGCTTAACTCACATGATATGTTTGCAGGAAGGGGAAGACCAAAGATGACTAGCAAAATGGTAGACTATAGTTCACAAGACTCTCCCTATGGATCAGATGAGAAGCATGGTGATGGGTATTCTCCTGACATAGCAGTCACTTTGAGAAGTTTGAAGGCAGAAATTGATCTGTATTCTCTCAGCTACCGGAATTAACCAAGATCTTTTACTTCTGAGATGTTAGCAGAATTGTATGTGAAAGAGTATGAAAAACCACATATGCATACTTTAAATAAGATGAAACATAAACGCAACCATCAAATCAAAGAACACACACAACTTGATAACAAAGTTCACAAAGTGTGGCACATCTTCGGGCCCGATGTCAAGATTGGAGAGTCTGATTCATTAATTATTGCAAGATGATAATGAATACATGATGTATTCTTTTTCAATACAAGGAAGAACCCCCTTAACTAGAGTGTCATGTCTCTCCATGAGACGCTCTTCTATAAAATGTTAGATCCCTATAATACTAGTGTATTCCATCATTATCATTATTAGGTAGCCCCCTTATTGTTATTGTTGTGCCCATGTAGTCCCCATATTGTTATTATTGTTCCCCATAGAAGCCCACTATTGTTATTGTTGTGCCCTTACATTATTATTGTTATGTTGGCTCTGATTTTATTGTGAGCCCTTAGAATCCTATATATAGAAAGGAGGTTTTGTCATTTGAATAATCTAAGAATTGTTCATTTGTGTAATGTAAAGGAGGTTTCCACCTAGAAGAGGCTAATTTCAAAATATTTTATCTATCTCTTCTTCTATTTTGTGAGTTGGTTACATAACATCTGGTATCATAGCTTTGGATTCTAAGGTTTTGCTTCTTCAAACAGGTCATCTTGGAATTTTCGCTATAAATTTTTTTCTACGAGGCTTCTGAGGAAGAAACGAGGAAGAAATTTTTACCACGTGGAACCAAAATCTCTGAGAACTTTGTGTTAAAATTTCAGATCTTGGTCCACTATATTTTCAGAGATATTCTCTGAGGAAGTTAGGGTTTTTGCAGGCTCCAAAATTCTGTCTCAAATAAGTGACTTGGGAAAAATTGTCATAATTATTTTTTCTACGAGGCTTCAAAAGCTGAATTTTTTACCACGTGGAGCCAAAATCATAGAGAACTTTGTGTCAATATTTCAGATATTGGTTCGCTATATTTTCATAGACATGCTCTGAGGAAGTTAGGGTTTTTCAGGCTCCATAATTCTGTCTCAAACATGTGACCTGGGGAAAATCATCATAACTTTCGTTTCATGCATCGGATTTGAATTATGTAAAAAATGGCTAAAATTGAATGGAATGCAGTTTTTCATGTAAAAATTTTAGGGCCTAAGGTTGAAACAGTGACACGTGGCATCCCGTACAACTTCGTTCTACTGAACCAGTCCATAATCAGGTCATCGTGGGAGATTTGGAATAACTCTTTCTTGAAGAATTCAATCTCAATCAGACTTGTGGGGTTGGAAAGAGGACCCAAAGAGATACCACAGGAAGATATTTTAGAACTCAAAGATCTGAAATTACAGAGTTACAATCATTTCAAAATCGGGCTCCTAAAAGAAACAAAAAGGTGTGTATTAAGCAAAGTCTTTCGGTAGAAATCACATAAGGTGTGTATTGTTTTTTAAAAATTACATAACTTTTGTTTAAAAAATTAGTTTGAAGTGATTCAAAGGGCATAGTGAAGCATAGATATCATTGTTTGATTTCAAAATGCCTCAAAGCAAGAAAATGGAAACACCTACTAAGCAACCAAAAATCTCTACTATGACGCATGAAGAACAGGAAGAAATGCAACATGATATATCAAAATTACGAGACCAAGTACAACAAATTTCCTTCTCACAAAGAATAACCAAAAATGAAATGGAAGCTAAGATGGATGGTTTGAATAATAGTTTAAAATCAAACATGGAAGGTTTGAAGGATGGCATGAAAGCTAATATGGATGACATGAAAGCTAGTATAGATGGTATAGAAGCAAAAATGAAAGGCAACATGGAAGATTTGAAGAATGGTTTAAAAGCAGACATGGAAGGTTTGACAAAGTTTCTACAATAAATGCTTCCTAATGGAAAAAATGTATTAGATGAAACTCATGATGATAACCAAATAAATTTTAATCATGATTTCATAGAATCTAACATTGGATTGAAGACCCATTCCAAAGATCAATATGAGGAAGTTTGATGGCAAGGATCTGGTAACATGGATACTACATATAAAGCAATATTTTGATCTCCATAATGTGCAACACACACAAAAGGTACGCATTGCAACTTTATATTTAGAACCCAATTAGTTTGTATGATATTGATGGCTTTGTTCTCGTAAACCACTTGTCACTTGGTCAATTTTTACGGAGGAAATGAAAGCACATTATGAGGATATAAATAGCAACACATTTTTTAGCCAATTGATAAATCTAAAACAAAAGGGTTCAATGGCAGAGCACATTAAGGACTTCCAAAATTTGAATATAAGGGTAAATGATATTCCAAAGGAGCATAAGATTGATGTCTTCATAGGGACTTTAAAGGATAACATCCAACATGAGGTTTACCTTTGGGAACTTGATTCATTGGAGAAGGCATTCAGGTTGGTAAGAAAAAATGAAAGAAAAACTATTGCAACAAGGAAGCCTACCACTCACAACTATAAAGATGGGAGTTTTGTTGCTCCTAGCCTTCCACAACCTATAAGGTTGACACCACAACAATTGGAAGAAGAAAGAGCAAAAGGGATTTGTTATAGTTATGATAACAAATACATTAAAGGTCATAAGTGTGCTGAGAAGAAATTAATCTACATAGATTGTGAAGAGGAGGAAGAAAAGGAAAAAGAAATGTCAAAAGAAGAGGATATACAACAGGAACCAACCCTAGAGAAAGAAGAAATGAATTCGACCATATCTTGTAATGCATTGGCATGAATTACCACTCCTCAAACTCTCAAGATAGAAAGACATATCATGAAGAAAAAGGTGATAGTGTTGATTGATTCAGGTAGTACCCATAATTTTATTGATTGTAAGATAACCAAGGAATTGAATTACTTCCATATCCATCACTAGAGTGTCAAGTGATGGTTGCAAATGAAGGAACCATAAATTGCTCTGGAAAGTTCCATAATATCAAGCTATCCATGGGAGAATATGTATTGAATATTCCAATGCTTTCCATTCCAATGGGTGGTGCTGATGTTGTCCTAGGAGTCCAATAGTTACAATCTTTGGGTACGATAGCTTTTAATTTTCAAGAAATTTTCTTGAATTCTTTTTGGGAAGGAAAATAAGTTGAATTAAGGGGTATAGCAAGGAAAATAGGAAATATAATCATCTCTAATGTCTTGAAAAAGCTTCTAAAGAAAGAACAACGAGGCGTAATTGCACAATTAATGTCCACTAGAGGTTCAAACATCGAAATCATCTATTTCTCTAGATCTCCAAAAAGTCTTGGACAATCACTCTAAGGTTCAAGTAGTAGAAGAACACATCGAGCATCAAAAACAAGTTCTCCAACTCTTAAAGGATAACCTCACTTTTGTGTAGAATAGAATGAAACAATAGGCAGATCAACATTGCAGCGAAAGAAGTTTGATGTGTGTGACTGGGTATTTTTACGGCTGCAACCATACAAACAAATGTACGTCAAGCAAGCTAAGAAGGATAATAAATTATCACCAAAGCATTATGGTCCTTACAAGGTGTTGCAAAAGATTGGTACCATGGCATACAAATTGGAGCTTCCTACATCTTCCCGAGTGCACCTAGTTTTCCATGTTTCATGCTTAAAGAAGGTTATAGGTGACAAGCTCCCAGTTGCCAAAACTTGACGAGGAAGGAAAAATCATATTGGAACCTAAATCAATCACTGAAAAAAGAACTCGATAGCTACGAAATCGATCAATTTCAGAGTATCTCATCAAGTGGAAGAACTTACCCGCTGAAGATTTCACATGGGAGGATGAGAATTTTATATAGAAGCATCCAAAACTAATAAAGCTTTGAGGTCAACACTTTTTTGAAGGAGAGGGTCATGTTAGGTCCCTATAATACTAGTGTATTCCCTCATTGTTATTGTCAAGTAACCCCCTTATTATTATTTTTGTGCCCATGTAGTCCCCATATTGTTATTATTGTGCCCCATAGAAGCCCACTATTGTTATTGTTGTGCCCTTACATTATTATTGTTATGTCGGCTCTGATTATATTATGACCCCTTAGACTCCTATATATAGAAAGGAGGTTTTGTCATTTGCATCATCTAAGACTTTGTCATTTGTGTAATGTAAAGGAGGTTGCCCCCTCAAAGATGCTAATTTTAAAGTCGTTTATCTATCTCTTCTTCTACTTTGTGAGTTGGTTGCATAAAATAAGAACTCCCACTCATAAAATCTCTCTTTCAACATGACAAAATATCAAACTCTCACATGAAGTGGCATACAATGATCCTCTCACAAAGTGGCATACATGGATCTCAACACCAAAGCATCATCTCAGCAAAAATCAAATGAAGACATGGCAACAATGCATCTTATACCTCCAAGTGTAGGGATGGCCTAAAAGTTGACTACTCAGATGAAGAAACCACATACACCATCGCATTACTTGCACAAAACTGTGAAATTTGAGTATAAACTTGACCCCTTTCTGACTCGGTCAAATCTGGGCTCCACGAGGAATCTCAAAGATTCTCTTATGCGCACTGTCAAAAATTCCACTGCTCAGATGAAGAAACTGATCACACCATCACCTTCCTTGTAAAAAACTGAGATGAATGAGTATAAAGTAAGTTTGGTTTTAAAACTCTCATTTTCAGGCCTCTAGGAAATCTCAAAGATTCCTCAAAGTGAATATTCTTTGAAATATTCCCTAACATATGCTCTAATAATAATCCTAGAATCTTCTTGAGATTCATGTATTTATTGGCATGCTTGTGCCCTCATCTCTCATCTATTTTCCATCATTCTCCATTGTTCCTTTTGAACCATTTGAATGACATTTTATAACAAAGTGTGAGGGTGAAGAAGAAAAAGTGTGCAGTTGGCACAATGGTTGGCATAGTCATATTAAGTTACTTATTGTTGGGGTGTTTTTGGGTTCAAAACCTATGGACTCCCAATTTTGGTTTTAATATAGTTTTCAAACCATATAATATATGGTATACATATGACAATATTGTAATGACTCCCCAAACCATGAGAATAAGACAAAAAATCCCAAACCATGAGAATAATACATAAATGTAGGTTGCACCATGCCAAGGCCACTTGAGCCTAATTTGAGGTGCCATGTGGCAGGCTCTCATTGGTCCCACTTCTGTCACCTACATGCCATGTGTCAACTTGTGATATTGCCACATCACCTGTTGTGGTCCACCTAGTCTGCTGATTGGGTTGCCATGTGGCAGCTTATGGGAGTGCCACATGACACCCTCTAGTTGACTTTTGGCTTTGACTTTTTTTTTTTGTGGTTCACTTTTCAAATTGCAATAACTTTCTCATATGGAATCAGATTTCAGTGTCATCTGTGCAATTCTAAAGCTTGTGACGAGCTCTTCAATCTGATCCTAGTTTTATTGCAATCTAAGGACCTTGATTTTTTAGCTTTTGCAAAGTCATCTTTGAATTTTGAGCATTTCTGGAGTCACCTCGATAAAAAATAAGGAATTGTAAAGCAGATAATGACATAATCATTCAGTCAGAGAGAGACTTTCCAGGGCACATGAGAAACAAGCAGAGGTTAATGTAGTCATCCTTGAGAGCTTGTCAGACTTGTAGAGACAGGGATCACTTAGGATCAATCATGGATAGGAAGATAGGACTAATGGAGCATATGGTACTAGTCTCATGATGGGCACAGGTTGGAAATATATGACACAGTTAGAAATGGCAGGTTCTTAGATACACCTAATAGACGAGGCAGTGGACATGGACTTTACTCTAGTTCGGATTCATACAGGTACCATGGTCATCATCACTATCATTCTTACAAGAGGAGTGATAGGGGATATCTGTCAAATGAGTTCAAGAAAGAAAAGCCACCTACATTTGATGGATAAATGAAGAAGTCACAAGATGCAGAAGTGTGGTTTCTTGGGATGAATAAGTTCTTCATATTACATGATTACTTAGAGAACATGAAGGCTAGAATGGCTACATTCAGTTTTAAAGGTAAAGCAAACATTTGGTGGGAAGATGTAAAGAATTTTAGAGGTATTCAGGAAGAGCAGTTGACTTAGAGTGAGTTTGAGAGACTTTTCAGGAAGAAATATCTATCTGAGAGATACTATGATGACAGGGCAAAAGAATTCTATGAGTTGAAGATAGGATCCATAACCAATGAGAAGTACACTAGCAAATTCTTGGACTTATTGAGGTATGTGCCTTATCTGAAGGAGGAGAAAGTGAAGATTCAAAGATTCATAAATGGGTTGTCGGTAGCATTCAATACAAGATTGAATTTGATGAGCCTAAATCATTTGAGGAAGCCATCAGAAAGCTAAAGCATTGTTATGAGCAATCAAAGTGCATATATGAAACTAAGAAAGATTGGAAAGGTAATGAGAGGAATAAAGGAAAATGGGATAAGAAGCGAACAAGACCTCAGGACATAGGTAACAAAGAGAATGCAACACCACATAAGAAGTTCAATGCATCTGACAGAGGGCAGGGATTTCAGTTTGAGGAGCATAACAAGGGTGATGACGTGAAGCCTTTACAGTGTTGGACTTGTGGCAAAGATCATCGCAGGAGAGATTGTCCATAGCATCAAGGTGGTAGACTGCAGATCTACAATGCTTAAGAGGTATAGACAGTGGGGGATGTTAGATAAAGTATTCCTCAGATTTATGCATCATCGGATAACAGGCAAGTGGATCACCAAACATCTATTATCAAGATGGATGGTAAGCTTTGTGATCACGTTGTTTCTATTTTGATTGACCCTCAATCTAATTATTTTCATGTTAATCCTGACTTGGTGGATAAGTGTGGTTTGAATAAAGAAGTACATGTAGAGTATTGGTTAGTAAAGTTGGCTACAAGTACTAAGAAGAGAGTTCATCACTGGGTAAGAGCTTGTGTATTTGAGTTGAATGGTATGCCGACATTATCGCATTTGAATGTGCTTCCAATGGGATCATACAGTATGTTGTTGGGTATGGACTGGTTGTATCTTCATAGAACCAAGGTCGATTGTTATGATAAGACTATTGAGTGCTTGGATGACAATGGACAACAAAGGATATTGCAGGGTAAGAAGAAGGAAACATTAGTTTGAATGGTGATAGCTATGCACGCAAAGCACAGTCGTAGGAAATGGTGTGTGTTATTTGCAGTACATATTTCTAGTAATAAAGGTAAGGATGTTGAGGATGCAGAAGTCTTGAATAGGTACCGAGTTCTACAACAATTTCAGGATGTATTTCCTACAGAGGTTCCAGAGTTACCGCCTCATAGGGAAGTGGATTTTTCTATTGAGTTAGTACTAGGGGCAACACCAACATCAATGGTACCATACAGGATGAGCACACCAGAGTTGGTAGAGTTGAAGTTGCAGTTGAAGGAAATGCTTGACAAGGGATACATCACGCCAAGTGTGTCTCCTTGGGGTGCACCGATGTTATTTGTGAAGAAGAAGGGTGGTACTCTAAGGTTATGCATTGACTATAGGTAGTTAAACAAGGTAACCATCAAGAACAAGTATTTGTTGTCGAGGATTGATGACTTGTTTGACCAGTTGAAGGGAGCAATGGTGTTCTCGAAGATTGATCTGAGATTAGGATACCATTAGGTATGCATTAAAGAAAAGGACATCTACAAGATTGTTTTTTGGACCATGTATGGGCATTATGAGTTTGTTGTAATTATTTTTAGTTTGACTAATGCTCCAACTACTTTTATATGCTTGATGAATAATGTATTTCATTCTTATCTGGACAAGTTTGTTATTGTGTTCATTTATGATATATTGATATATTCTAAGAATGAGGAAGAGCATGCCGAACACTTAGCAGAAGTGTTGAGATTGCGCATGGAACATCAGTTGTATGCAAAGATTAGTAAATACAGTTTCTTTCAGACAAAGGTACATTACTTGGGGCATGTAGTTTCCAAGGAAGGCATAGCAGTGAACCCAAAAACAAAAAAAAACAAAACAAATTGTTATGGAATGGGCCGCTCATAGGAATGTGGATGAGGTAAGGTCATTTATGGGGTTAGCAGGTTATTATAGGAGGTTCATAAGGAAATTCTCACATATTGCTTATCCTATTACATCATTGCAAAGGAAAGGTAAGAAATTTGAATGGACAAAAGAATGTGCTTGACAAATGCTTTAGTTCTAAAGATTGCATATCTAGATAAAGAGTTCATATTGTGTACAGATTCCTACAAGAGAGGACTTGGTGGAGTCTTGATGCAGGAGGGGCAGGTGGTATGTTATGAATTAAGGAAACTGAATGAGCACGAGCAGAATTATGTTACACATGATCTTGAGTTGGCAGCGATCATCCATGCATTGAAGATGTGGAGGCACTATCTTCTTGGCAGGAGGTTTGTATTGATGAGTGATCATAGTGGATTGAGATACTTGTTTGACCAACTGAATCTGAATGCCAAGCAAGCTAGATGGTTGGCCATGATTAGTGAGTTTGACTTTGAGATCAGGTACATTAAAGGGAAAGAGAACAAGGTGGCAGATGCTCTTAGCAGAAGAGTGCAAATGAATCATATAGCAACTATGAGTTCATATGGGATGGATTTAAAGGATCGAATCTTACAGGCAGGTCAACAGGATGATAGGTATAGGGAGCTTAGGCACAAGTTACATTAGGATACAAGTGATCAAGATGTGGACTATCGTCTCACAACGGATGGTTTGGTGAGATTTAGGGACAAGATCTATGTGTCGGACAACAGTGAACTCAAGAATCTTATCTTGAGGGAATTTCATACTAAGACATATTCAGGTCATCAAGGATATCAGAAGACATTAATAGCAGTGAAGAAGTTCTATTATTGGCCAAATTTGAAAAAGGAAGTGGCAAAGTTTGTGGTTAGGTGCTTGGATTGTAAATAGGTATAACCAGAGTGTAAGTGTCCACATGGATTACTACATCCGATTTTGATTCTAGAGTGAAAATGGGAGGTCATTTCCATGGATTTCATTACACGCTTGCCGAGGACATTTGGACAACATGATTCTATCATGGTTGTGGTGGATGGATTGACAAAGGTAGCACACTTCATTCCAGTGAAGTATACTTATTTAGTTAATGATGTAGCACACGTCCCCATCATAGATGCAGTAAGATTGCATGGTGTTCCGAAGAAGATTGTGTCACACAGGGATGCTAAGTTCACTTCGAAGTTTTGGAAGGAGTTATTTGCAGGTTTGGGTACAAAGTTGGCCTTCAACACAAATTATTATCCACATATAGATGGACAGACAAAGAGGGTCAACAGAATTTTGGAGGACATGTCGAGGATGTATGTGATGCATCAACAATAGAAGTGGGAAGAGTATCTTCCATTGGTAGAGTTTTCTTACAACAATGGGTATTAGGACTCACTGAGGATGAGTCTGTTTGAGGCACTCTATGCGCGGAGTCGTAATACTCCCATCAGTTGGAGTGATCTAGTGAACAAAGTATTGATAGGACCAAACATGTTGGTAGAGATGGAATAGGAAATGTAGGTAATTAAAGGCAACACAAGACAAGAAGAAAAGTTATGCAGATCAGCGCAGGTTGTTTAAGGAGTTTCAGGTTTGGGAACATGTGTACTTATGCATCAAGCCCAATAAGAGGTCATTCAGGATTGGGTCATGTGCAAAGATGACACATTGGTAATACGAGCCTTTCGAGATCCTTGAGAGAATGGATCAGTGTCCTATCGACTTGCACTGCCTCTGATGATCTAGGTGGCTCTCGAAACACTTAGTGATCAAATAGGGCTTAGGAAAGACTCAAAAATCAATTTTCTTTGATTACACTGAAACTAGGGTCAGATCGAAGAGATCAACACGAGATTTTCAATGGTGTAAATGACATAGTATGCAAAAGTTATGGCCAGTAAAAGTTTTGGTCAACTAGGCCTCTTGGCCAAAGTTAGCAGAGCACCAACTAAATTTGGAAGCCCGACGAAATCTAGTGGAGTTGCTAAATTTGAAGGAAATTAACGAGGCAACAATTTCGCATTTTGTAGCGACAATTTTTGTCGCTGGAACTGGTGAAATTATCGTCAACTTAATTATCCTAGGTGACCCCAAAATTTCAGCCAACGAATTTTGTCCATATTGAAAAAATAAAAAAATAAAATAAAATAAAAAATAAAATTGGCCAACGATCCAAGAAATTAACACTGCGAACCATTTTGCCAGGGAGACAGACTTAAAAATTAACGTCAAATTTTTATTATTTAAACTCATATTTGCCACAAGGGAATAGGGGCACAAAACCCAATGCAGAGGTGGAATCCTGAGTGGGCACGAAAACTGAGGAGCGTAACCTTGACACAGGGGAATATGCAAGGAATATGCAAGATTCCCTAAGGGCCAAATTTTGACAGTTTCAGAACCATACTGACTTTATACTCATTTTTTCTCAAGGAGCACAATGGTGAAGTCAGATTTGCCATATGAGAAACATATCTCTAGTCAGCTTGCAGAGATGAATCTTCATGGAATCATGACGAATCTAAAAGATTCCCTGAGGGCCAAATTTTAACAGTTTCAAAAATAGACTAGCTTTATACTTATTTTACTCAATTTTCCGCAAGGAGTGTAGTGGTTAAGTCATATTGTCCATCTAAGCAGCAGATATTCGGTCAACTTGCAAAGAAGAATATTTGTGGAATCATGAAGAATCTAAAAGATTCCTTAAGGGCCAAATTTTGATAGTTTCAAAACCAGACCGACTTTATACTTATTTTACTCAGTTTTTTGCAAGGAGCGTAGTGATGAAGTCAGATTTGTCATCTAAGTAGAATATCTGCAGTAAACTTGCAAAGAGGAATCTTTGTGGAATCTAAAAGATTCCCTAAGGGCCAAATTTTGATAGTTTCAGAACCATATTGAATTTATACTCATTTTACTCAGGGTTTTTCAAGGATCGCAATGGTGAAGTCAGATTTCTCATCTGAGCAACACAATTTTAGTCAACCAACAAGAATGAATATTTGGGGAATCTTTGAGATTCTCGAAGGTCCAGTTTTTGACCGAAGCAAAAAGGGGTTGACTTTGCAGTCATTTTTCACGATTTTTGGCTAGGAATTCAACAGTGCAATGCATTTCTCCAACAAAGGTGTGCATTTTCAGGCCATCCCTGGAAGTGTAGATATAAGTGTCTTTTGTACATGCATGTAATTTGATTTCTACTGAAGATTAATAAAAGATGCCTCCCCACATTGAGGAGAGCCTAGAGACATAGCCCACACTAGGTGAACTCCATTATCCACCTGTTGTGTCTTTGCTTCTCATGGTTGTTGTTTATTTCGGCTTCATTTATGTATATGCATCTTATGGTTACCCGCTCTTTAAAATGCAATTCTGTATGTATCTTTGAAGTGAAAATATATGGATCAAGTTTAGTATCATAGTGGGTCTTCTGTTGATGTGAATTGCAAGTGTATGATAACCAGGACAAAGGTTCTAAGAGGTGAAGGAAAACTTAATTCCTTTGATCTAGAAGCAGGGCGTGCAACACAAAGAGGGACAATGGTAGATGAAGATGCTTGACTGGAGGAAGAGCGAAACTATCGCAAGGCCTTTTACGCCATGGTAAAAAAAGTAGACAAATTGTTTGTAGAGTATGAGAATACAATGGTGAAATCAAAGAATAAGGACTAATGCCTCAGTGGATCATGAAGGAGGAGGAGAAGAGCCTCCTAAGCCTCCCTCTCCATCTTCCAACGAAAGTTCTTCTTCTTTCTCTTCTCATCATTCTAGAGGTAGAAAAACTCATAAAAAGCCCTTTCAAGCTGGATGTCAAGTTTTATCTACCTGTGTTTAATGGATAATCTAATGCAAAAAAGCTAGGTAATTGGATTAGAGAAGTTGAATTATATTGCCGCATCCAATGAATCAAAGAGGATGAAGCCAAGATCCAGCTAGCATCCCTTCAATTGAGTGGCACTTCTCTCTTCTGGTGGGAAGGCAAGCTACAAAAAGGTGGTAAGAGTAGTCGTAAACTTCTTTCATCTTGGTTTGAGTTCGTTTATGCTTTAAGAGGGCAATTTTACCCATTGGGTTAGAGACAAAAGGCCATGATGGAATGACAACATTTGAAACAAAGTAAAGGTCAAATTATTCAAAATTTTACAAAGGAGATTAGGAAACATGCATTAGTATTGAATATTGCACTAGACACTTATGAGATGTTGAGGCTCTTTGTATAGTTATTTGCGTCATTCATTATTATTATTTGAACCTAAAACTCTTGATGAAGCTAGTGTGAAGGTTGTACATCTTGAAACTAGGGGAAGTCATGAGTAAGAAGACTGCCCAAAGAGGACAACAAGAACTAAAAGAAAGGAAGCAAGGCCCTCTTGTACTCATTGTGAGAAAGAAGGGCATGATGAGGAACATTGCAAGAAACTGCATCCATAATTGAGGCTTAAGAGGAACGACATAAAAGAGAAGCAGAAGGTAGTTAAAATTGTGCAACAAGACCAAGAATTAGAATCAGAGGATGATAAAAATATCACATCTACAGGATTTGCAGGTGTTGGATCAATTGACCTGGGATCAGACTCAAGTGAAGAAATGAAGATTGCAACCCTTGGGACTGCAGAAGGTGAACCTATTGACTTCAGTTCTGATTCAGGTGATGAGAAAAATATTTCAACAAACATTGTGCCAAAGGTGAGAACAAAACCAAAGACTGCATGGCTCCAAGAACTGGAAGAGATCAACCAATGAATTCAAGCAAAGATTGATGAACTAAAGTGACTCCTACAAAAAGCAGAGTAGGAGAAACAAAGGTTGCAACATCAATTACAATATAAGGAGGAGGTCTTGGAAAAGTTGCAGAATAACAAGCTTGAGGTAAAAAGTGATTCTTCAATTTCATGTTCTTTTTATGATGATGATTTCACTGCATTTTGAGAAACATACTACATGAATTGGATCAAAATTGTTGAAGAAAATGGGGTATCAAGGAAAGTGCCTCAATAATGATGGCCAAGGCATTGTGAATCTCATCAAAGTGGAGGAATTGCCTCGTTATGAAGGACTTGGATATGTTAGAAAAAAAATTGGGGAATGCTCCAAGACAACCAGTGACCAACCAATGGCAGATGATGAGAGCACTTCATCACATTCCATTGATAGTGAGGATTCCATAGGGACTTATCAGAGGCGTGTCAGGAATAAGTGTTCCAAGGCAAACCAAAAAGTTTGGAGGATAAAGAATCATTGTAGTTATAGTAACAAGGATGGACACTAGAGAGCCACATGTCAGATACTCCATGCCCAGAAAGCACCTATGAAGAAACCAGTTGGTGAATATGCTCAACAAGCGAATCAACCACAGGGAGATGACCCATTCACTTTGTTGAGTGAGAGATGGTTTTATTAGATATAATAGCTTGTCATATTATTGTAAATCATATGTTACGAAATGATTGTAAAAATGATGATGTCTTTTCCATCACTTATGAAAGCAGAATAATGATGTTTTTGCCTCTTTTTATTGATAATTGGGTTATTGGTTTCTATGATGATGTACACTTGACCAAAGAGTGTGTCGTATAAACTCTTAGGAATTATGAGGACGTTTGGGTCATGATTGGTCATGTAATTGAACATGTAGTTTGCAAAGATTGTACGACATGTTTGCAGAGGATGCAGGTGTCGGCTTATCACTTACGTCTCCAAAGAACAAAGGTGAATGAAAAGGAAGTGTGCTCTGTTAGGGCACTTGTTGTGCAGATAAGGGAACACAACGGATTGCAAACTATTTTCATGCTTTTGGAAGACCAAAGCTCCTCAGTGGGGAGGAATGATCCAGGTGGCTTCTGAAACACTCAGTGATCAAAGAGGACCCAGGAAAGGCTAAAAAAACAAAGTTTTTGGATTACCATGAAACTAGGGTCAGATTGAAGAGCTCGTCATAAACTTTCCAATGGTGCAAACAACACCTCAATCTGACATTGTATGCCAAAGTAATGGTCAGTCAAAGTTTTGGTCAACTAGCCCCCTCGGCTAAAGTTATCAGAGTGCCAACTAAATTTGGAAGCCCGACTAAATCTAGCGGAGCCGCTAAATTTGGCAAAAATTAACGAGGCAAAAATTTGGCACTTTGCGGCGACGGTTTCCGGCGGCCGGAACTAGCGAAATTGTCGCCTACTTAATTTTTTCGGGTGACCCCAAAATTTCGACCAACGAATTTGTCCATATTTTAAAAAAAAAATAAATAAAATAAAATTAGCCAACGACCCAACAAATTAACACTGCCAACCATTCTGTTCGGAAGGTAGGGTTAAAAATTAATGCCAAGTATTTTGATTTAAACTCGTATTTGTCACAAGGGAACAGGAGCACAAAATCCAATGCAAAGGTGGAACTCTGAGCGGGCACAAAAACCGAGGAGCGAAACCCTGACATAGGAGAATATGCAAGGAATTTAAAAGATTCCCTAAGGGCCAAATTTCGACAGTTTCATAACGACGCCGACTTTATACTCATTTTACTCAGTTTTTCGCAAGGGGTGCAGTGGTGAAGTCATATTTGTCATCTAAGCTACAGATCTCCAGTCAACTTGCAGATAGGAATCTTTGTGGAATCATGAGGAATCTAAAAGATTCCTTAAGGGCCAAATTTTGACAGTTTCAAAACCAAGCCGACTTTATGCTGATTTTACTCAGTTTTTCGCAATGAGCGCAGTGGTAAATTTATATTTGTCATCTGAGCATCAGATATTTAGTCAAATTTCAAATAAGAATCTTTGTGGAATCATGAGGAATCTAAAAGATTCCCCGAGGGCCAAATTTTCACAGTTTCAGAACTAGGCTGACTTTATACTCATTTTACTCAGTTTTTCACAAAGAGCGCAGTGGTGAAGTCATATTTATCATCTAAGAAACATATATTCAATAAACTTGCAGAGAGGAATCTTTGTGGAATTATGAAGAATCTAAAAGATTCCATAAGGGCCAAATTTTGATAGTTTCAGAACCAGGTAGACTTTATACTCATTTTACTCAGTTTTTTGCAAGGAGCGCAATGGTGAATTCTGATTTTTCATTTGAGCAGCATATCTTCAATCAACTAGCAGAGATGAATCTTTGTAGAATCATAAGGAATCTAAAAGATTCCCTAAGGGCCAATTTTTGACAATTTCATAACTAGGTCAACTTTATACTCATTTCACTCAATTTTTCGCAAGGATTACAGTGGTGAAGTCATATTTGTCATTTGAGCAGTAGAATTCTAGTGAAATAGCGAGAATAAATCTTTGGCAAATCTTTGAGATTCCGAAGGTCCAGATTTTGACCGAAGCAGAAAGGGGTCGAGGTTATAGTCATTTTTCACGATTTTTTGCCAGGAATTCAATGGTGTAGTCCATTTCTTCATCAAAGGTGTGCATTTTCAGGCCATCCCCAGAAGTGGAGGTATTAAGTTGATTTTTGCTGAAGATTAATGAAAGAGGCCTCCCCACATTGAGCAGAGCCCGAAGACATAGCCCACATTGGGTGAACTCCGTTATCAATCTATTGTGTCTTTTCTTCCCATGGTTGTTGTTTATTTTTGCTTCGTTTATTTATATGCATCTTATGGTTACATGCTCTTTAAAATGAAATTTTGTATGCATCTTTGAAGTGAAAAGATCCAGATCATCCGACAATGAAAGTCCACGATGTTTTCCATGTTTTATTGCTTAAAAGATTTGTGAAATATGTTGATCATGTTATTGATTTGTTTGTATTGTAGGTGGAGCCAGCAGGAGAATTCCAGCCAAAACCTCAGTGCATTTTGCATAGAAAGATGCTTATGCTTCGGAACAGAGTAATCGAGTAGGTTAAAGTGCAGTGGAAGCACTTTGGGCCTAATGAAGCTATATGGGAGATGACTAATTAGATGTGGGCTATGTATCCTTCATTGTTTGCCAGTTGAGGCAAAGCAATTTTGGTATATTGTTAGGGTCCCACCCTAACCCCCTTATTTATGTAATAGGATCGAGTCATAGTTATAGTTAAGTAAAGAGTCAATAAAGCCCATATTAATAATTGTAAGTGGTTAACCCACATTTAATGACGGGACCACAGTTAGTTGCAAATGGGCTATGGTATTAGATAGATGGTATTAATAAGAACCATGGTAGTGCCCCATGGTATTGCATGTATGAATCCTATATAAAGGATAGAGACTCCCTTCGAGGAGCATCATGTCTTATTTTGTAATCGAGCTCAGCTCTATTGGAGGTTGCCCCCTCGAAGAGGCAAGTGAACTTTGCTTTCTGAATAATAAAATATTTGTTATTATTGCTCATTGTTCTATGTTCTGGGTATATTTCTTCGCATATTTGGTATTTTGGTATCGTCTTGTAGGTCAAGAGCATAACAAGTGGTATCAGAGCGCTTTCCAGGGCTGGTGGGATCTCCCATTTTTAGCAATTTTTTTTGGCTAGAGACGTGTTCTGGCGTCTTTAAACCACGGGATCTGTCATTAAGAGCATAAACCTGTGGATTTGGGGAGGCATGCAAGTAGGAAATACAAGAGGTGGTCACGCTTGTTGGACTCCCTTGTAACCCCTGTGGGTACCCCTTTGAGTAGTAGCGCATTAGACAGAACCGCACACAGACTGTCTTCCAAGTACCCTCTGGGTATATCGGAAGCCCCCTAGCTCCCTTGATAACCTCGCCATAGATAAACCATTAGCCATCTTGTTGCTACAGTACACCGAGAACAGCACTCGGAGAGATTACTCGCGCGTACGATAGGGTAGTCGGGTTGTACAACTAAGGGTACGGTTGATCCTCCTTGGTTAGTGCGTTGAAAAATTGGGTCGAGTACTACTGTCAGACCCTTATGTATATTGCGATCTATAGCACCTGACACTCCTGGAGACCATAGTTCCCTGATCTATCTCTGGATCATACATAATCTTTGCTAGATCAGATCTTGCAAGTGGGGTTTTTGTCGCCGCAGCAGCAATCAGTTCTGCAGTTCAGATCTATCAGATCAGCCATTCAGATCTCTCAGATCCGCAGCAACAATCAGTTCCGTCGTTCAGATCCACCATCCAGATCTGAGTAGTTGTGTGGGTTCCTATACCTGGGCGTGATTTTCGCAGGACTTTTGGTAGCATTGACGTTTTTGGGATTCGGCTACTGCAATATTCCTATGGAAGGAGTAAAACTCCGTTCGGAGTAAAAAAAAAAACAAAGAGTCTGAGACCCCCGAGGGCGCTTATTGGTGACTTAGCCCATAAGAATCAGGACGACGACCTGAGCAAGGTGGTACCATTCAATTGTTAGTGCCAAAAAAATTCGGGAGGTCCCAAATTTCAAGCACATCGCCTCGATGCATGGTACAAACTAGAGCTCAAACAATGGCGAATGAGAGGATGGAAAGCCTTGAAACAACCTTGACAGCCGTAGTGTAGCAGCTGAAGGAATTAAATGCAACACTCTCTAAGGGCAAGGCAGAGGCACGCGAGGAGGCATATATTGGCACTGAACATAGTGAGGGTGAGTCTAGCCAGTCTCTTCACCTCTTTGGCACCCACCAACAATCCCATCTGCGACCACCCAAGCTGGACATGTATAAATTTGATGGCTCTCACCTGGCAGCATGGATAGCACAAATGGAGCAATATTTCAATCTGAATTACATGCTGGATAATGCCACTCAGCTTAGTGTGGGTATCATGTACTTGGACAATGAAAGATGACAATGGTGGCAATGGCATCAACATTGCTATGGAAGGCCCTTGACTTGGGAGACATTCAAAAAAGCTCTTATGGATCGCTTTGACAATGAATCTGCCTTTTTGGGTCGTCTCACTAAGCTCCAACAGACAGGAACGATGGATGAATATGTTACAGCCTTTGAAGCCTTAGCTTTCCGCACTAGAGGTCTTCAATATGAGTTCTACACAGAATGTTTTGTCAGTGGTATTAAAGAAGCCATACAAGCCCACGTCCGACTGCACCACCCTCCCTCATGGTTGCAGGCTTGCAGGATAGCTCGTGAAGTAGAACGTGCGTTAGCGGCCCAGTTTAATCACCAAAATTTCACCGCTAAGGGTCACCCCCCATAGGCTCAAAGCACTACCCAAACACTCAAGGTTTAAAAGGTGTCACCTGCATAAGTGGCAGAAAGAAGAAAGCAAGGATTATGTTACTGCTGTGATGAAAAATACTCCCCAGGGCATAAATGCAAGGAGCCCAAATTCTTTCAAATTGATGCTACTGATCACAGTTCATTGGAGGAAGCCCCACCACTTGAGGAACTAGAGGAGGAAGAAGAGGACAACCAGCAGGACAATGTACCTGAAGAACCAGTTATTTCACTGCATGCTTTGGCAGGGATTTCTTCGCCTCAAACTCTCAAAATCAGAGGTTTTATTAAGCATCGCCCAGTAGTAGTCTTGATTGATAGTGGAAGTACACATAATTTTATCCATCAAAGAGTCGCAGAAGCAGTGCATTGTTTTGTACGAGCAGTTTCTAACTTCCAGGTCCAAATTGTTGATGGGGGAACAATGAAATGTGAAGGTCATTGTGAAAATGTCAAACTTCAAATGGGGGATTATCAGTTAAAGACCCACATGTTTGCCATACACATGGGAGGGTGTGACATTGTCCTAGGTGTTAAATGGCTTCGCACACTTGGCCCAATCACAATGGATTTCCAGGAGTTATATATGAGCTTTAAGCAAAAAAACCACACACATACCCTCCACGGACTCCAGGAGGGAGCTCCCTCTATCATCAGTGCACATCGGATGGAAAAATTGTTAAAAAATGGCCACCATGGAGTTATAGCTCAATTTAATGCCATCTAGGCCTTTGAACCCAATTCTCTTCAGATTCAACCTGAGATGCAACAGATCTTAAATAATCATCTGCCAGTCTTTGACAAGCCTCATGAGCTTCCACCCTCGAGAAGGGAACATGATCATAGCATCACTTTGGTCCCAGGGGCCCAACCACCAAATGTGCGCCCATATAGATATCCGTTTGCCCAAAAGAATGAAATAGAAAAAATAATCAAGGAACTTTTGGAAGCAGGCGTCATTCGTCCCAGCATTAGTCCTTATTCATCACCAGTGGTCATGGTGATCAAGAAAGATGGGGAATGGTGTCTATTTCTAGACTTCAGGGCCCTTAATAAGTTGACAGTCAAAGATAAATTTCCCATCCCGGTTGTCGATGATTTGCTGGATGAACTAAATGGGGCTCAATTCTTCACTAAGCTTAATCTTCGCTCAGGCTACCACCAAATTCGCATGAAAGAAGTCGACATTCCAAAGATTGCTTTCCGAACTTATGAAGGCCATTATGAGTTCTTGGTCATGCCATTCAGTCTTTGTAATGCCCCATCCACTTTTTAGAGCCTTATGAACCACCTGCTCAAACCATATCTCAGAAAATTTGTCCTTGTTTTCTTTGATGACATCCTCATCTACAATCGCACTTGGGCCACACATCTTCAGCATGTAGATCTGCTCTTGCAACTGCTCCGCAAGCATAAATTATTTTTCAAGATGTCCAAGTGTTCTTTTGGCATGGAAGAAGTTGAGTATTTGGACCACATTGTGGGGGTGTGAAGGTGTTAGGGTGGACCCCAAAAAGATCCAGGCAAAGCAGGATTGGCCTCAACCTAAGACCTTGAAGAGCCTGAGAGGATTTTTGGGTCTCACGGGCTACTATCACAAATTTGTCCGCAATTATGGTCGCATTGCGAGGCCCCTCACTCAACTCCTCAAGAAAAATTCATTCCTCTGGAATAATGAAGCACAACAGACCTTTACAGCTCTCAAAAATGCCATGTGTTCCACCCTAGTCTTAGCACTACCCGACTTCACCAAATCTTTTGTCATTGAATGTGATGCTTTGGGTACGAGTATTGGGGTAGTCTTAATGCAGGAAGGTCTACCCTTGGCCTTCACAAGCCAACAACTAAGTGGGAAGAATCTGGGACAATCTACCTATGAGAAGGAGATGATGGCCATCTTACATGCAGCAGATACCTGGCGACCATACTTATTGGGGCGACGTTTCCAAATCCGCATAGACCATCAAAGCCTTAAATATTTTTTGGAGCAACGCCTATCCTCACCACAACAAAATAAATGGCTTGCCAAAATGCTGGGATACGATTATGAGATAATTTACAAGAAAGGGCGCGAAAATATTGTAGCAGATGCATTATCCCGCCTATTTGAGGAAGAAAGTACCTTGCTCGCAATTTCCCTTCCCATTCCAAAATGGATTGAAGAGGCTCGCAAGGAATGGTTTTCACATCCCTGGCTCTCCAAACTCATTACTCAATTGCAGGCGGATCCAAATTCCACAGAGGGCTACTCGTGGCAGGAAGATATTCTTTGCTACAAGGACAGAGTCGTAATATCACCAACATCCACCCTCAAAAGCCACATTTTGGCAGAGTTGCACTCATCTCCCACTGCAGGACATTCAAGCTTTCAGAAGACGTATGCGCGCACTCGAAGATCATTCTTTTGGATAGGCATGAAAAAGGAAATTCTTACGTTTGTAGTTGAATGCGACGTTTGTCAGCGCCACAAAGGAGAAACAGTCAAAGCACTAGGCACATTACAGCCATTGCCTATCCTGACATCAATATGGACGGAGGTTTCTATGGATTTCATTACAGGTCTTCCAAAGTCAGGAAACAAGTCAGTCATCATGGTGGTTGTGGAAAAACTTTCTAAGTATGCTCATTTTAACACCCTACCCCACCCTTTTACACTGACTTTGGTCGCTCAATCTTTCATAGATCAGATCTTCAAATTGCATGGCATGCCCACTTCTATTGTGTCTGATCATGACCCGGTCTTCACCAATAACTTTTGGCAGGAAATCTTCCTGCTACAAGGTACCCAACTACAACTTAGTACTTCCTTTCATCCACAAACTGATGGTCAAACTGAAGCAGTCAAAAAATATCTGGAAACCTACCTTAGGTGTTTCACTTCAGAAAAGCAACATCTCTGGGTACAGTGGTTACCTCTAGGTGAATGGTGGTATAACACCAACTATCATGCCACCACCAAAATGACTCCATATGAAGCAGTTTATGGTCAACTCCCTCCTTCCCCTACTTCTTATATCAAGGGGTGCTCAAAGGTACAAGCAGTGGATCAACTCCTACAGAACCGCAAAACCATGCTGGCCCATCTTAGAGAGAATCTTCATCAAGCTCAAAACCGCATGAAGCAACAGGTAGATCAACATCGCTCAGAACGCCAATTTCAAGAAGGGGATCAAGTATTTTTGAGGCTGCAACCATATAAGCAAACATCACTCAAAGACAAGGGTTGTCAGAAACTATCTCCAAAATTCTATGGACCGTATCAAGTACTTCAGCGCATTGGAGAAGTTGCCTACAAGCTAGCTTTGCCACCCACTACAAAAATCCATCCAGTTTTCCATGTCTCATGCCTCAAGAAAGTGATTGGGAACAATTGTAGAATTCAAACCAGTCTACCTGAACTGGATGAAGAAGGGTCAACCTGTGATCCGGATTTAAACAGGAACGCAATAAAATACAGAGATAACCATAAAGACAGATATGCAGCAGAAATAATACTTCATTTCATTACTGTAAAATACTGAAATATGCTTACAAATAGAGATAGAAATAACCCAGCTAGGGCGATGGTAGCTTATCTCTGAGAAGAGATGTGTCGGCTACATGCCTCTGAACTGTTCTACAATGAGGCTCGAAGGCCTATTTATTGTTGAGAAACAATGGAAAACCCTTCACATTCCAAAACCTAACCCTAGAAGATGAAACGCCAAATTATGGGCCCCGTTTTTGGGTAAGTTGGTACATCAACTTCCCGGGGTCGCGAATTGGTCGTATTATCTCCGTTTGACGCGCATGATAGCCCGTTGGAAAGATCTATCCGAGGACTACAATGGAAAAGACGATTTTTATCAGAAAAATTGCTGCGGTATTTTTCCCAAAAAACGTCGTTTAGGGCCTCAAAACGGCTCCAGAAGTTTAGGACCCGAAAACTGCTAAAAATAGTAAACTGTGCTACAATTAAGGAAACTGAAAGCGCTGAGAGAAACAATGGTGGGAGTCCAGGTGGACTTGGCAAGTGGCCACCAATATCCACCTGGATCATTCCTCCCCCCCTTAGGAAGCAATGGTCCCCATTGCGTTGAGTTCCTCCATGAGATGAGGAAACTTTTGCTGAACTTGGTCCCTGGTGAGCCACTTGCCCCGGTGAAGGAGTTGACCTGCTTTGACAACTCGATACAATTGGATATTCTGTTGGCGAGTTTTCTTGATCTGTGTGTCCACGATCCGATCAGTTGCAGCTTGTTCCATGCAATCTGGATTTAATTCTGTGGGTGTGAGCTGTTCTGTAATGTTGGATGTGTCTAGCAATGGTGGAAAGTATGGTCGAAGGCGGTCCACGTTGAACACTGGGTGTAGGCCAAGGAATGGGGGAATGCTGAGCTCAAATGCATTGTCTCCCACAACCTTAGTAATGGTGTAAGGACCATATCGGAGTGGTCTCAGTTTCCGATAGGCTCCAGTAAGGCGTTCCTTTTGCAAATGCAACCAGACTTTGTCGCCCACTTGAAACTTGTGTGGCACCCAATGTTGATCATGTCGCTGCTTGTACTTGGCATTTGATTTCTCCAGAATGTCATGGACCTGCTGGCGAATATGTTGGATGTGTTCAATGAAGCTGGTTGCCTTGTCTGTTTCGGACTGGACATGAGCTGAATCTGTGTGAGTAGCTGCAAGTGGCATGGCCACATCAATGGGGCATAGTGGCTGGAATCCCAAGCCCACCTGAAAAGGGCTGTGGCCAGTCAAGCTATGAAGAACTCGGTTGTAGCTGTGCTGAACATAGGGGAGGCTCTCGTCCCATGTGCGTGGATGCTTTGAGTTGTACATGCGCATAATGTGTACAATCATCCTATTGACAACCTCTGTCTGGCCATCAGTTTGAGGATGGAAGGTTGTGGACTTAGTGAGTTTGGTGTCTAGCATTGACCAGAGACTGGACCAAAATGTACTGAGGAACCGACTATCCCGATCTAAGATGATAGACTGTGGGATCCCAAAGTGCACCCACACTCGTTCAAAGAAGAGTTTAGCAGTGGCTTCTGCTGTGATATTCTTCTTGCAGGCTGCCATAATGGCCATCTTCGAGAACCTGTCGACGACCACAAAAACACAGTCATTTCCATGCTTAGTGGAAGGAAGGCCTGACATGTAATCCATGAAGATGGATTCCCAAGGTCGACTAGGGGTAGGCAGCGGGTTATAGAGGCCTTGCTTCTTGATGGTCGGTTTGGCAATGGCACAGGCAATACATGATCTAATATACTTCCCGACATCTTGTCGAAGATTCGGCCAATAGAAATATGTTTGCAGTACTGCCACCGTTTTCCCGACCCCGAAATGCCCAGCAGTTCGACTATAGTGTGCTTCCCAAATCATCTTGGCACGCTCGCTTGAAGGAACACAAAGGTGACCCAGGTGGCATAACAGGGCATCCTGGAGGTGAAAATCTGGAACATGCCGACCCTCCAAGAGTGTTTGGTATGTGTGGCCAAATTCTGGGTCGCTTTTGTAGAGAATTGGCCAATCAGAAGTCTCATGCCCACAAGAGTTGAGCACAGTGGTTAACGCCATGATCGGTGGTCGACTGAGGCAATCTCCAACATTATTGGTGCTACCCTTCTTATATTTGATATTCAAATGAAACTGCTGCATGTATGTAGACCACTTCTGATGGCGATCATTCTGCAATTTCCCTTGGGTCTGTATGAACTAGAGGGGTCGGTGGTCTGTGTGGATGACCATTTCCTTCCCCAAAATGTAATGCTTCCATTGTCGGCAGGCTTGCACGATGGAATACATCTCTTTAGCATAAGTGGGACACTTCCGGACTGTGTCTGAAAGTGTTTCACTGTGATATGCCACTGGATGCCCATGTTGAGTAAGGACTGCCCCAATAGCATAGTCAGAGGCATCTGTCTCGACCTCAAATGGTTGTTGTAAATCTGGTAACGCGAGCACTGGTGTCGTGCAGAGGCGATCTTTCAACTCTATGAATGCCTTCTGTTGAGATTCAGACCAAAAGAACTTTGCTTTCGCTCCTCCCTTGGTGACTTGACTCAAGGGCCAAGTGATATGAGAGAACCCCAACACGAATCTGCGGTAGAAGTTGGCAAGACCTAGAAAGCTGCGGAGCTCTATCAGAGTGGTTGGAGATGGCCAATCCCGAATGACTTGGATCTTGGCTGGATCCACATGCACCCCCTGTTCATCAATAATGTATCCCAGATACTGAACCTGGGTCATGCCAAAAGTGCATTTCTCCAAATTGGCACATAGATTGTGTTGCCGCAGTGTTTGGAGAACCTATCGGATGTGGTGGAGGTGATCTTCCCAACTCTGGCTGAAGATCATAATGTCATCCAAGTATACCACTACAAATGAGTTGGTGAATGGCCGCAAGATGTCATCCATTAGCCTCATGAAGGTTGCAGGAGCATTCGTCAATCCAAAAGGCATAACCAACCATTCGAAAAGGCCCTCCTTGGCTTTGAAGGCAGTCTTCCACACATCATAGGGTTCGATTGGTACCTGGTGATATCTTGACTTTAGATCGATCTTGCTAAAATATTTTGCCCCCTTTAGTTGGTCCAGGAGGTCATCAATCCGTGGGATTGGGTACCTATTACGGACAGTGATCTTGTTCAGCGCCCGATGGTCAATACAGAGTCTCCAAGTCCCATCCTTCTTCTATACCAACACGATCGGGCTCCCACAAGGCGATGAACTCGGACGAATGTGACCTTTCTGTAGCAGCTCCTGAATCTGCCTCTTGATTTCATCATTCTCTAGAATGGAGCACTGATCAATTGGTCCATTGGGTAGCGGCGCACCTGGGGTCAGATCGATGGAGTGCTTGACCTGACAGTGCAGAGGGACCCCTGCGGGGAGGTGAAGATGTCCTCGTATTCCTCCACGACCTTGTCCATCTGTAGTTTTCGTGCAGAAGGGTCCTGTCTGGAGGCTGTGGCCACCGTCTTCTTCTTTCCTTGAGGGCGTATCATCAGGAAAACAAATTTCCCGGTTTTGGAAATGAGCTTACTGCATTGTTTTGCAGTAATCAAAGAGATGGCGGTAGATGGTGCTATCTCTGGTATCCTGTACAACTTGTTTCCCAATGTAATAATAACAGCACGGGGCCTTGATTCATACACAGCATGTCGCTTCCACAAGTATGGTTGCCCTAATAATACATCACAAACTTCAAGGGGAGCAATGTCACACAATACCTCATCCATGAAGGGCTTGATGTTGTATGGAAGGCGACACTGCTGGCTTACACGAAGATCTCGTCCTTGGTGAAGCCACCCGATGGTGTACGGTTGTGGATGTGCTGTGGTTGGTAAGCCCAACCGCTTCACGACCTCTGCCGAAATGAGGTTCTTTTGGCTTCCGCTATCGACAATGAACTGTAGCGAGAGCTCTTTACCCACATCTGGGAGTGGAAGAGACGCTCCTCCTCCTCTGGATCTTCGGGTTCATTTTTCTGGACCTTGGCAGTAGCAACAGTGGCGTTGGGATCTGCATCAATGATCTGCTTCCCTTTTTCATTCCCCTTGTCGGGTTCTGACTCGGAGTCGGAACATGCATCTGATTCTGAAACCTTTAGCTCAGCCACCAGTGACTGCTTGGCCCGACACTCACTTGTGTTGTGAGTGGAGCTCTTATGGAACTCACACCATTTTCCCATGTCCTTTTTCTGCTTCGCGGCACTGTTCTTTGCTTGCAGCTTTGGCGGGTTGTCTTGAGCTACCCCGCCTTGGCTTTGTCCTTTGTTTTGTGGTTTAGGGGCACCTTTCCCTTGCTTCTAATTCGCAGATCCAAAGTCTCGCTTCCTTTGTTTAAATTTTTGCTCGACCTTGACGGCATATCGATATGTTGTGCCAAGCGAGGAGATGTTCAGAAATTCTATTTCTTCCTGGATGTACTTATGCAGGCAGCCGCGGTATTTGAGTATCAAATGTTGCTCCGTATCCTTGATTCCCAACTTTGTGCGAAGGGTATGGAAAAGATTGGTGAACTCCGGCACGTCTTGGTCCCTTCCCTGTCGCAGCGTGGTCCAGTTTATGTATTCATCCTCATAGCTTCCAACAGGGTAGTACTGCTCCTTGATGGCATCCCAGAATGAATTCCAGGTGGGTGCGGCTGAAAATAGTGAGCCGGTATTTTCATCCTTCTGCTCGCAGTAGGTTTCCCACCAGTCTTTTACGTGAGGGGCTGCTTTGAGAAGAGCAAAAACAATCTTTTCCTGACTCGAAAATTCATGAACAGAAAAATAACCCTCTAGCAGATTTAACCATTTATCTACGGCATCCATGTCTATCTGACCCTCGAATATGGGGATTTCAAAATTAACTTGTACCTTAAAGGGCGTGGCGTTTCCAGAGTAGTTGCTGCAAGCCGATGCGTCGCCTCTAGGTAGCCGCTGAAGGATCTGGGCAAAACTATCCATCATTGCGTTCCGTTGTCGCTCGAGGGCTTCTTCGAGCAAGATTTTGATAGGATCTCCTGCCCCCTCGTCTTTCTTCTCATCCGCCATGGGAGGTCGTCGGGATTTGCGAGGCTGGTCTCGCAAAGGTTCGACCAGTTCAAGCCCTAACTCCTTATATCCCGACCTCGTTGGGGACATGCAAAGAAAAATAGAGAAAAAAACAGACCGCTCTGATACCACTGATCCGGATTTAAACAGGAACGCAATAAAATACAGAGATAACCATAAAGACAGATATGCAGCGGAAATAATACTTCATTTCATTACTGTAAAATACTGAAATATGCTTACAAATAGAGATAGAAATAACCCAGCTAGGGCGATGGTAGCTTATCTCTGAGAAGAGATGTGTCGGCTACATGCCTCTGAACTGTTCTACAATGAGGCTCGAAGGCCTATTTATTGTTGAGAAACAATGGAAAACCCTTCACATTCCAAAACCTAACCCTAGAAGATGAAACGCCAAATTGTGGGCCCCGTTTTTGGGTAAGTTGGTACATCAACTTACCGGGGTCGCGAATTGGTCGTATTATCTCCATTTGACGCACATGATAGCCCGTTGGAAAGATCTATCCGAGGACTACGACGAAAAAGACGATTTTTACTAGCGGTAGTTTTCCCAAAAAACGTCGTTTAGGGCCTCAAAACGGCTCCGGAAGTTTAGGACCCGAAAACTGCTAAAAATAGTAAACTGTGCTACAATTAAGGAAACTGAAAGCGCTGAGAGAAACAATGGTGGGAGTCCAGGTGGACTTGGCAGGTGGCCACCAATATCCACCTGGATCAATCTGGCTCCAACCTGAACAAGTCTTGGACACATGAGAATGGCACCTGTGTGGCCGCATGATCAAGGAAGTCCTCGTCAAGTGGAAAGACACCTCTCCGGAAGATGCAACCTGGGAACCAATCACTATTCTTCAACAATTTCCACAGCTTCAGCCTTGAGGACAAGGCTATTCTTATGGGGAGGGCATGTTAGGGTCCCACCCTAACCCCCTTATTTATGTAATAAGATCGAGTCATAGTTATAGTTAAGTAAAGAGTAAATAAAGCCCATATTAATAATTGTAAGTGGTTAACCTGCATTTAATGGCGGGACCACAATTAGTTGCAAATGGGCCATGGTATTAGATAGATGGTATTAATAAGAACCATGGTATTGCCCTATGGTATTGCATGAATGAATCCTATATAAAGGATAGAGACTCCCTTTGAGGAGCATCGTGTCTTATTTTGTAATCGAGCTCAGCTCTATTGGAGGTTGCCCCCTCGAAGAGGCAAGTGAATTTTGCTTTCTGAATAATAAAATTTTTGCTGTTATTGCTCATTGTTCTATGTTCTGGGTATATTTCTTTGCATATTTGGTATTCTGGTATCGTCTTGTAGGTTAAGAGCATAACATATATGTATATAGATGTAAATACTGCCACGAGATGTGTTATAAAGCTCCAATAAGCGGTATGGTTGTCATGTTGGTTTGCTTTTTAGTGGTCTTGCTAGTTGTAGGTGTTATTGAACACCGAGGATGGTGTTCCCCTAAGGAGGAGGGGTTTGTAACAACCCTAGGTTAAGAATCCATGTAATAAACTTAATAAAGGCAAAATAATAACCAAGGTCATGGGGAACATATTCCAAGCTGAATGTTGGGAAAAAACTTAGTGACGGGGATCACTTATGATTAATTAATGGCTATGGAAATTGGAAAAGACAATGCTAAAGACTTTGAAAAGGCATGATACGTTTATTGACATCTTATTTATGAAAATAATGGAAATTAGGAGAAAATGAAGGTGAAAGGTCACAAGTTGCATGTGAAGAGGAAATTGAAGGAAAACAATGGAAAATGAAGAAAATAGAGACCTCATTAATAAAAAGGCTTCTGGGGACCAGTTCACAACTTTTGTCAGTTGAACCTTTTGTTAGTTTAGCTTGGAGCTCTCTCTCTTCTATTCTCTCTCTAATACTCTTGGACACTTAGAGTTTTCTTGGAGCACTCTTGGAAGAGTGTGGCATACTTGGGGTTTGAAGCAAGAAGGCAAAGGAAAAGCAGGAAAGTGCAAGAGGACAATGAGATCAGTAGCTACCGCAGGCTTTGCTTGCAGGTACCAAGTTGCATGTATGATTTCCTTGCTAGTTTTGGCATGCATGTGGTTTCTTGGTTATGATCTGTCATTGGCATGGAGGATTGCCTGGATTGATAATGGTTTTGCCTAGCCTTGCCATTCCTAGATAGCCATGGTGTTGTGGGTTTTACCTTTTGTTTTCTAGTTGGTGCTCATGTTACTTATGGCTGTGGGTTGAGTTATTAGTTCCTGGAGCCTTGGTTGGACAAACACTTTGGAATCCATGTAACAACTTGGGTTGAGTTACTAGTCCTGGAAGCCTTGGTTAGACAAATGCTTTGGAGCCCTTAGTGGGTTGAGTTATTAGTCCTGGAAGCGTTTGTTGGACAAACACTTTGGAGCTCGACATTAGTTGTGGGTTGAGTTACTAGTCTTAGAAGTTGAGTTGAAACAAACGCTCTACAGCCCTGGACAACTTGGATAGAGACCGATCTGGTGATGGTTAATGATGTTCGTCTGTGAGATGGAGTCACTTGTCGAGGGTTGAGGAGGTATAGCCTTTGGAAGCCATGGTTTGGTTTTTTATTCCATGAGATCCCACATTCATGCTTGGAATATGGCATGGGGGTGATTGGTTGAAAGAGAGATTTGGTTCATCCCAATCTATGGTTGGCTGGTACGTGGAAGTCCTTGACTTGGTTGGATTTGGATATGTCAATAAGAGCTCTTTTTCTCTTATGTTTTAAGTGTAAATGTACTTGTTATTGTATGGCTTTGTTGGGCTATTCTATTATTGTTATTTATCTAGCATATGATGGTTATAAGTATGGTTTCATAACAGATTTGAGTTATGGCTCTCATCATGTTTTGGTTAGTAGATGGAATGTTAATGAATGAATGACCTGATAGATGATAATGCAGTTAATGTGAGAGGACAAACCTTCTTGACGATTTTTAGATAAGTACGAGGTCCCTATGTTCAGATGTGTTTTTATGACTTGTACATTACATGTTCATGATGTGTTTGACGAAATGCATGTTATAGTTAGGATGAGTCAGGTAAGGTCCTTGTTCAAGTTTTGTATTAGAGGCATTGTCTTCTTGTTATTTATCATTTCTAGAAATTTCATCAAGTCCTGGACAGAGGCCTGAGTCCTAGCCCTGAAAAAGTGGCTCAAAATTTAGGGTCGCTAGCACAGAACTACATGAAAAAGACTGTAGTTGCATGGATGCCTTATTGTGGGAGTGACTGGAAGGTTTTAGTTGCATGGAGGGCTTGTCATGGGAGTGACTAGGGGTCTAGTTCAGTCAAGAGACAAGTTAACTTAGGGGTTGGGCACCAAGAGTGGTTGGTTAGAATTTGGGGTTCCTGTAGCTATTGAGGAAGTTCAGTTTGGTTTTGGTTTGTCAATTTCACTTCCTTAACTATACTTGGGGAATTGAAACATATCATAGTAACTCTTCGTTACATGTTTAACCCAATGGACCGGTTAGCTTGGGTAAATGCGGGAGGAGGGTGTTACATTAAAAATGAATATTAATATATCATCGTAGTAAGATATTTTGTAATGTTACATAAATAACAATCACAAGTCAACAATGACTCTTAAAACATAAAACCCAAACCATGAACCATATTAATATTAAATATTAAATTAACAAATATGCACTCTAAAAAATGCATAAAACATAAAATCTCAACCATTATTATTATTCGAGTCATTTATCACATTACTAATAGATTTTTACTTTATAAATTAACAAAGTATTAAAACTATAAAAATAATATAAAGAAATTTCAATAATCCATATATTTAATATTTTAGTGAATGATGTCGTGATTGTAAAACTTTAAAATACTAAAAATAGTATAAATGAAGTCAAACTCTTAATATATATTTAATATTTGAGTGAGGATGATTTTTTAAAATAGTGGGAAAACCTATCATAATTCAATAGTCAAACTAGCGGTGGGGACGACCATCACTAACTACTATCCCCAAATGTAGGATGACTCATCATTTTTATTCAAGGAAAACCACACTATTTGGAATTACTCGTTGGTAGTCTGGATGTCTCTAGGTCTTGAACCATTAACTTGTTTCCTTATGTTTAAAAAAGACTAGCTCTTAGCCAAACAAAAGCAATTTTAAAGCATACTCCAAGCCTACAAAAAAAGATGATGTACACATTAGCTAAAAAAAATTACTTTATAAATCAACTAAACTTTAAGATATTAAAAATAATATACATAAAAACATAAAAGTGATATCTAAATTTCTTAAAATCTTTGAAAAACACTTATACATAAATTAATATAAAAATTTCATAAAACCTTTAAAAGTTATATAAACCATTTATAAACACTAAATTTATAAAATATATATGTTTTGATTATGAACTTGTCTTTTTTAAAATTTAAGAAATATTTTAAACCCAAACATTTCAAAGGAGAGAAAACTTACTCCTCTTCTTTTATGGTGTATAAATAGGAACTTGCTCTAGAGTATAAATATGTTATTCTAAGTAGAATGATTTTCTCTTATGTTATTCTAAGTAGAATGATTTTCTCTTTTATACATTATCAATGGGTTATTTATAAGTAGAATGATTTTCGTTTTTATAAACATTACCAATCGGCTATGTTATAAATGACTAATAAGTTATTTCAAATAATATGATTCTTTCTCTTTTAGGAACCAATTAATTTCAAATAATATAGTTCGTTTTTTTACAAACTGCTAATAGGTTATTCCAAATAATATTGCCTTCTTATCAATTAAAAAACATAATTTCTCTTAAATAATATTGGTTATTTTATAAATGACCAATAAATTATTTCAAATAATATGATTCTTTCTCTTTTAAGAACCACCAATTTCAAATAGTATAGTTCTCTTTTACAAACATCCAATAAGTTATTCCAAATAATATTGTCTTTTTATCAATTAAAGAACATAATTTCTCTTAAATAATATTGGTTATTTTATAAATGACCAACAAGTTATTTCAAATAATATGATTCTTTGGTTATTTTATAAATGACTAATAAGTTATTTCAAATAAGATGATTCTTTCTCTTTTAAGAACCACTAATTTCAAATAATATAGTTCTCTCTTTTACAAACCGCTAATAAGTTATTCCAAATAATATTGTCTTCTTATCAATTAAAGAACATAATTTCTTTTAAATAATATTGATAAGTTAAATAACATAATTTCTTCTAAATAATATTGATTAGTTGATTTGTATTTGTAAATAATGATCAATAATATATTTTTAATTTATTAGTTAATGTGAGTCCTCAAATGATTGGCACACGACTTGCCTCACCAACCTTTAACATGGCTAGATTTTTGCTTAGTAAATTTCGAACCAATAACCTTTGCACCAAAAAAACTTTTAACATAAAAACTTATCACCACCTACAAAATTTCCAACCAAAACTTTTACACCTAAAAAAAACTTTAACATAACACCTCATCACTACCTACCCTGAACACATATACTAATTATCCCAGTAATTATCCCAAATACTATTGTATAATTACTTAAAAAAAATAAATTCATAACCAAAACAAAATATAACTCCTTAAGCAATAGACCGATCCGAATTTGTTACAGTCTCGGAAAACCAATACACGCAATCCGGATGTATCGGTCTAACGAAAATGTAAAATACAACGGAGAAATCTACGAATAGGAACTGAGCGTCAAAACGCATGCGCCGGCGGGAGGATACGAAAGCTCTGCAGCGATCTACGCATCTCTCCCTTCGTCCTCCCTTTCAATCCCTCGTTCTCTCCTCCACCACCTTGAATTATCTGGTTCAGTGAATTCCTCATATTCTCACAGCGTCTCAGAGGGGCTTTTCATTCCCATTTCAGCGAAGAGGGCCATTAGGCCGAGGTTCGAAACACAATGCCAGCTCAAAAGCGCTCGGCATCTCCTCCCGCGGGCAGAGAAGACGACGGTACTATACTTCCTTACCCACTTAGAATTCTGAATTCTAACTTGTCTGCAATAATGCTAATAGCACTGGTGAGAACAGTATTGATGTCTTGCTACGTGTTTTTTGCCCAACGTGGCAGCAGATTCAGAAGACAGTCTTTCTAACAGCAGCGATAAAGACGAGTGCGCTTTCTTTCTCCCCATCTGATTGAGTTTCAATTGGATTCCTATCTTTTGTTCTTAATACATGTTGAATTCAAATGTTTTGACTGGACGGATGATTTTTAATAATACCCATTTGCAAAATAATTGAATATAAACATGCCCACATCAACATTTGAAGAGAGCGTAAGCATGTTCACAGAGATGTAATTGACATGGGATACCCACATAGAACAGGTGCTTTCATATCTCGTATCTCAGAAGAATGCTATCATGTTGAGACAATTTGTCACCAGAATAGCTATAACTTCGTTTAAAATTTAAGAGTATTGGGACATGTGGGTGATGTGTAGTTGTTGATGGATTGCTCTCTCTTGGGTTTTCTTGCATGATAGCCTATCCCAGACTTCATTTCTAAAGATAATTCCACTTTCGCCTATTTTCTTGCAATCATAGCAAAAATTGCCTAGGAATGGTACCTGTTCCCAACCATGCCGGCCCTTGCCTAGATTGGAACCATGGTGGATGGTGTAACATATCATCATCATCACCTGTAAAGCAACACCCCCATTGCCCTTGCCAAATATTGTTAGCGGAATTTGCCCTGTGAACAGAAAGATTGGATACTAGAAAGAATGAAATTCATCTGGTGAAATGAATTCCAAACTTTTTATATCGGGGTAAACTTTTTCACATTGGCGGTATTGTGGGTCTCTGGGCTGTCGAGTGGATATAATTATAGTCTAGTGTTTCGGCCTTAGGAAGCTAGGGCTTGTAGTTTTTTTCTCATGGTGTTGACTTATAATGTAGATGCCAAGGAAGGTGAATATGTTGGGCAGTCATGGAGGATTTGGTGGTTTTAGCTTTTTGGTTTTCTCAGCGTTTATTATCCAATTATTATCCAATTTGGAGGATTTGGTGCTTTTAGCCCTTTTTTTGGTTTTCTCGGCATTTATTATCCAATTATTATCCAATTTTAAGGTTATGGCCAAGCCAGACAGCATATTGGTCTATGAGACCCCTTATTTGTGGGACAAGGGACCTACTTCTACGCAGTGATTTGACTGCCAAGTCTACGAAGGCATACATACTCTACTCCTTTGACTGCCAAGTCTACGAAGGCATACATACTCTACCCCTCTGGTTTTGAACCTATGACCTCTTAGGAGGAAACACATGCTCTTAACTATTACGTCCACTCTTGATATTGGTGGCCTACTCATAGAATTGGCACTTCCCAGTGCGAGTAAAGAGTGGTGTTAGCTCTTGCATGTTTACCCCTTTATGGTACAAGGCGGTTGTCTTGCATTGATGAGATTGCTGCCCTACTAGGAGACTGGCAACAGTTCACATGACTCCTGGTATTCGATTTTAGGTTGAAAGTTAGTACCAGGCTGCTCCATATTTCCTTTACTCGTAGAATCTGGATTTCTATATATCCTTTGAACTGATAAAGGTCTACTTTGGAATTTTGTTTGTTTTTGGGCAAAACGTTTGAAGAAACTACAGAATAAGTAACAGCATGCCATCTTCGGTTCACGGACATGGCTTCTCTCTTCACAGGCAAGTATATGATTGTAGAGGAGTAGTCCATTTCTGTCTTGTACTTAGCGGTGCGGCACACTAGGTACAGACATTGTAAAGAGCATCTATTATTACGAGCAGTTCAAGGGTATCAGGGTATTGGTAAGGTGATATTAATTTTGTGTGTTTAAGGTTATCAGTTTTAATTCATGTGACTGCGATGGGGGATCTTGTTCTTAGATCCATTGCTTCCAATGGCTTAGGATTTAATTCAGTCAATATTCATCACAACCTGCAACTAACAACCACTGTGACTCTTTTTTGTTTTTTGGGTTTCTCTTTTCCTTTCTTTAGATATGGGCAGTACTGGTAAGTTTGTCAGTTCTAAAGGTGGATCATTGAAAATCTTTTCAGGGAAGACTGAAGCGACCATCTACAGGTAGACCGTTGAAGCTGCAATAAGTTTACATTGAAGCTAGTTTACCTGGAGCAGTTATAGCTGATTTAATTTAATACTGGACATTGAAGTTACTGTCTACATGTAGACTGTTGTAGCTGCACGAATTGCACATTACTGCACAAAATTCCCTATATAATGGTAAAGAGTAAAAGCCCTCTTCATGGTCATGAATTTTTAAGAAAATAACAATCTGATCTAGGTACACATTATTATAGTTGCAGCCAAATAAGAGTTAGAACAGGGGATTCTCTTACTCTTTGAGGATTCTTGCTGTTCTGCTGAAATTGTTGTCATTCGAAACATCATCACGTATTAGAATGGAGAAACACAACCAGGCCTCCAAGTACCATGTTACCATGTTCGAAAATTGTAGGTGGGTATGATACTGACGCTGCACATAAGGTATTGGGCATTAAAAGATTGTGCATGTATATAGTATTTCAAGCTCTCCAAGCTTAACATAAATGGCAGTCTCGTGCAAGATTATTTTGTTTTGAGTGTCAAACTATCTGCCATATATTATGAAGAATTTTTCATTCAATGGGGGTAGGATATCGTTTGTCTGTTGGCTTTGCATAATGCGTTACCTTGGAGACACTTTATTATTAGGATCTTGAAACTCTAGTAGGTGCACTGTGGTACCTTTTCTCCCTATGATACCAGATCTGTCTCCTATGACATTGGGTCCGGTCAAATCAGTATTTGGTACCGGTTCTGTAGTGCACACATTCGCACTTGCGCACACTTTCGTCCAATGATGATGTTAAACCATGCACATTTTATCCCTTAACCTCGTGATCAACAGACTTGTTTAATTGTAGATTCACCAAACTGGCCCTTGTAGAACAAATGAGATGTTTTGCATGGTTTCTTAGGTCACATACCTTAGGTTGAGTCCTGGCCTTTTGATTAGCTTATGTATTGAGACTTTAGAAGTTGATTGATTTGGACATCTAGACACACTTGTTCTTTTTATATCCCTTATAACATTTCAAAATCCTTTGGATAAGTAGTTAGACCAAACCATTAGGGAGGATTCGAGAGTTCCTCAGTGTTGAGAAATCAATAGGGCAGCAGATTAGGGATGATTTCTCTTTACAGGGTAATTGCTTGTGAAAGCTGGTGGCTTCTTATTAATCTTTATTATGTTCTTTTTACCAAACAATTACCATAAGCATAAACATGAAGATCACAAGAAAATAGTGAACACAAGATATAGGCTCCAAGCCCATGCAAAACCCCTCCAAGGGGAAAACCCAAAAAATTTCTCTTCTTATAGAATCAGATCAAAGCAATGTTGCACGAAGCGGGAGCGAAGCGGAAGCGCGAAGCGGAAGCGCGGAGCGCGGAAGCGTCATTTTCCAAAAATCTAGGGAGCGAAGCGTCCGCGGAAGCGTCTGCTATATATATATATTTTTTTATATTTTTTTGCATTTATACTCAAAACAAACATCCCAAATACCAAATTAATTGTAGAAGACATGAAAACATGCATATTTTTGCATAAATCAAGATAGATATGGCATCCATGATTCCATTGTAGTTACTAGTATGTACAACAATCATCTATATTCTAGCTATTACAAACATACATCAAATTTTTAAGCATATTATAAAACATAAAACATTTAAGCATATTATAAAACATAAAACATAGAGCATATTATGATTTATCTAGCAAGTGAGCAACTGTCAACATTTGTCATGTCCAAAATTCAAATAATAATGTTTACAAAATATGTCACTTGGTCACCGCCAAGCCAAAAAGGTTCAAAATTCAAATTCACAAGTCTACAAGTCTAATGAGTAATCTATGACAAAAAGAAGTAGATTGTGAATATATCTACTAATCTCTCCTCCTTCCACCACGAATAGAACGTGATGGCGGGCCTCCACGTGGTGGCAATGAAGAAGATGGTCCCTGTGTAAGTCGTGGCACTGGAACTGATGAAGAAGAACCTCCTCTAGTAGAAACCAAGGGACCAGATGGGGGTGGGGGTGGTGGCATATCAACACCCGTGTCATCATCCTAGAATCGCTCAAAAAATTCATGCAAAAAAAAAACACTAGTTAACAAAAAAATTAAAAACATGAATTCTTTATAAGGGAAAATTGGAAAATTCATACCACAATGGACATACCTGGATAAGAGAATCCTCTAATTGCTCTAGTCGCAACACTCCATCCTCCAAATTGGGCTCCTCTGGATTCTTGTCCCAAGTCAACAAGTCTTTATTAGACTTTGCATCTTCACAGTAATGGGACAACAATCGCAAGTTGTAATGAACATAAACCAAGCTCTCTGCCCGGTCTAAATTCAACCTGTTCCTTTTAACACTGTGGATGAAAGAATAAGAGCTCCAACACCTCTCTGCAGAAGAAGTGTTCACCACCTGTGATAGCACCCGCAATGCCAAACTCTGTAGAAGTGGAGTAGGCCCTCCATGCATGTTCCACCACTCAAGAGCAGAAAAATTCTCTCGATCTTGAATTGCATGCATGCTCGAAAATGGACCAGTGCTGCTCGTATAGTTGCTCACGTGTCTCCGTACCAATGCAGCCTCCTCCTCATCAGGGATTAATCTACTCAATGCAGCCATATATTTTTCGTGAACCTCTTTATCTTGGTGTGGTCTTCTCCTGACTCCCCCCCAGGTGCTGGTTTTGAAAGCCATGATGGATGATAGTATTTAGGTGTCAAAACATATGCTAATGCATGCAATGGAACATTTAGGCTATCCCATCGTTTTACCACCTCTTCACGAATATAATTGTACAAGGTGGTATCTCTAGGCTCAACAATGTCTTTAATCTGCCCCAACATGCTATCCATTTGCTCATACACCTCCCCAATTACTGGTCGATCTGAATCTGCAAAATTGATCATGTAATAAATTGGTTTGGTGAATTGCAAAACATATTTAACCTGTGACCAAAAGTAACTGTCAAGAACAATGTCCTTGACTTCATTAGCACCATCTGTGTCATTGTTAATTTCATCCCATGTTTCAGCACACACCAGATTAGTTAAAGCTTGTCTCACCCTCACTAGCCGCCTAAAGGTGAGGTAATAGCTAGCAAATCTTGTCTTTGCAATTTTAAGCAATTGCAACTTGGAGTAAGTGCCATAGAAGTAGTTTACCCTTGTATGCCCTGTGATGAATTTAATGAGCTGCTTCCCTTTCCTGTAAACCTCAGCAATCCACCCACAATCTTTGTGTTTCACAATATCATGCATCAAAAGGTTCAATGTGTGAACCAGGCACCCAGACCAAAAGATGTGTGGATGAGTACGCTCAATAATTTTTCCTGCTAACTTACAATTTGCTGCATTATCTGTGATCACTTGAATCACATTATTCGGACCAACATCTTTGATTGATTTCAATAGGAGATCTGCAATGTTTTGTGCAGTTGCACTGATGGAGGAGGAGTCATGAGATGCAATAAATACTGCACCACTAGAAGAAACACCAAGAACATTTATCAAATGTTGGTTTCTAATATTTGTCCACCCATCTGATACAATGGATACCCCATAATCCACCCACTCATGTGTAAAACGTGTCAAAGCTCTTTGAACCTTAGCTTTTTCTCTTTCTAATAACACTGTTCTAGCTTTCTCATAGTTGGGGGCCTTGTATCCTTTTGGGGCTTCATTGATGGCCTTTACCATGTCATGCCAATAGGGAGAGCGAAGCACATTGAATGGTACACCGCAAGCACAAAGAAAACGGACTATCTTTCCATCCACATCATCCCTCCCAGTAACATTAAGGAAATCCCCTATTGTTTTTCTACCTCCAGAGGTTGCAAAAGTACCATGAGGAGATGGGCAACTACCAAATTTAGAGGTTGCACTTGATTCAGAATGAGTTTTTTGTTTCTTGTTTTTTCCTTGTGCAGCCATCTCTAATTTGATGTATTTTTGTCTTTGTTCACTTGAAATGTTTGGGCAAATGGTTACCCCCACGGAACCCTTTTTTTCATCACTGTCTAGCACCCCACAAAGATGCCTCCTCAGACGGGTATATGAACCCGTATATGGTTTTCCTCCATGACAACCATGAGGGCACATCCATTTGTAAGATCCACCACCCTTTCCCCCTTCAAGTTTGGTCACAAAGGTCCACAAGGGATTTGATGTACCTTTCCCATCTTGTGCTTCAGTGTCCTCTTCAAGTTCATCCCCTTCCTCTTCAAACCCTTCCTCCTCATCATACATTGGGTCACTACTATTAGGACCAAGTTCATCCCCTTCCTCTTCCCCTCTATTCCTCACCCTTGCCATCATTAAAACCAAGAGTGGAATGATACATAGAAGCCAAAAGAACACCATCTTGGAATATGGATATAGGTGGTGGACAACCTGTAAATAAAGGAGCAAGTAGAAACAATGGGAAAGAGTAGGAGAGGGAGGAGAAAAATACAATTTTTTTTTCAAAAAAACAAGGGAGTTTGGGGTTTGAACTTACCTCTTTAGCTCTTGTAGATGAAGTCCTCCAAGCTCTTGCTCCAAGCTCCTCCTCCTTCTCCTAGCTCCTCCTTCTTCACTCCTCCAAGCTCTCCTCTCTTCTCCTCTCCTTTCCTCTCTTCTCTTCTCCTCTCCTCTCTTCTCTTCTCCAACTCTCATAAACTCAAAGTGAGAAAATGAGAAGAGAATGGGGGCTTTATTCTTTTCTAAAGTCACCCTAGACTCACCCTAAACTAACCTAACCCACCCCCTCATGCTAGTTAAGTCACATATTAAAACAAATTTAAAAAAAATAAATTAAAAAAAAGGAGGCCGCGGGGTTGCTTGCGGAATCGCCTGGGTGGCGTGCGGGTGGCGTGCGGTTCCGGGCCGGAAGCGTGGCGCCACCCCGTGCCCGAACCGCCCTCCGATCCGCGGTTCCGGGGTGGCCGCAACCCAAAAGGCAGGAATCGCCTTTTTAAATAGGATCCGCGCAACCTTAAAATCGGAACCGCGCTTCCGACTTGGATTCCGGGACGGTTCGCTCCGATCCGCGGTTCCGGGTTTGGATCCTCCGGGGGGGGGCGATTCCTGCAACCCTGGATCAAAGTGAGATGTCCAAGACCATGACCATAGAAAGACTCCAACCCTCTAGATGCCAAGTCAAACCCTCCTTCTGTACAACAAATCCATCAATAACAAGAGGCCAACAACATGTACAACATCAGAAATAATCCTTCAATAAGAGACGTGTCAAGGCAAAAATTCCACACATCCAAACCCTTCTTTTTCTTGTCAACTTCAGACTTCGACCCTCCTTCCTTTTGTGAAATTTCAGAACAGATCATGCGAATTGTGTGTCCAAATGACCTCAAATCACCCTCTATTTAGTCTGTCTAGTGTTGAAATACGTAACTAGGGTTAGTCTTCATATGTACTCTTGATTCTTGTATATTGTAAAAATGAAAAAGAAATTATTATTACTTTTTATAGCATGGGTTTCATGCTCAACGCCAATGTTTTTTAGGTCTAAGCACCCATTGAGTGCTTTTGGGTTTTGTCATTGAGTCAAGAAGTCAAAGAGTCATTGTCATATGTAGAAGACCCCATTGGGCATCTTGTAACATGTCAAAAGAATTATTTTTGAGAAGGAAGAAGGCAAGCGAAGAACCTAAAGGACGAAGGAAGACAATATTATCTATTTCTCTCTTTCTACCTCTCACACGTGCGAAAGGAAGGCTAGGGTTTTGCAGCTACTAGGCCGAAGTTTTCAAGAAGTCAAGGAGGGTCAAAATCTAAAGAAAAAGAGGCAATTTGATCTCTCATAAGGAATTGAAGAAGATGCAGTCCAAGCGAAGGATGGAAGAAGCTCTAGAAGCCCTAATTCTCCCACACGTGCGAAGCTACAGTTTGTTGCAGGGGGCCAAAAATTTCAGACCTGCAGTGGGGGCCGAAAATTTGAAGCTAGGGGTTGAAGTTGTGTTGTTGGAAGAGATTTGACTTGGTTTGACTTGGATAGAAGAGGCACATCATCAAGAGGGTCTGACTTGGTCTTGGTCTACAGGTCTTGGAATTCACCATTTGAAGAATCTATAAGAAGAGAAGGGATTTGTGGGTTTTCCTCTCAAGAGGAGAGGTTTTGGCCTTGGATAGCAACCTACAACTTGTGTACTATTGATCTTCATGTTTTGGTAGCTGTTTGCTGATAAGAACAACATAATAATAAGAAACGAAGAAGCTAATAATCAAGAAAAGTAAAAGAACATCACAAGGAGCTATCAAGTCTAAGAGAAATCACCTCATTTGTAGCCCTATTGATTTCTCAACATGGTATCAGAGCTAAGGTTGACAAAGGGCACGATGAAGATCACTACATCCTTGAAGAAGTCATTGAAGCAATTTTCTATGATGGCAAGTCACCTCAAGCAAGGCATCAAAGCATTTAAGGATCTCCTATCATCTATCAAGAACTATATGACCAAGACCTCCACTAAAAAGGACAAAGGATTATTCTTAGCACTTACAAGTACTTTTGAAGACGAAAATATATGGGTAATTGACAGTGGAGCATCTAGACATATGATAGGTGAACATAGACAACTAAAGACCATATCAAGAGGAAAAACTTCTTATTTAGTCGAACTTGGAGACAAAAAGAGTTATGTGATAAGAGGAATTGGATCAACTTTGTTGGAGCTAGAAGATGGAGGAAACATACATCTCAACAACATTCTATTTGTTCCGGGTTTGAAGAAAAATTTACTTTCCATTTCATATTTAGAAGATAAAGGAGATAGAATTGCTTTTACAGATGGAAAAGTTATGGTGTGAGATAAGGGCTCTGGCATCAACAATGCAAAAGTTATTGGGATTCATGAGGGAAGGCTCTACAAATTACTTACACCTCTCTCAAGCCTTGGTTCACATTGAAGTCAACCCATGTGAGCTTTGGCTTATAAAGTTTGGACACCCTCATTACAAAATCTTACCAACTTCAAATTAAGTGGTGAATGACATCCCTGAACTAAAGGAGGATCATGAAGGAATTTGTAAGAGATGTGCATTAGGTAAAAACGTAAAGAAACCATTTGGAAGCAATACTTTCAAGATCTAAATAAATCCTAGATCTCATTCACTCTGATGTCTGTGCTCCTATGTCTACAAAATCTCTTGGAGGTCATCTATACTATGTGACTTTCATTGATGACCACTCAGGGAAGACACAGATTTATTTACTTAAGTCCAAGGATGAAGTATTTGAAAAATTTCAAGAATTCAAAGCAGAAGTAGAGAATCTTATAGAAAGAAAGATAAAGGTACTAAGTTTTGAGGGGAGAATACACCTCAAAGGAACTCATAGCTTTCTGTAAGGAGGCTGGAACTAAGAGGGAGCTGATAGTTCCATATAATCCAAAACAAAATGGAGTAGCAGAAAGGAAGAATTGTACAATTGAAGAAAGTGTTAGAGCTATGTTACATGATCAAGACTTACCTCAATTTCTGTGGGGCGAGGCATCTAAAACAATTGTCTATATTCAAAATCGAAGTCCTCATAGGACACTTGACAACGTGATTCTTGAAGGAGTGTTTACTGGAAAGAGACCATGTGTAGATCATCTCCGAATATTTGGTTGCCTTGTCTACATTTACATTCCAAAAGATAAAAGGAAGAAAATTGATCCTACAAGCTTGAAGGGAATATTTATTGGCTATAGTAATTCATCAAAGGCATATAGGATCTAGATAAAGGAAGGGCACCGAATTGAAGTAAGCAAAGATGTGATTTTTGATGAAAGCATTGCATAGAAGAAGTCTAAGGATCTCCCGATTGATTCCGATGATGAAAAACAACCTATATTTGAAGAATGTCCAAGGGAAGAAGAAGATTCCAATCATGAAGAAGAAGGTCCCAATGAACCTGTGCAACAAGTCATAATCCCTGAAAATCAGAAGAGACCAAATTGGTTAAAGTCTACTCTTCAAGAAGCAGGACATACTACAACGAAAGGTACATTCAGAGAAAGCAAGAAGCCTAAAAGGTATTCAGGGTATGCAACCTATATGACAAAGTTAATTGAAGTAGAACCATCGAATTTTGAAGAAGTTGTCAATCATCAAGAATGGAAAGATGCTATGAATGAAAAATATCAATCTATAATAAAAAATGGAGTTTGGGAAATTGTTCCTAGGCCGAATGACAAATTTGTGGTAACTTCCAAATGGATTTGCAAGATTAAGCAAGCAGAAAATGGAAGCATTGACAAGTGCAAAGAAAGATTTGTGGCTAGGCGTTTCTCTCAACAAGAAGGTATCGATAATGAAGAAACATTTGCACCTACAACTAGATACACAATCATAAGATCGTTGGTCTTTTTGGCAACAATTATGGGGTGGAACATCCATTAAATGGATGTCAAAACAACATTCTTGAATCGTACCATTGATGAAGAAATGTATATTGAACAACCCTTGGGATTTGAAGTACATAATAGTGAAACTCAAAGAAGGCAATTTATGGCCTTAAGCAAGCTCCAAGGGCTTGGTATGCTAGGATGAACACATATCTACAAAGATTGGGCTTTTCAAAGAGTTTTGTTGATCCAGATCTTCATATCAAAGTAGTGAAGGATGAACCAGTGATCATTCTTATATATGTGGATGATCTTCTCATAACAGGTGTGGAAAGTCATATTCAAGAATGCAAGAGACAATTGGCAGTAGAATTTGATATGAAGGATCTAAGGTTGATGCACTATTACTTGGGGTTGGAAGTTTGGAAAAAACCCAGTGAAATATATCTAGGTCAAGGAAAGTATGTAATTAAGATGCTACAAAGGTTTGGCATGATGGACTGCAAACCTATGACAACCCCCATGATTAAGAAAAAAATTTCGGTAGAGATCACATAAGAGAATTTTTTGCCGATGCGTTTCGAACCATCCAGTGTGGTTCATTTTCAGGACAAGATGAAGAGGCAGATCATGGCACCAACTTAAATAGAGAGAAATGTAGAGACCCTTAGTTAAGTTAACGGCCATAATAAACGACTAGTTTATGAATAATATTTTTTAAATTATAACATCAATTATTAGGATCAAATTATATTAAATAAAATCTAATAATAGGTTATGGTTTGAAATATAGTTGAATAAATAGAATAAAAAGAATCAAAATTTCAAAGTCAAACCTAAAACAAGGAGCGAAGTCCTAAAAATAATAAATGGAGTCAAGATCCTATTAATAAATAATAATATTTTATTGAAAAAACAATGACATAATAAAAAAAATATTCCCACAATGTTAATAAAAACAAACTAAAAATAATATAAATAAAATCCAAACTAAAAATAATCAAAATAAGAGAGACTAATGAATCAAGGTCAAGAAGAGGTTAAGAAGTTCTGATTCAAGCCCTGTGGATCCTACAAGTTATAGACAATTGGTTGGCTCTCTGATGTATCTTGTGAACACTTGACCAAACATTTGCTTTGCAGTGAATATTCTCAGTCAGTTTCAGATAGAGCCTAGACATGACCACTGGATAGTAGCCAACCATATACTGAGATATCTGCAAGGAACAATACATTACTGCTTGAAGTATGATAGAAAGAATGATATCCAATTGATAGGATATATAGATTTCGATTGGGGAGGTAGTGAGACAGATGGAAGAAGCACTGCTAGAGGATGTTTTAACTTGGGATCCTCTATGATCTCATGGATGAGTACAAAGCAAGAATCAATTTCTTTGAGTAGTGCTGAAGCTGAATACATTGTAGCATGTGAAGTTAGTAGAGACGCTGTTTGGTTGAGAAAGCTGTTATCCGATTTGTTTGAAAGATCGTTGGACCCTACAATTATACATTGTGACAACACCAGTGGCATAAGGTTGTCAGAAGACCCCGTATTCCATGGAAAGACGAAGCACATAAACAAGAAGTATCATTACATACGAAAATTGGTGAAAGATGGGGTGTTGCAGCTACAATATATCTCCACTGATGAGAAACTAGCTGATATTTTGACAAAATATCTTCCTAATAAGAAGCTTGTGTATTTGAGAAACAAGCTTGGATTGGTTGATATCTCCTCCCTAGTTGAGAGGGAGAGATAGACACATCGTTCTTGTCTTCATTTTGTGAAGAAATAATGGAGGATTGGGTAAGCATTTGGTTTTCGATACTCTTTGAGGATGAGGTAGGGCATCCAATAGGTAAGAGTAGTCGAAGAGGAAATTCCTTGAGGATGTGTTAATCCAAGACAGGAATGGTCCTAGAAGGACATACCTTATGAACATTCGAATAGGTTATGTGCTTTGAGAGACAATGATGATGGTGTCTATAAGTCATTGTCTCCCCAACATTGTGCTCTAATCTTGTGGAGAGATAGAGCTGTTAGTCAAGGCCTTGCTATGTGACAATGCTGGTTGGTATGATAAGATGCACTGATATACGCTGATAAGATAACTTATGAGATGGCTTACCAATCCGACTCTTCTTATGAGATCTCTTCAGTATGAGAATGTCCTTGTACCGTTATGAATACCTCCCTAGTTAAGAGGGAGTGTTGAAATATGTAACTAGGTTCGGTCTTCATATGTACTCTTGATTCTTGTATATTGTAAAAATGAAAAAGAAATTATTATTATTTTTTGTAGCATGGGTTTTGTGCTCAAGATCAATTTATTTTAAGTCAAAGCACCCATTGAATGCTTCTAGGTTTTGTCATTGCGTCAAGAAGTCAAATAGTCATTGTCATATGTAAAAGACCCAATTGGGCATCTTGTAACATGTCAAAAGAATTATTTTTTAGTTAAAATACCCCTCCGAGACCAAGTCGGCCTGATTAGGGCATGTCGTCCTCCTTGGAAGCCTATATATAAGAAAGCATTCGACCTCCTATGGATTCACTCACTCATTAACTCAAGAAGGCAAGAAAGAGAAGGAAGAAGGCAAGTGAAGAACTTGAAGGATGAAGGAAGACATTATTTTTGATTTCTCTCTCTCTACCTCTGACATGTGCAAAAGGAAGGCTAGGGTTTTGCAGCGATTAGGCCGAAGTTTTCAAGAAGTCAAGGAGGGTCGAAATTTAAAGAAAAAGAGGCAATTTGATCTCTCATAAGGCATTGAAGAAGAAGCAATCCAAGCGAAGGAAGGAAGAAGCTCTAGAAGCCCTAGTTCTTCCACACGTGCGAAGCTGCAGTTTGTTGCAGGGGGCCGAAAATTTCAGACCTGCAGTGGGGGCTGAAAATCTAAAGCTGGGGGTCGAAGTTGCGCTGTTGGAAGAGATTTGGCTTGGTAAGCACATCATCCAGAAGTTTTGACTTGGTCTTGGTCTAGAGGTCTTGGAATTCACCATTTGAAGAATCTCTAAGAGAAGAGATATGTGGGTTTTCCTCTCAAGAGCAGAGTTTTTGGCCCTGGCTAACAACCTACATCTTGTGTCCTTGTATACTATTGATCTTCATGTTTTGGTAGCTGTTTGATGATAAGAACAACATAATAATAAGAAAAGAAGAGGCTAATAATCAAGAAAAGTAAAAGAACATCACAAGCAGTTATCAAGTCTAAGAGAAATCACCTCATTTGTAGCCATATTGATTTCTAAACATCCAGAGGGGTATGAATAGACATGTCTTTTGGGGCAGGGCCGACTTGACAAACAGGGATGACTTGGCTTATAGAGGAAATTTTGACCCAAATTACATATTTTAAAATTCTTTTTTTTCCAAGCTATAAACAAGCCTTTGAATTTGACGAATACAATAATAATGAGCATGAAGAACATGCTTCAATAAAACAATAATTTTGACTTGAGCATGAAACCCATGCTTGAGAAATAAAATTTCTTTTTCTTCTTTATGCTTTCTATATAAAATATTCAATGACAAATAATTATGAAGACCGAACCTAGTTACATTTTTCAACACTCGAAATATTCCTCCTAAGATATGTTGAGGTTCTCCTCCCTGTTACCCACCAAAAAGTGGGTAACCAATAGGAGAAGAATTTTCTCCTTCTTGGGATCTTGGATAGCCACCCAGCTAGCAGCTCTATATGATCAACGCATAACATGATGCTAGGATCCTGCACTTCTTGCTCCTGTTAGATTTCTCTCTCCCATCCAACATTCCTTCTTAAAGGAAGGTAGGTCATCCATTAGAGGATACTTTAACCATTTTGCAATCATGTGCTTTCACTTAATGTTATGGGCATACTAATATGGATCAAGCAGTGAACTGGATAATTGACTAATCTTTGATTGTATTTTTGTTCCCTCACCTCACCTTGGAGGTTACTCTTTGACTCTAGTCTAGTGGGACCTCCTTTGAGGCCTTAGGGTTTTAGCTTTTAGGAAGGGCACTGCTAGGGAGGTTGTGATTGAAGTTGCGTGTCCAACATATTCCATACTTACCACTTTCCATCTTTCCCATTATTTCATCTCCATTCTTTGGGCTGGTTGTCATTAGTCATGGGGATTGGCACCCTTTCATCCTCATCCTTGAGTTTGGGCCAGGAAAATTTGCCCTGAAGGTTGATACAACTGAAAGTAAGATAAAAGCATAAGAAAGCTACAATGAAAGAAAAAGATAAAATGCAAAAGTGTTGATTTTTGTGTAACATTGGGAGGTATTCTCACAATGCAAGAGGCCTTCGAAGTCAAACTAGAAAAATTGTGGAAATTAAAATAAAATAAGTTTTATTTTTGGGTTTCATGTAGGCTCAAAAGGAACAAGTTGGCCCCTCCATGAAAGGGTTGTCCCTTGGGTAAATGCACCCATTTGACTTGTATATAGACACATGTTGTGACTCTTCATTTGTCTCTCTCACTGATCACATCTCTTATATTGAAGGCACTCGTGGGAGAAGAAATAGGATGAAATGGCTAAAGTTTGGACTTGTTTTTTGGCACAAATTTCTAGACATTTTATTATAAACCTTGTTGAAGAAGAATTTCTCCTAGAAGAGTTGTTGGGCTCCCAAATTTGGGTTTCCTAGGGAAAATTTGTTGTCTCTATTGTGCATGACTATCTCTTTATGATCTTATTTGTTTCTACTATTTTTGCTGCATGATTGTTGATATTTTCTTTGTATAATAGCTTAATGATATATTTGGCACAAGATAAATTAATTGAAGATCATTAGAAGTAATTATCAGATCAAAAAGCTTGGTTTCTACTGTGTTTATTATAGAAAAATCAACATGGTATCAAAGCTTTTTGGAAATTAAGGAAAGAGATTTGAGGGTTGTTGGCTTAAGAATACCTTGTGGCTTTGTGTCATAGGGCAGCGAGTCAGTGGAAAAGCAGCAAGATAGTTTAGGTGTCTGACTGAGGCAACAAACTCCTTGAAAAGGCGTTTTGTGGCAATCCAAAGCTAATCGGGTAACGTACAAATCAAGGAACACTTCAAGGGTTAGCAGGGGCTTGGTAAAAGTGTGGAAATCCAACCCTGAATCTGAATGGATTCCCCCTGCAGTAATCATTCTTAACGGGTGCAGGAACGACCCTCATCCCCAGCCAATGCAACATATTAAGGCGTCCATATATCGTTGATCAAAAGGAATGAAAACACAGGTAACAATTGGTCAAAGTCAACAGTTAGTTTGTGGATCTGTGACAGCATAGGTAGTAGTCAACCGGTGGTAGCGAAGGTAATTACAACTGTAGAGGAGATCTGGGAGGTTGTTGATAGTTTGGGTCAGTGCGGTAATGGTTGAGTGTGTAAGAGGGTTGGACGGTAGCCTATCTAGGCCGCAGAAGGAAGACTGGTTTGTGACTTCATGGCCATGATCTGGATTGCATTACTAACATGGTTGGTGTCAAGTTCCGTGATGAATAAAGTCCAGCTTTGGCGTAGTTCGAATGTCCGACATATACGCTCGTTGGATTGTAATTTCATCATTCTGGTTTCATTTGCTTGAAGTCTCGTGATGGTTACACATGATAATGTCTAGCGGTGATGAAAAGCCAAACATTGTCACACATTAGACTTGAGTTGTTGATGGGTTCGTGCGCTTGGAAATTCAATTACAACGTGAAGCGCAACCTAGATGATGCTACAAACAAGCTTAATATGATCAAGGAGCAAGATTAGTTCGGTGAGGTTTGTAATTTTGGTTTGTTCTTAATGCTGCTCTCACCCGAAGGTTGAGCTCGTTTGAAGCAATGTTGCACAAAGCAGGGATGAAGTGGGGACGTTTTTTGGAAGCGGATCCACGGAAGCGTCATTTCCCAAAAATCGAGGAAGCAAAGTGTCTTGGAAGCGTCTACTATATATTTATTTTTTATTATATTTTTTTGCATTTATATTAAGAAAAACATCTAAAATACCAAATTAGTTGTAGAAGACATGAAAACATGCATATTTTACATAAATCAAGATAGATATGGCATCCATTGTACAACAATGATTAATTATTCCAACATCAGCCATTTAGATGCATCAATCATCTAGAATCTAGATTCCTCTTCTCTTGTCTAGCCTTTGCCTCTACTTCGATTCTCTAAGGATATTAGTCAACATTGCCCAATTTTGATCAAATGGCCTAATCAAAGCCTTATAATATGATAGAGAAATCTTAACATGCCTGATCAATGATTTTGACTTGAGTGAAGGGTACATTTTTGCTAAGGTCATGACGAAGGATTTCAATAATCAACAACACCAACATTGGGGTACATATACGGTTGGTGCTCTTGATTAAATTCCAATCACAAGCTAGCTATGCGAAGGCTCTTGAAACTATTGGGTCCCTATAATACTAGTGATTACCCCATTACTATTGTAGTTGTATCCCTTATTAATATTGTTGTGCCCTTATTGTCCCCATATTGTTATTACTGTGCCCCATAGAATCCCTCTATTGTTATTTTTGTGGCTTTATATTATTATTGTTAGGTCGGCTGGGTTATATTGTGGTTCCTTAGACTCCTATATATAGAAATGAGGTTTTGTCATTTGAATCATCCAAGAATTGCTCATTTGTGTAATGTAAAGGAGGTTGCCCCCTCGAAGAGGCTGAATTCTAAGGCGTTGATCTCTCTTTTCTATCTTTTTGTGAGTTGGTTTCATAACATTTGGTATCAGAGCTTTGGATTCTAGGGTTTCGCTGCTCCAAACAGGTCATCGTGGCATTTTCGCTATAACTTTTTTTTGTGATGTTTCAAAAGCTAAAAAAAAACCCATTTGAGAAGAAATCGCGCTGAATCTTGGGTCCGAATTTCAGAGCTTTTCGCGCTATATTTGCGGAGATATGATCTAAGGAAGTTGGTCTTTTTGCAGACTCCTGAATTACATTCCAAACAGGTGACCTGGGGAAAATCGTCATAACTTTCTCTCTGAGCATTGGATTGAAATTTCGTAAGAAGGTACAGAAAGAGGACGGACTGTAGTTTCTTGTATATCTTTTTCAGATCCAAAGGTCGAAACAGTGACTCGTGGCACGTTGTACAAGTTCGCTCTACTGAACTAGTCTATAATCAGGTCATCTTGGGAGATTGTGCATAACTCTTCCTTGGAGAATCCAATTTGGATCAGACTAGTGGCATTGGAAAGAGGACACAGAGGGCTACTACAGGTCGCAATTTCAGAACTGGATGATTCGAAATTGCAGAGATATATCAGATTCAATATCAAGCTTCTACAAAGTGAAAAAATGTGTGTAGTTTTTTTTAAATTTTTGCATAAGCTTGGTTTGAAAAATTAGTTTGAATCGGTAATTGATGCCCCGAGGAAAGAAAATGCAAACACCTAGTAAGCAATCTGAAAGCTCTAGCATGACTCATGAAGAAGAGGAAGAAATGCAACATGATATATCAAAATTACGAGACCAAGTGCAACAAGTGTCCCTTGCACAAAAAGCAACAGAATCTAAGATGGATGGTTTAAAGAAAGGTGTAGAAGCTAAGATGGATTGTTTAAAGAAAAATGTAGAAGCTAAGATGGATGGCATGGAAGCTAAGATGAATGGCATGGACGCTAAAATTGATGGCATGGATGATAAGATGGAAGAATTGAAGATAAATATGAATAAGTTGCTACAAGAAATGGTCACTAATGGTGAAAGGGTAGTAAAGGAAACTTATGATGAGAACAAAAGAAATGTTAATCATGATTCCATAGACTCTAATGTTGGATCGAAGACCCACCATATTCCAAAAATCGATATGAGGAAGTTTGATGGCAAGGATCCCGCAACATGGATATTACAGATGGAGCAATTTTTCGATCTCAATAATGTGCAAAACACACAAAAGGTACGTATTGCAACTTTATATTTGGAACCAAATCAGTTTGTATGGTATCAATGGCTTTGCTCTCGTAAACAAATTATCACTTGGGCAATTTTTACGGAAGAATTGACAGCACATTATGAGGATACAAAAAGCAACACTTTTTTTAGCCAATTGATAAGTCTCAAACAAAAGGGTTCAATAATGGAGCACATTGAGGAGTTCCAAAAATTGAACATAAGTGTAAAAAATATTCTAGAGGAGCATAGGATTGATGTGTTCATAGGGACTTTAAAGGATAATATCCAACATGATGTTCGCCTTTGGGAACCTGATTCATTAGAGAAGGCATTCAGGTTAGCAAGAAAAATGGAAAGCAAAATTATGGCAACCAGGAAGCATACCGCTCACAACTATAAAGATGGAAGTGTTGTTGCCCCTAGTCTTCCACAACCTATAAGGTTGACACCACAACAATTGGAAGAAAAAAGAGCAAAAGGGCTTTGTTACAGTTGTGATAGCAAATACACTAAAGGTCATAAGTGTGCTGAGAAGAAATTATTCTACATAGATTGTGAAGAGGAAGAAGAAAAGGAGCAAGAAAGGTCAAAAGAAGAGGATATACTCCAGGAACAAAGCCTAGATAAAGAAGAAATGAATCCGACCATATCTTGTAATGCATTGGCAGGAATTACCACTCCTCAAACCATCAAGATAGAAGGACAAATCAAGAAGAAAAAGGTAATAGTGTTGATTGATTCAGGAAGTACCCACAATTTTATTCATTGTAAGGTAGCAAAAGAATTGAATTGCTTCTTATATCCAGCACCAGAGTGTCAAGTGATGTTTGCAAATGGAGGAACAATAAATTGCTCTGGAAAGTGCCATAATATCAAGCTATCCATGGGAGAATATGTATTGACTAGCCCAATGCTTTCCATTCCAATGGGAGGTGCTAATGTTGTACTAGGAGTCCAATGGCTACAATCCTTGGGTACAATAGCTTTTAATTTTCAAGAACTTTTCATGAAATTTTCTGTGGAAGGAAAGGAAGTTGAATTAAGGGGTATTGCAGGGAAACCAGGAAAGATAATCAGCTCTAACGGTATGACAAAGCTTCTAAAAAAGGAACAAAGAGGTGTAATTGCACAATTATGTTCGCTAGATGTTTCCACATTGGAATCATCTATTTTTCCAGATCTCCAAAAAGTCTTGGACAATCATTCCAAGGTATTTGAGACTCCCAAAGGTCTCCCACCTATTCGTGATCATGATCATGCTATTCATCTGATTCCAGGAAGTGTTCCTCCAAACATCAGGCCGTACAGATATCCCTATGCCCAAAAGAGTGAAATTGAACGTATGGTTGCAGAAATGCTAGAGGCTGGTATAATTCAACCGAGTCAAAGTTCTTTCTCTGCTCCAGTAGTATTGGTGCACAAGAAGGATGGATCATGGCGCATGTGTCCGGATTATAGGGAGCTCAACAAGCTCACTATTAAAGATAAGTTTCCCATTCCTGTCATTGATGAATTACTAGATGAATTGCATGGATCAATTTACTTCACCAAGTTGGATCTTCGTTCAGGATATCATCAAATCAGAATGAAGACTGAAGACATTCCGAAAACAACATTTAGAACTCATGAGGGTCATTATGAATTTTTGGTCATGCCTTTTGGCCTTACCAATGCACCTTCAACATTTCAAGGTTTGATGAATTCCATTTTCAAACCATTCCTTAGAAAATTTGTGTTAGTATTTTTTGATGATATACTAATCTACAGCAAGTCTTGGAAGGATCATGTTGAACATGTTGACAGGGTGCTACAACTATTGGAGGAGAAACAATTATATGCAAAAAGATCCAAATGTTTCTTTGGAGTACAAGAGGTGGAATATCTGGGTCATATTGTATCTCATGAAGGAGTTAAGGTAGACCCTAGCAAAATTAAAGCCATTAAGGAATGGAAAATCCCCACATCCATAAAGCATCTGCGAGGATTTCTCGGGTTGACAGGGTATTATCGCAAGTTTGTTAAGAATTATGGGAGAATAGCAGCACCTTAACAACATTATTGAAGAAAGATGCATTTTCATGGACTCCAGAAGCAACAAAGGCCTTTGAACATCTTAAAGAGGCAATGTGCCAAGCACCGGTCTTAGCTACACCAGACTTCACAAAAACCTTTATTGTGGAATGTGATGCTTCAGGAAATGGAATTGGTGCTGTTTTAATGCAAGATGAAAGACCCATTGCTTTTGAAAGTCGTCCAATCAAGGGAAAGTTTTTACACAAAGCTATTTATGAGAAGGAAATGTTGGCAATACTCCATGCACTTAAGAAATGGCGACCCTACCTAATGGGAAGACACTTCAAGGTAAAAACGGATCATGATAGCCTTAAATACTTTTTAGAACAAAGATTATCCTCTGAAGAGCAACAAAAGTGGGTCACAAAGATGTTGGGTTATGACTTTGAAATCATCTACAAAAAAGGGAAGCAAAATGTGGTGGCAGATGCACTCTCAAGAAAGGATGAGGATGTGGAAGCATTGTTGTGCGCCATTTCTATTATCCAACCAGATTGGATAAACGAAGCAAGGGAGGAATGGAAGAATGATGAAGAAGTGTGGGCACTTATTCGAAAGTTACAACAAGATTCCAGTATGTCTGATACATTTAGCTGGCAAAATGATTCGTTATGGTACAAAGATCGCTTATACCTCTGTAAGAATTCCCAGCTAAAACAAAAGATTCTTATGGAATTGCACACTTCTCCCTTAGGAGGGCACTCAGGATTTTTAAAAACTTACCACAGGGTTAAGAAGGATTTTTTTTGGGAGGGCCTTAAATCAGATATTCAAAAGTTTGTGGCGGAATGTTTGGTTTGCCAACAAAATAAAGTTGAAACAATTAAGACACCGGGTCTATTACAACCTTTATCCATTCCAAGCCAACGTTGGGAGGAGGTTTCAATGGATTTTATCACAGGTTTACCCAAGTCTGAGGGAAAGAGTGTCATCATGGTGGTAGTTGACAGACTTACCAAGTATGCACACTTTTGTGCATTATCACATCCATTTAAAGCCAGTACAGTTTCTACTGCATTTATGGAAACAATTCAAAAGCTACATGGAAACCCAAAGATTATTGTAAGTGACAGAGATCCCATTTTCACTGGAAATTTTTGGACAAAATTATTTTCTTGTCTTGGTACTCAGTTAGCTCATAGCTCATCTTATCATCCTCAATCTGATGGGCAAACTGAGATAGTAAACAAATGTTTGGAAGGATATCTTCGTTGCTTTGTATCTGATAAACAGACACAATGGGTCAAATGGTTGCCTCTGGCTGAATGGTGGTATAACACTTCCTTCCATACAGCAACAAAAATGACCCCATTTATGGCACTTTATGGATATCAGCCACCATCCATCACATCATATTTAAGAGAAAATTCTAAGGTTCAAGCAGTGGAACATCACATCGAACATCAACAACAAGTCCTCCAACTCTTAAAGGATAACCTCGTGTTGGCACAAAATAGAATGAAACAACAGGCAAATCAACATCGCAGCGAAAGAAGTTTTGATGTAGGTGATTGGGTATTCCTACGGCTACAACCATATAAGCAAATGTCCCTCAAGCAAGCTAAGAAGGATAATAAATTATCACCAAAGTATTATGGTCCGTACAAGGTGTTGCAAAAGATTGGTACTATGGCATACAAATTGGAGCTTCCTGCAGTTTCTCGATTGCACCCAGTTTTCCATGTTTCATGTTTAAAGAAGGTTATAGGCGACAAGCTCCCAGTTCAAACAATATTGCCAGAACTTGACGAGGAAGGAAAAATTATATTGGAACCAAAAGCAGTCACAGAAACAAGAACTCGACAGCTACGAAATCAATCAATTTTGGAGTATCTTATCAAGTGGAAGAACTTATCCGCTGAAGATTCCACATGGGAGGATGAGAATTTTATACAGAAGCATCCAGAACTACTGAAGCGTTGAGGACAACACTTTTTTGAAGGAGAGGGGCATGTTGGGTCCCTATAATACTAGTGATTACCCCATTACTATTGTAATTGTATCCCTTATTAATATTGTTGTGCCCCTATTGTCCCCATATTGTTATTACTGTGCCCCATAGAATCCCTCAATTGTTATTTTTGTGGCTTTATATTATTATTGTTAGGTCGGCTGGGTTATATTTTGACTCCTTAGACTCCTATATATAGAAAGGAGGTTTTGTCATTTGAATCATCCAAGAATTGCTTATTTGTGTAATGTAAAGGAGGTTGCCCCCTCGAAGAGGCTGAATTCTAAGGCATTGATCTCTCTTTTCTATCTTTTTGTGAGCTGGTTTCACAACAGAAACCTTCAAGAAAGCCTTTAAATTGAAGCAAGGAAAACTAGGGTTTCCTTCTTAGGCAAACAACTTGGGCAAGAAAGTTTATGGATGAAATTGAAGTGAATGCCCACCAAAAGAATAGATTTTGTGGCAAATACTATCATCTTGATGTTTAGGCTCCAACCACCAAAAATCTACTTGCCCAGGGATTCGCACCAAACCCTAGTTCTCTAGCTTGGCCTTGAAAGCGCCAAATTAAGAGAGAAAATGGATAAAAGTAAGATGTGATCACCAACCAAATGGACCAGTTGTTGATTTTATTAGGGCATTGCTAGAACTAATTTTCTTGAACAATTTACAACTTCAAATGATCATTATTAGTTTTCATTTAACATTACATGGTTAATCAACCATTAAACCATGAAAGAGTAGTAAAATAAACCATGAAACCACGAGACAAGAGACAAAAAAATTAGGCCTGAGGCCAGGGCAAAACCCATAAGGGGAATACCTAGAAAATTCTTCCTTATGAGAGTGAGAGAGTTCATAGTACATCAATACATCAAAAGCAACTTCTGTAGAATAACCAAACCAATACCCAACTATAAGAAGAAATCCCAAAACCCTTCTTTGAAATTTCGACCCTCCTAAAATTCGTTGGATCAGAGAATACAAGACAAATTTGGTGTGTCCAAATGAGGAGCAAGTGTCTCCTATTTATAGACATGAAGAGGGGGTTGAATGGGTGCCTTTTTGGGGCCCAGTCAACCTAAAACAATTTGAGGCCGACTTGTAGAATTTTGGAGGGAAAATATAAATATAAATTACAATTTTCATCTTCTTTTCTTGATTTTATTTACATTGATGGAAATGCCGACCATGGCTACAATTTTCAACACTCCCTCTTAGCCAGGGAGGTATTTTCATTCTCTTCCATCATAAGGAAAGCAGATAGCATCACAATCCAATTTCGACGCTCCCTCTCAGCGAGGGATGTATTCTTTTGGTTACTCCATAGTGTGGAAAATCAGAAAGGCAGAAATATTTTCTTTATGTTGATAATTACTTGTGAGATACTTATGTTCTTATTAACTTTCTTCTGTTCTTCTTTTAGCTAAGTTCATCAAGCAATTATCAAAACAATAGCACGAAGATCAAAGACACCAGATGTAGGCGGACAACTAGGGCAAAACCCAGTCAACAACTCTTCCTTAATAACTTCACGAGATAATCCAAGACTCTTGACCTAGACACAGACTTCCTGCACACCAAGTCAACCCTTTCTTCCTTATGTAGATGATAGCCCTTTCAGTAATAACTTCGACCTAGCATCAACAACTTGCAGCAACAACAAAACTTCGATCTAGTAGAACTTCGACTTAGCAATAGCCCAACAAAATCTTCGACCCAACAGTTAGCCCAACAATAACTTCGATCCAACATATAGCCCAGCAACAACTTCGACCCAACAATTAGCCCAACAGTAACTTTGACCTCGCAGCTAGCCCAGTGACAACTTTGACCCAACAATATCTTCGCCCTTCCAGCAAATATCCCAGTAAATCCACATGAGTGAGAGAGAGACAATCCCAAAAACTTCAATATATCATAATGCCATGCATTGTTATCTAACAATGGATATCGAACTTGAGTGAGAGTAAGTGCTCCAAATGAATTCGAACTGCTTGTATATATACCCTTTTGGTGAGGTCGAATTACCCTGTTTGAGGTCGACTTGATCTCCTTGAGGCCGACTTGGTGTGGAGGTGACAAATGACTTATTTGGCTCAATAATAAATCTTTTTACATGATTCGAAAGCCCAATAAGGGTCTCTTTAAATGGACAATGACTCTAATGACTCAGTATAAATCCTAGAAGTCCTTAATGGGGACTTTGACCTAAAACATGATGACCCAAGCATGAAACCCATGCTTTAATAAGTCATATTAATAATAATAAAAGAATCTTTTTCTTTCTTTTGATAAATACATTTCATTATGACTCAAATACAATTTATGAAGACCGAATCTAGTTACATTCTTCAACACATAGATCTCATCTCAACTAAACAATGATGTCTCAATCCACAATGGATGATAGGGGAGATCAATTTAACACAACCAAGTCCATGATAGTCACATTGACCTTGGTAAAGATCATACACACCCTGCTAGTCTCCAGGTCAAGCTCCATGACCTAAAAGGGTATATCATAGACCCAATCTCAGATGTACATATCTCAATATAAGGAAGATTGATAGCTGCATCATCATCTCATCTCGGAAGAATGATCCACAATGACAAAGGGGAGATCGATTTACCACAACCAAGTCCATGGCAGTCATAAATGACCTTGGTAAAGATCACACACACCCTATGTCCACTAACTGACCCTCACCCAACTTGATCCTCAGTAATCAAGTGGTAGAACACTTGCATCCAATACTTAGGGAGATCAATTTACCTTAAACTAAGTCCATGGCAGTGCATCTGACTTTGGTAAAGATCCCACACACCTAAGTCTCCTCATACACTGGCTAGATGGGTGGAAATCCCATAAAGCTTAACTAAGTCCATGGCCCTTGGTTAGTAAAGACACAAGGTGACTGGTCTCCAGGTCAAGCTCCATGACCTAAAAGGGTATATCATAGACCCAATCTCAGATGTACATATCTCAATATAAGGAAGATTGATAGCTGCATCATCATCTCATCTAGGAAGAATGATCCACAATGACAAAGGGGAGATCGATTTACCACAACCAAGTCCATGGCAGTCATAAATGACCTTGGTAAAGATCACACACACCCTATGCCCACTAACTGACCCTCACCCAACTTGATCCTCAGTAATCAAGTGGTAGAACACTTGCATCCAATACTTAGGGAGATCAATTTACCTTAAACTAAGTCCATGGCAGTGCATCTGACTTTGGTAAAGATCCCACACACCTAAGTCTGCTCATACACTGGCTAGATGGGTGGAAATCCCATAAAGCTTAACCAAGTCCATGGCCCTTGGTCAGTAAAGACACAAGGTGACTTGCGGGGAGGATGCATACTCGACAAAGTTTCGCAACTTCTTCAAATTTTCCTCAAGCAAGTGACCATGGACTCATAGTCCATTATGCCACATCCTTAGTGGAGATTTTGCTAGGCTCGTATCATACGTTCAATCAACTCCCTCTTATGCAGGATGAAGAGGACCTCAGTCCTTATCAAGAACACAACAAAAAAGTCACAAACTCATCTTCAACAGCTTTGGATCAACATCACTCTAATCATCTTCATATTGGAAGTCATAGCTGACTTCTTTACAACATGGATCAAAATATGCTTCAATTAGGCTGATCTTATTTGCTCCCTTTGAGTCCAAAATCTCATCCAATCACGAGTCTTCTTGTCACTTTGTTCTTCCATCTTCCTTCATCTGTTGCCACAACCCTAGTAGTCTACATTTGTTAATTTTAGGGCTAGGTTGTTCTTTGTTGTAGATAATTGCATTTTTAAACTTTTTCAACAATTTAAACATTACATTCACCCCATATCATTATTAACAATTATATAGAGAGAACAATAACATCAACAATGTAGTAGAACAATAAGGAACAATAGAAGAAAAACATACAAAATAGAGACACCGGGATTTAGGTCAGAGACTAGGGCAAAACCCCACAAGGGGAAAACCCAAAAATCAATTCTTCTTCTTCATTAGATATTCATCAAATGTTCAGCTGAGAGCCAATGAACAATGAGACACTGATCTTTCATCAATCACATTCGGCTAATGAGATGGCAGCAGGGGCATTCATAAGTCCTCCACAAAACCTTTGATGGTAATCAACTTATGAACCTAAGAGCTACCTCCATATCGCTTGACACAAGAGCAAATATCTCAAGTAACATACATATTACTCTATCACAGACATATCCTGGGCAAGAACACAAGAATCAGTGCCATACTAATGATATCACTGCTAGATATATCATAATGCCATGCATCATTATTATGCCATACATCACATATATATCTCACTATCATTAGGACAATGCCATGCATCTCTGTTACATCACTATCATATATACTACTGTCATGAGGACACAACCGTACATCAAGGTCAGGAGAACACTCTACCATACATCACTGAAGGTTACTGACATGCCATACGTCAGACTGAAAATAACACAGTCATATAAGCTAAAGAGTCACTGCTGTACTTTACTGACATAAGCACATGTATTATACAACACTGGTTATAAGGAAAAACCTCACTGCCAAACATCACAAGTATCACTGCCATACAATACTGAAGATAACCCCTACAACTAGGGTACAAGACACAGTCCTCTTACCATCAACCTTTCTTGATATCAATAATTTAGATTGCAAACCATCTGCGCTTATTGTCTTTTATAAGAGACTATACATAGGGCTTTTCAAAGCACCATCTAACGACCTGTAATGTTCCTAAATGGAAATTAACAGCAAATACCAAGCAATGAACTAGGAACAACAAATAAACTGAAACTCATGCACAACAATTAAACATCAAAATGTCTAGCAACACAATCTAACCCATTTTATTAATATTATGATGGAAGAGTACATATAATGGGCTAAAACGATAGAACCTGGGCTTGCTATGCAATCTGAGCAAAACCCAGAAAAGATAGCTTAATCCCAAATGAGGAAGTACCCCCGGAATGATCTGCGCACTACCTAGAAACAATCTGCTACATGATGGATGAATGAAAATGGAAGTTCTGTTCAAAATATTGCTCGGAATGCTCTGAAAATTCAACTCTAAACTCCTCTCCCAAAACCCAAAAACACCTAAAAATGGTTTGGGCCAAATCCAGATGATGTAGAAGCCCTTCAAAGAGGTGCAAGTTTCTCTTTGGCTTGCTATAAGCCCGACTGGAAATTCTGCCCTGTAAACTACTCAGAAAATTCTGAAAAATTAGAGGTAAGCTCCTCGCACTCCATCCAACAAAACCCAGAAATCTTTTGGACTAATTCTAGCTGACCTGGAATGCCCAAAAAATGTGAATTTCCCAGCCAACCAATTCTGCGCTCAACAAGAGAGAAACTGTTGAGAAATGGCAAAAATCCTCCTGCAAATAGTTGAGGAATTATGCACAAATTATCCTCCAGAAAATAGCAATCTTTCCAACTGAAATCCAAGCAACCAACAATTCCAAATCTTCTACGAAATTCCCAGTCTACCAACCCCTGCGCAGACCCTGGAAAATGAAATTCGTCCCAACACTGCTTCAGCACGGAAATTTGGTGCCAATTTCTTCCGACCAATAGAAAATCTCTTGCAAAAGCCCAAAACCTGCAATAGAAGGAAGCTACTCCAAATAAACTCCGGGGTTTGTCTTTTGCGCCCAAAAATAGCGAATAGCTGAGTGGAATCACTGCAATAAACTCCAATGGAAGTCTTGAAATAGACTCCCCCAAAGCCTCACTAGGGAGACACTCGAAGTTCTCTGAAATGAGGTTGAGTTTCACTTGAAACTCTTGAGCTAAACAACTATGCTCCTCTTGTGCTCAATAACCTCCAAGAGAGTTCGATCTCAAACAATAGATGGACAAAAGATGATCCAAATATGAGTCTATCTTCCTCTTATAATTTCTCTCAATGCTTCTATACTCCCCTTCTAATTATTATTTAATTGATGGGGGACCATTTTCCACTAAGTGACTTTTTCCTCCATTTTAATAAATAATAATTTGCCACGATTCTTCAATAATACTTGCCACCTTTCTCCAAAATAATATTTGTCCCTTTTATTAATATTACCAAAATTGGGCAAATTCCCATGCTCACAAAATTGGGGATATTACAGTTGTAATTTTCCTTTTTCCAACTAAGTCCCTAATGTCAACATTGTCTCCTATTTCCAAAATCGCCTTTAATGCGAAAAATCAAAATTGGGGACATGACATGACCCACTACACCAATATACAAGCTGCTATGCAAATAGTCCCAAGCTGGACATTATCACTTACCAAATTTATCAATCATTAGGGGAATTTTGAGGTCTAAAATGGGTCTCCTAAGGAAATTATAAAATAATAATGGAAATAATAAAATAAGATTAGATTACATCATCAAATTTTAGAGGGAAAAAAGACAACTATTTTTTCAAACTTATCTCCCTGTGGGTTTACTCAAATTTCGAGCGGAAACACTTGTTGGATGCAGAATTTGATTCCTCATCCAAGGAGTACCTATGTTGCATAATTTTGATGGAGCATGCTACATGAAAAATGAGAAATACATGAAAAACATGATTGCAATCACGTTTTTTCATGTATTTTTTTATTTTTCGTGTAGTAGGGTCCATCAAAAGTATGCAACATGGGTACTTCTTGGATGAGGAATTAAATTTTACATCCAATGAGTAATCCCCCTCGAAATTTGAGTAAAAAATTAGGGAGATAAGTTGAAAATACGAGTTGATAAAGTAGTTTTATTATTTTATTATTTTTAATCTTTGTACTTTTTTACTCCAAAAATGGTGAATCATCCCCCATGGTTGAAATCATCCTCTTGAATCCTATTGGTTCTTATAAAGTTTATTTTGGTTGTACATATTTCTTAGGAGGCCCATTTTAGACCTCAAAACTTGAAAACTCCCCTAATAATAAGAATATAATAACATACCTTAAAAGATGTCAATTTCTTGTTCATATAACTTGTTCATGTACACACTTTTATCTCTGAAGATTGGGCCTTGGTTAGGGCTTCCTGAAACCCTAGTTCTAGGGCTCAAAGTCTTTAATAACGCTGCGTTGTACAAGAGACAACTTTGACCTTGCATCATCTGCCTATTGTTGATTTGGGGTAGCATCGGATGTGCTTTAGCCACGAAATTTGGTGGAGAGGCTAAGACACATGAGATCTCCAATACCAGAAATGGTTTGGGCAAATTCTAAACAGTTTGGGAGATATTAAAATAATTAATATTTTTAATGGAGTCCCTAAGTCTAAACTTAGGGAAAATAAAATATTAATGTGAATTAATATAAAACTATGGTAGAATGGTCCAAAAGTCATGGATCAAGCCAGATCTAATCTTAGCCGTTGATTAGGGACTTAATCTCAGCCGTTGATTTGTCAACGAGAAAAGTATAAGAGGAGGCTTGAGGGTCACTTGGAGAACACACCAAGAGATCAAGATTTCGACTTTCTAGGGTTGGGTTTGTTGAGAAAGTTGAGAGAGTGATTTGGAGTTGCAGCGAAGGGGCAGTGAATGTAGACACAGAGAGGCAGAGATAGTGTCGGGAGGATCAGCGCAACAGTCGGGAAAGCTGATGCAGAGGGCAGAAGCTGGAACTGTCGGGAACAATCAGAACAACCGGGAGTCGCCGGGAACAGCCGGAACTACCGGGAATTGCTGGAACAGCCGGGAACTGTCGGAACAGCCGGGAAAGCTGACGCAGAGGGCAGAAGCCAGAACTGTCGAGAACAACTGGAACTATTGGAACTTTCGGGAAAGCTGACGCCGAGGGAAAAAGTTGGAACTGCCGCAAACAGCTGGAATTGCCGGAACTGCCGGGAAAGTTGATGTAGAGAGCAGAAGCCGAAACTGCCAGGAACAACCGGAACTGTAGGGAAAGTTGATGTAGAGGGCAGAAGAGGCTGACGCAGTCCCTACAGGCTAACGCTGGGGTTTTTTGTGGGGCAGATTGGAGTTGAGGAGTTGCCGAAGTGTTTATTCGGGGTTTCAGCCAGAGCATCTGCCTTTGAAGGAGAGGTATTACTGCCGAGATTTTTCTCTGTTGGGTGAGCTAGATTTGGCACCCAGATTGTATTATGAAACTGTTTAATAAATCAAACCCTCAGATAGCTGCACCGATTTTCCCACATTGGGTTTTTCTGGGGACATTAGTCCAAAAATAACGGTGTCATTTGTGTGCTTGTTTCTGTTTCCTTCAGTTGATGATCTGTAATGTGTTGAGCATGTACTTGTATTTATTTCCAGCGTTTACAGGGTAAATAACTTGTTAATTAATAGAACAAGTAGGTAGGAATAAATCAGTAAAGTGCATGAAGGGTTTCTAACGTGTTAGACTTAGAAATTCCAACACCTATTAGGCCTTACGACCCACTCAAAACAGGCTTTATGGCCCTCAGATTTGATGTTACAGGGGCTCGACCCTCTTCCCAAAATCACAAAAATCTCTGACCCTATTTGATTGAGACTTACATCATCAAATCATGCATCAAACTGCCTTTAAACACCAATGGATAATCTTCTCAAACTTGGCCTTGTCACAGAGGTCTTGAGGTCACCTTGAAGGGTCTTCGATCCTCCTTTTTCCACAGAATTTTAGCCCTATCCTCAAGAGAAAACATCACTAGATTATGCAAAAAATAATCTCTACAATTTGGCCAGAAGTCTCCTTATTTTTTTCAAGATCAGACACTAGAAGGCACCAAAACATCTCTTCACCACTTCGGCTAGGGCTTCTCAAGCCTACGACTACCTTAGAAGACACTCTCCAAGGATGCGATGCACTTGTGTGTCGATAAATGAACTCCAAGGGCTACTTATTTATAGAATTCGGTGGAGGAGGCAACGAGTGCCTTTTGAGTCAAGGTGAGCCTTCATTTAGAGAGGTTGACTTGAACTTGTGCCGTAATAAATTCAAATAAATTATTAGCCACATAATAACATGAGTTGAGTTCTTTGATGGGGCTTGAAGATTCTTTTCCAAATAAATTTGTCACACCAAAGAGGAGTCTCATGAACACATTAATAATAATATTTCTTTTATCCAATTCATAATTCTCTTTTGGGGCAAGATGGGCTTCTTTTGGGGTAGCTGGGTTTCTTTTTGGGGTAATTGGATTTCTCTTAGGGAAATTCATCCTGAAGCTGCCCCAAATTTCAACAACATTATGTACTTGCAAACCTCACTAGGAAGTCATGGAAGAAAAAAAACAACCAAGCAGGATATATAGAGACAAGAGACTCTTAATGAAACAATAATAGAAAAAAATCAAGAAAGTACTTATCTCTAGCAAGTGTGTGAACTCCCTCTTGATCTTAACTTTCTTAGATTCAGTCAACCTTGTTCTCATCATTATTGACCTTATCAGAGGGAGTCCATATCACCATTAATCAATTCACATCATCAAGGAGTCGATATCGTTATCAACAAGTAGTCCACGTTAACATCATTAAGGAGTTCACCTCAAGGGGTCCACTTCATCGACCATCAATTTGTCCACATCATCAAGGAGTTGATTATTACATTATCAACAATAAGAAGTCCACATTATCAACAAGTCCATATATCATCATCAAGAGATCCATGTCATCAAGAATCTCATAATCAAGGAGTACAAATAATCTTGTCCACATCATCTTAATCATTAGGGTTTCTCTTTTGAGCGGACAAAAACTCTGATCTAGGATGTGGTCCATAGGCTTTAAATTTTCTTCTCCAAACCCTACCTTGTTTTTACAAACCATAAACAATCCAATGTCAGTATTGATTAAAAGCATAATACAAGATACTTATCTGGAGTTCATGACAATTCCCTCTTGATGTTTAGTCTTCTTGAGTCCAACTTGCAAGCCAACCTCATCATCAAGATGTCATTTTTTCTAGAAGCTAGGTTTTCCCTTTTTAAGAGGAAGAAATTAATTCATACGCCCTACCTAGCCTTTCAACCCCTTTTGACTTGCAGGGTTTGCAATTTGATAATTGGTCTAGAGTGTACAAACCCTAGACATTCATTCTTGTATTCAAGAATCCTGGGGTTTTGTCCTCAACCCCTAGGTCTTCCTTGTTCTCAATGTCCACATCAGTCCTAGGGTTTTTTCGATCAAACCCTCTGTAGGGTTTTGCAAGCCCATGAATCTAGACAGATATCAATTGAACAATATTCATCCTCAACCAAGTAGAAGGATTTCCTTTTCACAGTGCAATAGACATTACTAATCCGGTCTAGTCCATATAAGTAAGATCTTCAGCTCAGAATTCACTATGCTAATTTCAAATCCTTTAACAAGTAGACAAGGCGATATGTCTATAAGGCTTGTTCCAATATTTTATTGATTCAATAGTTTTCAAAAGTTGACTTCCAGTGGGAAGTTGCTTCAGATAACATCCATGTTCATAGATTTATGAGCTTTGAACCACAAAACACGTCACCAATCTTAGATTCGCATAATGTTGCAGTGAAATGGAATTCAGATCAATTTGCAAACTTTGGATGGGCTTGAGCTCCAAGATATTTCTTAGAGAACACTCCTTTCCATAGTTTGCAGACTCCTTCAAACTCACACTTATTGTAGAGATGAGTCACGACAATTGTGCTTGAGATTTTACAGAGTAAGAGCCTCAGGTAGGTTGTATATGATAAACTAAGGTCGCAGGAATGGTGCTTTAGAAACTCGATTTCGATCTCCTTTCATTCCACAAGCTACATACTTGATACGATCTTGATTTAGATGACATACCTCAGATTCTAAATAATCTCGGATTTCTTAGAGATATGAAAACTCAAAAAAAGTTTCAAACTTGGACTTGTATTCTGTACAAAGAGTGGCTAATCCTTCCATATAAGCTTGGATATAAGTCATCATAGCTTGGATCCAGGTTCTTACTAGAAATCACATTCTTTTGACTTCGAATGCCACAAAGGAGGTTTGGATTACAATGCAGATGCTCGAATTATGCTTGTCACCACAGGGTCCTTCGGATCAAGATTCCCATCAAATACCTTCCAACGTAACCACCACGTCATTCTAGAATTATACAAGAGGAAGGTGGTCTAAGTTGCTTGGATAGTTTTCAATGCAAGAAGGTCTCCATACTAGGTCTTCAAATCTTAGGTATACTATTAGGTTTTCCAGTTGTCAAAGATAGGACTAGATCTCAGCCTGTAATGGCAACTAATCCATGCTCAAGATAACCTTTGCTTTCCTCTAAGTCTCAGTCAACCCAATTCAGACTAGATCAAGCTTTTAGATCTTGGCATATGTTACACGGACAAAGCAACAAACCTTCACATTCCTTTTTAGGTCTTCGGCCTAGATTAAGGTTTACATAGTGTTGTTACCGCCTGTCACACACACCTAAGTTAGTGAGAAAAATCTCTTAACGCCACAAGGTGTGATTTGGTGGCAACACTAAGAGATGGCGCGATTACCTATTCCCAACTCTCTTCGTTAAAGCTCTCTCCTAGGTAAGCTAAGGGGGGTGGTCCTTAAATGAAAAGCTAAGTTAAAAAGTGATGTGAGGATTCTAGGAGATGTCAAGGTTAATTTGGATTACTTGAGATTATAAGCAAATATGAGGAGCAATATGAAATAAAATGTACTTCAATAACCATCAACACATAAATCAAAGATGAGCATATAAGACCTTCAATATTGATTTAAAATAAATAACACTTGTTCTAAAATGAAATGTTTCATAGTGAAACATAAGTAACCCTGTCAATCAAGAAGATGTTAGCAAGATTTAAAATTGCTTCCAAAGAAATGCTTTTGAAAATATAATCATTCACAATGCTAGAGCATGTAAGGAGGCAAATAAAATAACTTGCAACATGAAACAAGCTAAAACTTCACTTTGCAAAATGAACGATATGGTACTTGCCCAAGTGAGATAATCAATTCAAAACATTTTCATCATGACAAGTATATAAATAATTTGCAAGTAAAATAGCTTGAAAAGTAAAGTGTGTTAATATGAAATGCACTTAACTAAGGTTAGATGCAATTATCTTGGTAAATTTTAAGCTAGATGCCTAATCTAAGTGGGAGATTTTCTTTTTGAACTCTTGCCAAAGGGTAAAAATTGGGGTGATTGTAAGAAAGAGGGGTTGAGGACACGACGATGTCGTTAATGATACCATTCCCCTCAGTCTTACGAGGCAGCATGTGCCTTCATTCCTACAAGGGGACAAGCCACCTCCATAACTGCAGGGTCACACACTCTTTACCTTACTTCGTACCAGTTGGAAGAATTTTCCAAGAAAGTATTTTCCTTATAATGTCTATCAACCAAGCTTATGCTTGGAGTTAAATTATGTTAAAATTGGCAACTAGGGCCAAACTCCATGTGGGTCATCTTATTTATGGCAGCTAATATTTTTCTTGGATCCCTCTCATCGAGAGGTGTAGGATTGATCTAAAGATCATCCGATTCCGATAAGTATTCATGGAGATATGAATTTATATTTGTTATGGGACAATTCGTCAAGGTCAGCCAGCAACCAAATAACCCCCATGTCTGCTCAACGTTTTAGTATAAAAGGACGTGCCTTGATAGTCATTTGTGCACACACTTCACTCTTGATTTCTCTCCACATGTTTTGGGTTTTAGTGGAAGAGAAGTCTAAGAGGAGGAAGCCCTAAACGTAGGTCTAGAAGGAGACCCTATTTGCAGTAAAAGAAGGATGCCCTAGCTGCAGGTCTTGTGAAGGTTTGGCTGCAGTTCAAAGGGAGATCTAGCAAGGTGAAGGAGGCCTAATCGCTGTCCCTAAACACAGTATTATCATACCCTAGATGCTCTAATCTATATGCTGTCTGAGACAGCCCTTAGATGCTGGAAAAGAGATACCCTAACTGCAGTAAAGAGGCTCCCTAACTCGCTGTCTAAAGGATGCCCTAACCAACAAAGAAGGTAGGGACAACGTGGGTGTCTTAGGGCTGTTGGAGCCTCTTGGTGACTGCGTGGAGGGTTGTTCTATGCTACAGCCAAGCCGAGTTTGAAGAAGGGAGCACGCAGGTCTGTGAGGGTAGAAAGAGGTAAGGTATGACTATTTTGGAGGGCTGTTAGGGTGCCGCAGAGATCTATGGTAGGCCGCAGGCCTAGCCACTCCAAAACAGGGCTGCATGTAGGCTTGAGAGGCTGCCATATGCCCAAAACAACAACATATGGAGGAAACACTTTACCTTGACTAGGCCGCAGTTATTTGGAGGTTGTTTGTGTGGGTTGATAAGGATTGTTGCAGCATGCACATGCCCTAACCAGGAACAATAGTACAACAATATTGCAACAACGATTGTGTAGTGTGTTGGGTCAAAGTTTTGACGCAGTCAGCCCTCATCCTATACAGACTTGGAGCAACATAGCAGGATGTATAGTGCACATAGGAGCAACAATGAGTACATGTTGTACAGTGCAGCATAGTGCACATAGGAGCAGCAATGCATAGCATGATGTACAGTGCAACATATGATGATGCAACATGGTGTAGATCAGTGTTGCTGGACATTGGAGTAACAATGGGAGAACATGGTAATGATGGGCATATAGCAGCAACGAGAATGCATACAACAACAGGATGATGAGGTATTGCTGCTTGCAACATGCATTTGGGTGCAACATAGTGCAATGAAGAGCTCAGCATAGTGCAGCAGTATAGTGATGGGTATAGTCATGATTGGTGAAGCATGATGAGATGCAGCATAGTGATGATGGGTGCAACATGGTGCAACATGATGATGAGGTGTGGCACAATGATAGGTGCAGCATGGTGATGGAGTCACCTTGGAGAATCAGTTGAAGCAGCATGTCTTCAATTGAGTTCAGCTACCTCATGTATGCTATCTCTCCTTGTGTTAATTTTAGGTATGTTCTATGCTTAGAGCAATTTATTTCAATTTTCACAGTTAGCTCAATTATCTTTTCCAGATTAGCAATCACATCAGCATTAAAGTAAACCGCAGATAGAACATAAACATAAATCGCAGAAGACAAGCCAAGACAAGAGGACATAACATGTGGTGCTAACCAGGGACAAACCCCAATGTGGGGAAACCCTTGATCAATTCTCCTTATATGTTCTTCAATAGTTCAACAGAGAGAGAGAGAGAGAGATGGTACATTTACGACAGAATTCAACACTTTGACTTATCTAGATAAAAGCATAGATCATCTCTTAAGAAGATGATACATGAGATCAATTGAAGACATGCTGCTTTAATTGATTCTCCAAGGTGAGTCCTTCACTTATCATTGTGTTGCATTTTGTCATCATGCTGCAACTCACCGTGTTGCACCATGTTGCACCCATCATCACAATGTTGGACCTTATGACCATGCTATACACATCATACTGTTGCACATTATGCTGCACTGCAACCCAGTGTTTAGCACTGCTGTACCTTGTGCACCATGTTGTCACCCATGTGCTTGCTGCACCAAGTACCATACTGCTGTCCCAATGTGCTTGCAGCACCAAGTACCATACTGCTGTCCCAATGTACCATGCTTGCTACACCTTGTTGATGTTGTTGTCCCATGTACCATACTATTGTAGCACCATGAACCTGCTGCACTAAATACAATTGTCCCATGTACCATACCACTATGTACAACCACCATTTACTTGCTGTTGCTGCTGTTCCAACATGCTGCGGTACTAACATGTTGCTGTCCCAACATGCTGCTGTCCCAACTTGCTGTTGTCCCATCATTGTGCTGTCCAATGAGTTTGCAGCACCATGTACCTTTGCTGCCATGTCACAACTACTGTCCCATCACAACTTGCTATGCTTGCCATGCTTACACTGATTCTTCTAACAACACTCTCATCATCAAATTATCCTCATACTTATACTTGAATGCTAGTGCACTGTTGTAGTTCTGCAACCCTGGTTAGGGCACAATAGTACCCTAACAACCACGTCTAAACTCGGTAACATTCCTTGAAAAGAGTGTGGCTTACCTCCCTTGAGAAGTTGCTGTCCATACATCCCTTCACGCTGTCTAGGGCAGCCTCCACGTTGTCCCTTTGACCCTTTATATGACGGCTAAGACTCTGCTGTCCACATAGCCCTTCACGCTGTCTAGGGTAGCCTACACGCTATCCCTTTGACCCTTCATGCTACAACTAAGACTCTCTTGTTTGACTGCGGTTAGGGCTGAATTAGACCAGCGTTTAGGGCTGGATTAGATCAGCATTTAGGGTAACCTTTTAGGTTTGCGTTAGGGCTGCCTTCCATCTGCATCTAGGGTTGTAGGCCTCCTTCTAGACTTGCGTAGAGACCAACGTATAGGTTAGGGCTCCTTCTTGATATCGTTAGGGCTTCTCTTCATGACTGCGTCCTCTAGATTAGGGCAACGTATTTCTTCTTCTTGACTGCGGCTAGGGCAACCTCATTCCTCCAACGTCTAGGGCTACCACTCCTAGATTTCTCTTCCACTAAAACCCAAGACAAGTGGAGAGAAATCAAGATAGAAGTGTGTGTAGAAATGACTATCAAGTCATCTCCTTTTATACTAAAACGTTGAGCACATGTGGGGTTTATTTGGTTGTTGGCCGACCTTGACGAATTGTCTTATAACACAAATAAATTCATAACTCCATGAATACTTATCGGAATTGGATGATCTTTAGATCAATCCTACACCTCTCGATGAGAGGGATCCAAGAAAAATATCAGCTGTCATAAATAAGATGACCCACATGGAGTTTGGCCCTAGTTGTCAATTTTAACACTCCCTCTCAACTAGGGAGAACTCCATCTGTTGATCTATTTGCCAGACTGTACTATCTTTGCCGTCAGTGCCCTGCACTGCTCTGCTGAACAATGAAGAAGAAGAATTGATCGAGAATGTCTTGTACCATTATGTACTGAACTAAAGTCAGTTTTATTGATCCCAGATCAATATCACAAGACAATGTCTCAAACCACTCATGCTGATCCCAGATCAGTTTCATTGATTCATCCTAGCATAGGGAGTATGGTAGATACAGCGATGCATCCATCGATAGTACTACTATGGTCCCTAACCCCATTTCCCTGCTCATTGGCCAGATGAGAGGTACTTCCCATGAGTCCCAGACTGCATGGGTAGGATGCCTCAACAGGAGAACCCTTCATCCTGTCCCTAAGTCGCCTCGGGGTATCACAAGGGAAGACTGAGCCATTCACCCGTACACAACGCACCATTAGGGGAGGGTGCGCTGCCCTATGGTCGTGTGTTGCTCCAGGAAGTACCCCAAGCCCCCTGGAGCTCCTAGAGCTCAATGCATGCAACATGAAGGACCCCATTATAAGGTCTCTACATGACTCCAAGTCGTTCAGGAAAGTCACAATTTTGACCTTTTCTTGGGGCTTTGACAAAATGTCTGCGACCTGTACATCAGTCTCAATGCGATGGAGCCTCCTCGCTCATCGACGTACCATATCCCAGATAAGGTAGTATCTGATGTCTATCTACTGGAGTAGTCATAGAATATGGGATTCCTCAACAATCGAATCCCCCCTTGTTGTCACAGAGGATCACAGTGGTATTCATCATGTGTACAAACAACTCGTTGAAGAGCTTCCACAACTAGGCAGCTACACACGAGATCATACTCATAGCTATGTATTTGGTCTCAGCGGTGCTTATAGCAACCGATTTCTGCTTCCTGCTCATCCAGGATATTGAATAGAACCCAAAGAGAACCAGCATTCGGAAGTGTTCTTGCAATCCTCCACACTGCCTGCCCAGTTAGTGTTCGAATAATCATGGAGCTTCATATTTCCGGTAGTGTATCTCAATCTATGAGAGATTGTGCCCCGAAGATATCTCAGAAGATTCTTGGCACCAATCCAGTGAGGCTCAACCATATATGTGCTCATCATACTAACTGCAAATCATATGTTCAGACGGAAATTCACCAAGAATATCAACACAAATGAGTTTAAGAAACTCAGAGGCATTTCTCAAATCTGGTCCAGCATCACTACCATATAACTTCTGAAAGTTAAGATCCTCGAGGTAGTCACGGGCTTGCAGTTTACGATTCCACATCTAGAATCCAACTCCCTCTTACTTCTGCAATGAAAGGGTGTGCACCTATCAGAAATAGGTTATCCTCAAAAGGTGCTGGTATGAGAGGTCTATCATCCACAATCTTCGAGCAATGGTTTGGATTGGCTTCACTCCTAGTGAATCTCAGCTTCATCAAACAACTATCAGTCCTCTCATACTAAGCCCGGGGTGATTTGCTTCAAGCCATAGAGGGCTTTCTTTCACTGGCACACGTGAGATTCTCGAGCATGAATCTCAAAGCCCTTGGGTTGTTCCAAACTTGTGGACCTACTACTTGAGGGGAATGGTCCCCTTGTAAGATTTTCTTTCAGTACATCTTAGACATGTACCTTCATGCTCTTTTGAATTCAAGCATCCTTGTCACCATCTGACTCATAGACCTCCAGTGCTGTGTGTCAACTGACATGGTCCCCAATGGACTTCCTGCAACTTGATACAAATTGCCAACCCTGAACCCATGAGTAAAAGCATCTTTGAAAATTTTATTTTCAAACACGTACCTTTCCATCGATGAATGCCTCCCTGAAACCTTTGACTTCCAGGTTCTTCTTGCGATCAGGTACACAAAAGAGATGTTTGTAAATGAATCGAGTTACCCTCATTCAATTGAGGGGTAACATTCCCTACACCCTTTCCGGGATAGGTGGCACCGACTCCAAGTATAATCCCACGATTGTTTCCATCTCTACCAAATTAGAGAGATCACCCTTCTATTTGATGAAGTGCCTTGAAGCACTACAATCAATAAGCCAGATTCCCACAAAATCTGAAGGAGAGGGCCAATACAAGATAATGCCTCTTTATCTTATTAGAAATAACATTTGATTCTTCATACTCGGGGTTACTTGCTTTCTATGAAGAGTCTGTCGTTTCCTTGATGACCTGCATTACCTGTAATTCCTCTGATCATTGAAGTTGTCCCTGGAATGATGTTATCATCATCAAGTGATGTGTCCCTACCTCGGACACTCCTTCGTATAATGGACGAACTTATTACAACCAAGGCATCTGCCTTTCCTCCCACCCTTAGATCCGGATTTTCCATTGAAGTGATCTCTAGGTAGGCCATTAGAAACTTCTGCTGCGCCATTATGATAATATTCTTTGCTTCGACTTCACCCTCGGTGAATTTCAAGAGGGATGATGAATCAATTGATCATTTTGTCCTTTCCAAACTGTCTTCGGTGATTGTTCTTTCACTCTTGCTTGGGCTTTGTCTTCACCTCAACTCTGATACCATGTTAATTTTAGGTATGTTCTATGCTTAGAGCAATTTATTTCAATTTTCACAGTTAGCTCAATTATCTTTTCCAGATTAGCAATCACATCAGCATTAAAGTAAACTGCAGATAGAACATAAACATAAATCGCAGAAGACAAGCCAAGACAAGAGGACACAAGATGTGGTGTTAGCCAGGGACAAACCCCAATGTGGGGAAACCCTTGATCAATTCTTCTTATATGTTCTTCAATAGTTCAGCAGAGAGAGAGAGACAAAGAGATAGTACATTTACAACAGAAGTCTACACTTTGACTTATCTAGATAAGAGCATTGATCATCTCTTAAGAAGATGATACATGAGATCAGTTGAAGACATGCTGCTTCAATTGATTCTCCAAGGTGACTCCTTCACTTATCATTGTGCTGCATCTCGTCATCATGCTGCACCTCACCGTGCTGCACCATGCTGCACCCATCATCACAATGCTGGACCTTATGACCATGCTGTACACATCATACTGTTGCACCTTATGCTGCACTGCTGTCCCAGTGTTTAGCACTGCTGTACCTTGTGCACCATGTTGTCACCCATGTGCTTGCTGCACCATTGCTGCTTTGTGTACTTGCTGCACCAAGTACCATACTGCTGTCCCAATGTGCTTGCAGCACTATGCTTGTTGCACCTTGTTGATGTTGCTGTCCCATGTACCATACTATTGCAGCACCATGAACTTGCTGCACTAAATACAGTTGTCCCATGTACCATACCACTATGTACAACCACCATGTACTTGCTGTTGCTGCTGTCCTATTGTGCCACTGCTGCACAATGTCATAGCTGTCCTAATCATTGTGCTGTCCCAACATGCTGTTGTCCCAACATGTTGCTGTCCCAACATGCTGTTGTCCCAACATGTTGCTGTCCCATCATTGTGTTGTCCAATGAGTTTGCAGCACCATGTACCTTTGCTGCCATGTCACAACTACTGTCCCATCACAACTTGCTATGCTTGCCATGCTGTCCAGCCATGCTTACATTGATTCTTCTAACAACACTCTCATCATCAAATTATCCTCATACTTATACTTGAATGCTGGTGCACTGTTGTAGTTCTGCAACTCTGGTTAGGGCATCAATAGTACCCTAACAACCACCTCTAAACTTGGCAACAGTCCTTGAAAAGAGTGCGGCTTACCTCCCTTGAGAAGCTGCTGTCCATACATCCCTTCACGCTGTCTAGGGCAGCCTCCACGCTGTCCCTTTGACCCTTTATATGGCGGTTAAGACTCTGCTGTCCACACAACTCTTCACGCTGTCTAGGGTAGCCTACACGCTGCCCCTTTGACCTTTCATGCTGCGGCTAAGACTCTCTTGTTTGATTGCGGTTAGGGCTGAATTAGTCCAGCATTTAGGGCTGGATTAGATCAACGTTTAGGGCAGCCTTTTAGGTCTGCGTTAGGGCTGCCTTCCATTTGCATCTAGGGTTGTAGGCCTCCTTCTAGACTTGCGTAGAGACTAGCGTATAGGTTAGGGCTCCTTCTTGATATCGTTAGGGCTTCTTTTCATGACTGCGTCCTCTAGATTAGGGCAACGTATTTCTTCTTCTTAACTGCTGTGAGGGCATCTTCATTCCTCCAACATCTAGGGCTACCACTCCTAGATTTCTCTTCCACTAAAACCCAAGACAAGTGGAGAGAAATCAAGATAGGAGTGTGTGTAGAACTGACTATCAAGTCATCTCCTTTTATACTAAAACGTTGAGCACATGTGGGGTTTATTTGGTTGATGGCCAACCTTGACGAATTGTCTTATAACACAAATAAATTCATAACTCCATGAATAATTATCGGAATCAGATGATCTTTAGATCAATCCTACACCTCTCGACTAGATGGATCCAAGAAAAATATCAGCTGTCATAAATAAGATGACCCACATGGAGTTTGGCCCTAGTTGCCAATTTTAACACACTCTCTCTCTGCTGAACTATTGAAGAACATATAAGAAGAATTGATGAAGGGTTTCCCCACATTGGGGTTTGCCCCTGGCTAGCGCCACATCTTGTGTCCTCTTGTCTTGGCTTGTCTTTTGCGATTTATGTTTATGTTCTATCTGTAATTTACTATTACGTTGATGTGATTGCTAATCTGGAAAAAATATTGAGCTAATTGTGAAAATTGAAATAAATTGCTCTAAGCATAGAATATACCTAAAATTAACATGGTATCGGAGCTGAGGTGAAGACAAAACCCAAGCAAGAGTGAAAGAACAATCATCGAAGAAAGTTGGGAAAGGACAAAAGGCTCAATGGATTCCTCATCCCTCTTCAAATTCACCAAGGGTGAAGTCGAAGCAGAGAATATTATTAGAATGACATAGCAAAGGCTTCTGATGGCCTACTAAAGATCACTTCAATGGGAAGTCCTGATGTAAGGGTGGAAGGAAAGGCAGATGCCTTCCTTGCAATAAGTTTGGCCATTATGTGAGGGAGTGTCCGAATAGAAGGGACACATCACTTGATGATGATAACAATCATTCTAGGGGCAATTTCAATGATTGGAGGAATGACAGGTATAATGGCAAAGGAAAAGGGAATGCAGGTCATAAAGGAAATGGTTCACTCTTCAAAGAAAGCAAGGAACTCCAGACTCTTTGGGGAATCTAGCTTATTGATAGTAGTGCTTCAAGGCACTTCATCGGAGAGCAGGAAGCTCTCTCTAATTTGGTAGAGATGGAAACAATTGGGGGGATTATACTTGGAGTCAATGCCACCTATCCCGGAAAAGGTGTAGGGAATGTTACCCCTCAATTGAATAAGGGTAACACAATTCATTTACAAGAAGTTCTTTATGTACCTGATCTCAAGAAGAACCTGGCTTCCATTTCGATGATGGAAGTCAAAGGTTTCATGGTGGCATTCATCGATGGAAAGGTACGTGTTTGAAAATAGAATTTTCAAAGATGCTTTTATCCTTGAGTTTAGGATTGGCAATTTGTATCAAGTTGCAGGATGGTCCATTGGGGACCATGTCAGTTGACACATCTCATCTATAGCACTGGAGGTCTGCTTATTATGGGGCCCCACCCGATGTGAGTCAGATGGTGACAGGGATGCTTGAATTTAAGAAGAGCATGAAGGTACATGTACGAGATGTATCGAAGGAAAATCTTACAAGGGGACCATTCCCCTCATGTAGCAGGTCCACAGGATTGGAACAACCTGAGGGGTTTGAGATTCATGATCCGGAATGTCATGTATGTAGGTGGAAGAAAACCTTCTATGGTTTGAAGCAAAACATCTCGGGCTTGATATGAGAGGATTGATCGCTGTTTGATGAAGTTGAGATTCACTAGGATTGAAGCCGATCCAAACCATAGGTTGTGGATGATAGACCTCTCATACTGGTACCTAATGAGGATGACCTCTTTCTGATAGGTGCAAACCCTCTCATTTGCAAAAGTAAGAGGGAGTTGGATTCCGGATTTGGAATGATGAATTGCAAGCCCGTGACTACCTCGATGAAGCCTAACTTTAAGAAGTTATGTGGTAGTGATACCAGACCTGATTTGGGAAATGCCTCTGAGTTTCATAAACTCATACTAGCATTGATGTTCTTGGTGAACTCCCGTCCGGATATATGTTTTGCAATTAGCATGCTGAGATCATATATGGATGAGCCTCACTGGATTGGTGCCAAGAATCTTTTAAGATATCGTCAGGGCACAATCTCTCATAGATTGAGATACATTGCCGAAAAAGTGAAGCTGGATGATTATTCTGATGCTGACTAGGTAGGCAGTGTGGAGGATCGCAAGAGCACTTCTAGGTGCTGGTTCTCTTTGGGTTCTGCTTTGATATCCTGGATGAGAAGGAAGCAAAATTCGATTGCTTTGAGCACCGATGAGGCCAGATACATAGCAGTGAGTATGGCCTCCTGTGAAGCTGTCTGGTTGTGGAAGCTCTTCAGTGAGCTGTTTGACACATGATGGATACCACCGTGATCTTCTATGACAACCAGAGGGGGATTCAACTATTGAGGAATCCCGTGTGTTATGATCGCTCCAAGCATATAGACATCAGGTACCACTTTATCTGGGATATGGTACATCGATGAGCAAGAAGGCTCCATCGCATTGGGACTGATGTGCGGGTCACAGACATTCTGTCGAAGACCCGGGGAAAGGTCAAATTTGTGACTTTCCAGAACGACTTGGAGTCGTTGAGAGACCCTCTTATGAGGGTCCTATATGATGCATGCATTGAGCTCTGGGGGGATTGGGGTACTTCTTGGAGCAACAAGCGACCACAGGGCGACTTACCCTCCCCTGGTGGTGTGCTGTGTATAGAGTGAATGGTTCAGCCTTCTCCTGTGATACCCCGTGGCGACTTGTGGGCAGGATGAGTGGTTCTCTTGCTGATGCATCCTACCCATGCAGTCTGGGACTCAAGGGAAGTACCTCTCATTTGGTCAATGAGCAGGGAAATGAGGATGGGGACCATAGTAGTACCGATGGACTCATCGTGTATCTCCCGTACTCCCTATGCTAAGATGACCGACATTGATCTGGGATCAATTGGAACTGACTTCGGGTTAGTAAGAGTGATATAGCTCACTCTCTCTTGGAACTGATCTGGGATCAACGAGTGGTTTGAGACACTCTCTTTTGATATTGATCTGGGATCAATGAAACTAAATTCAGGTCAGTATGAGTGGTTTGAGACACTCTCTTTTGATATTGATATGGGATCAACGAAACTGACTTCGTGTCAGTAAGAGTGACATAATTCACTCTCTTTTGGAACTGATATGGGATCAGTAAGAGTGGTATGACACACTTTCTTCATATGGGATTGACTTCGGGTCAGTAGAGAATGGTATGAGACATTCTCGATCAATTCTTATTCTTCATGGTTCAGCAGAGCAGTGCTGGGCACTGATGGCAGAGATAGTACAGTCTGGCAGATGGAGTTCTCCCTAGTTGAGAGGGAGTGTTAAAATTGGCAACTAGGGCCACACTCCATGTGGGTCATCTTATTTATGGCAGCTAATATTTTTCTTGGATCCCTCTCATCGAGAGGTGTAGGATTGATCTAAAGATCATCCGATTCTGATAAGTATTCATGGAGATATGAATTTATTTGTGCTACGGGACAATTCGTCAAGGTCGGCCAACAACCAAATAACCCCCATGTGTGCTCAACGTTTTAGTATAAAACATGGTGACTTGATAGTCATTTGTGCACACACTTCACTCTTGATTTCTCTCCAATTGTTTTTGGTTTTAGTGGAAGAGAAGTCTAAGAGGAGGAAGCCCTAAACGCAGGTCTAGAAGGAGACCCTATTTGCAGTAAAAGAAGGATGCCCTAGCCGCAGGTCTTGTGAAGGTTTGGCCGCAGTTCAAAGGGAGATCTATCAAGGTGAAGGAGGCCTAATAGCTGTCCCTAAACGCAGTCTTATCATATCATAGATGCCCTAATCTATACGTTGTTTGAGATAGCCTTAGACGCTGGAAAAGAGATACCCTAACCACAATAAAGAGGCTCCCTAACTCACTATCTAAAGGATGCCCTAACCAGCAAAGAAGGTAGGGACAACGTGGGTGTCTTAGCGCTGTTGGAGCCTCTTGGTGACTGCGTGGAGGGTTGTTCTATGCTACAACCAAGCCGAGTTTGAAGAAGGGAGCACGCAGGTCTATGAGGGCAGAAAGACATAATGCATTACTGTTTTGGAGGGCTGTTAGGGCGTTGCAGAGATCTGTGGTAGGCCAAAGGCCTAGCCACTCCAAAACAGGGTTGCGTGTAGGCTTGAGATGCTGCCATATGCCTAGAACAACAACATATGGAGGCAACACTTTACCTTTACTAGGTCGTAGTTATTTGGAGGCTGTTTGTGTGGGTTGATAAGGATTGTTGCAGCATGCACATGTCCTAACCAGGAATAACAGTGCAATAGTATTACAACAACGATTGTGTAGTGTGTTGGGTCAAAGTTTTGACGCAGTCAGCGCTCATCCTATACAGACTTGGAGCAGCACAACATGATGTATAATGCACATAGGAGCAGCGATGAGTACATGTTGTACAATGCAACATAGTGCACATAGGAGCAACAATGCATAGCATGATGTACAGTGCAGCGTATAGTGGTGCAACATGGTGTAGATCAGTGTTGCTGGACATTGGAGCAGCAATGGGAGAACATGGTAATGATGGGTATATAGAAGCAACGAGAATGCATACAACAACAGGATGACGAGGTATTGCAGCAACAAGATGATGAGGTATTGCAACATGCATTTGGGTGTAGCATAGTGCAATGAAGAGCTCAACATAGTGTAGCAGTACAGTGATGATCGGTGAAGCATGATGAGATGCAGCGTAGTGATGATGGGTGCAGCATGGTGCAGCACAGTGAGGTGCAACATGATGATGAGGTGCAACACAATGATAGGTGCAGCATGGTGATGGAGTCACCTTGGAGAATCAGTTGAAGCAGCATGTCTTCAACTGAGTTCAGCTACCTCATGTATCATCTTCTTAGAGATGATCTATGCTCTTATTTAGATAAGTCAAAGTGTTGACTTCTGTTGTATATGTACTATCTCTCTCTCTTTCTCTGCTGAACTATTGAAGAACATATAAGAAGAATTGATCAAGGGTTTCCCCACATTGGGGTTTGTCCCTGGCTAGCGCCACATCTTGTGTCCTCTTGTCTTGGCTTGTCTTCTGCGATTTATGTTTATGTTCTATCTGCAATTTACTATTATGCTAATGTGATTGCTAATCTGGAAAAGATATTGAGCTAATTGTGAAAATTGAAATAATTGCTCTAAGCAGAACATACCTAAAATTAACAAATTAGAAATGCAAGCTAATCTAAAATGCTTAAATGAAATGCAAGTAAGTTGTCCCAAAGAAATATTAAATTTGCAATGCTTCAAAGTAAGGAAATGGCGCTCAACAATATATTGCAAATATAACTTTCAAATGGAGATTAGCTTATAAGTAAATTAGAATGATGCAATCAATTTGCTTGAGAAACAAAGTTGTTTCAAGTAGACAATAGAATGCTCCAATACTCAAGATAACAATGTAGCATTTAGAAATGAAGCATGAACTCAAGTATACATGAAACAATTTGTTACACTAAATGGAAATGAATTAGTAAACAAAATTAAAGTTTGCTAGAAATTAAAATGCTTGCATGTGAAGAGTAGATTGCTCAAAGTAAAGTGCTTGTAGCTCAAAGCAATATATAAAATAGAGAATGCAAAGCCTTGAGTTGAATTGTAGGAAACTTATCTAAACAAAATAAAAATGTGACGAGTGAGGTTGTGTAAATTTTAAGCATGCAATTAAAATGGAAACCAAGAGAATGCAAAAGTTAATCCACCCACATATTTCTTTCCATAAATGGAGAGAAGGGATACCATGGGTAAAACCCAAGCTCTCACAAGAAAAATCGATCTTTTATTAGCTTTTTTACAATGAGTAGAAGGCCCCTTAATGGGCTGCCCCAAAGAAGAAGGATAAATTACAAAATAAGAGTCTATAGGAACCAAGATCTCTTTCCAAGAAGTAGCAACCACGGTGGCCAATGAACAAACCTTGAAATCTGAAAATTAAAAGTGCCCAAAGGCCCACGACCAAGCTAATTTTCTGCTGTCCAAGATTGCCCACGACCTCCCTATAGTTGATGCTCAAGTGCTCTTGGGATCCTACAACAAATAGTTAGAGTTTCAAACTTTAGCTTCCTCGATCCTGTCAACACAAAGGGTGAGCATAGTCCATAAATAAATCTGAACTATCTCTACAAAACCAACACTCAAACTTAGTGGAAAAGAGAGAGAAATGTTAGCAAATATAATTTACAAATATTCTACACAATTTAAACTAAGGAATTGGAGCAAAACTCCAATTCTTGTCTAATTTTCAACATGCTCTTCAATTGCAAAATAAAATCGTTATTAGCACAAGAAATTGAGACAAATGATTTTAAATGAAATTGGATTTGAAACACAAGCTAAATGCCAAGGATCTCTGCAACACAATTGTAAGATGAGGCCTTGGGAGATGACAAATGCGGGTTCTTCAATGAACTTGCTCAAGAATGGGATGATTCCTCCAAGAATTTATCCTCATGCTTGAGGCTTGATCCAAGAAATGTTTCTACGCAACTTCAAATACACATTAGATCCATGTGGGTTAAAAGAAATACAATGATAAAAAGATCTTAGAGATTTATTGGAAAATCAACTAAAACTTTCTCTATCTAGACTAAACTCTCAAAACCAAATGCCGATGTGAGATATCTACACATTAACAAATCTCTAAAAGCATAATGGAAACTAATGAACACAATAGCATAAGTGGAAAATGAAACACAATGATCAAGATATTACCATGCTCAAGAAGAACAACACCTCATATGTGAACCTCAAAGTCTTTTATTGCAATAGAACATGAGTGTACATAAGAGCAAAGCTTTCCTAAGCACAATAGCTAGTTTTTCAATGGATACATAGTGAGAGCCCATGGCTCTATTATATAGAAGTTTGAGAGCCAATCCCAAGGCAAATGGTGACAATCCCAAAGCAAATGGGTGACAATCCCAATGCTCCTTCATGCAAATTCGAATTTCCCAAGTGGCATCAAGAATCCCTCAAGCAAAATCGAATTCCATGATGAAATGACAAGTGTAGAAGGGTAGGGACCCATGTGGGGACAATTTTCCACAAAAATCTCTGCCAAATATTTTCCCAAATCCTCCCAAATGTGCATTAACTCTCCAAATTCGAATTTTCCAAGTAAGCAGACTCATTTATTGCCAAAAATCCTATTTCTTTGAGTGGGCCATGTATTTATGATGCAAGGTGTCAAATCATCCTCCACTCGTTCTTTGACTCATTGCTTTGACTAGAGATAATTTCCAAGTCATTTCCATGTCATTTTGTACCATGGAGCTATTTATTTTTCTCCATTTAATTTATTTTTGGTTAAATTTATTGCCAAATTTCCCACTAAACTTAGGAAAAGTGGGATTTGAGGGTCTAAAACACATTTTTAACCCCTCAAAGTGTGTCATAGTAGAAAGTTGAGGGTGAGGTGTAATTTTGATCACACATACCCCATACAACTTCTCTAGACATCACTTATTACATTTCATATACAAAATTTATTTCAATTTCCACCTTGCGGAAAATTTTAAAAATTAAAAAATGACCCCTAAACCTAATCAAATTCCATGATTTTTTTGTGTGATTTAGTATGGTAATATACAATGACTCTAGACACTAGGACTCACCCAAGACCTCACCATCAAGTCGCACTCTGGGTTTGGGGTTATGCTTGGAGGAAAAAACTCAATTAATTATTAAGTCCTTATAAGGATATGATAATTAACCAAGTGAAAAAAAACCTCCTAGAGTAAACTCACTTGATGACAAGGTCCCAAGTTACCTAGGCTTGTTACATGACTAGACTCCTCGTATTAGTATCACTTTTACATTGTCCCCATAGGGCTTGTGGAATTTGAGTACAACATAAAAAGATGAGAAGAAGAAGTAGAGTTGAAAAAAATCTGATGACATGATGAACTACAATGGTACATTGAAGCTTTTGATACACCCTCGGGCATGGAGTCTTCAAAAAAAATTTCAGGTGCAACTTCAGTGGTCAACACATAGCAACCTTATTCAACAACTCCTTGCATCATATCTAGGTCTTGGTCTAGATCACTTCATCGGATCACAGTAGAGCCCAAAGATTGCTCAGACAAGATGCTCAACGAAACTGAACTCGAATCAATCTCCTCAACAAAGGGTCACAAAATTTCATACCTATATCGAAAGCCTATTTCAGACCTTTCCTCAGAGGAAAACTCAGATCTGAATCACAATCCTTTTGAATTGGATTATAGTGCACATACTAACCTATCAAGGAGCTCCAAAAGCAAACCTCATCTCAGTGATTCATTCCTTTTGCACAACACAATTATTTTACAGAGGTTCAAACTATGTCAAGGTTCCATAATAGGCTTAGACATCACCCTTTTTACAATAATTGATTTAGACTTCACTTCAAAAATTTTGCACATCCACAAACCTCTCATTGTTTTGAAAAATTTATACATATGGTGAAGCTCGCATAAGCCATAGAAACTTTATTCATGGATAATTCTTGCCATAGACAACTTGCATATGTGTTACAACCATAGTTGGGATGCCTTGCCATAGTTTGAGCCACATAACAGAATTTGTATTTGCAATAGAGGTTAGATACCACACAGTATGTCTGAGGAAGAATTCGATTGTCTAAGAAAGAATTCAAATGCTCTTGTCTTCTTCGAATTGTTCTTCAATGCCCCCCAGCTCTGATAGCATGTTGATTTTATTAGGGCATTGCTAGAACTAATTTTCTTGAACAATTTACAACTTCAAATGATCATTATTAGTTTTCATTTAACATTACACAGTTAATCAACCATTAGACCATGAAAGAGTAGTAAAAAAAACCATGAAACCATGAGACGAGACAAAAATTAGGTCTGAGGCCAAGGAAAAACCCACAAGGGGAAAACCCAAAAAATTCTTCCTTATGAGAGAGAGAGAGAGAGAGAGTTCATAGTACGCCAATACATCAGAAGCAACTTCTATAGAATAGCCAAACCAATACCCAACAACAAATAGAAATCCCAAAACCCTTCTCTGAAATTTTGACCCTCCTTTTGAAATCTGCTGGATCAGATACATACAAGAAAAATTTGGTGTGTCCAAATGAGGAGCAAGTGTCTCCTATTTATAGACTTGACGAGGGGGTCGAATGGGTGTCTCTTGGGGGCCCAACTGACCTAAAACAATTTGAGGCTGACTTGTAGAATTTTGGAGGGAAAATATAAATTCAAACTACAATTTTCATTTTCTTTGCTTCCATTTATTTACATTGATGGAAATGTCGGCCATGGCTACAATTTTCAACAACTTGATTATCTTATTGTTCTTTGGAAAGCTGTTGGCTTCAAACCCTTGGATGAAACCCTAAGGGAATTCATGTTTCGGTTGTGAAAGATTCAACCCTTGCCGGTAAGTTGGAGAGATCATTCTAGTTTCTCACATCTGGGGTACAGGAGATTCGATTTGGATTGGCTTTGGTGGTGAAACAAATCCACCCCAGCTGATCACGAGGAAAGATCACTCAGATCTTTCACAGGTGCTTATTGCTGAAGATCCATCTCATTGCCAGACTGTGGAATTATTTCAAGGAGGGTTGACTCAATTCCTCAAGCTTGTCCAGCAAGGTCATTTATATGATATTTCAAAACTGCCATCTACGTAGCAAAAATCGTGCCATTAGCCAGGTTCTTAGTAAATTGATTTTGCAATTAGAAGGGGCTACCCAACATGTAATTTCATGATCAGATTTAATAAACAGTTGGCTGAATTTGTTGCAGTGAATTTTATTCATATTGGCTGAGTTAGAAGGGTTTTTCTTACCAATTGCATGTGGTAATATTGCTGGTTTACTTTCGGTATTGCCTTCTTATTTAATTACTTACAAAGTGTTTGAAAAAATGTCTAAATGGTAGAAAATCAAGAAATTACTAGTTAATTAATATTTACAGTAGGGGACATTACATAGTTGTGAGTTCTTAGTGGTTGTACAAGATCATGTATGTTGCAGATGGAAACATTGAGAAATTCAATTTTAGGTTTGTGACAAGAGGGTTCTCCTAGAGAGAGGGAGTGAACTACGAGGAGATATTTGCTCCAATCGCTAAGTGCACTTCCATTAGAACAATTATGTCCTTTGTTTCATCTATGGGATGGAGGATACACCAGATGGATGTGAAGGCAACTTTCCTTATGGGATCATTAACGAAGAAGTGTACATAGAGTAGCCTTATGGCTTTGAGGCAAATAGGAAGAAGTCCCATATGTGTAGGCTTAAGAAAAACTTTGTATGGACTCAAGTAGGCATTGAGAGCATGGTATTCTAGGATCAATGGATATTTACAAGTATGGGTTTCACCAAAAATTCTAACTTACATTATATATTTGTTGAGATTGATCTTCTTATTTTGGTGCTATATACAGATGACTTGTTCTTGACAGGGGCATAGAAGTTCATTGTAGGGTGCAAAGTAGACATGGCAGCTGAGTTCGAGACGGACATGGGCATGATGCATTACTTCTCGGGGTTGGGGGTTTTGCAGAGATAAGGGGAGATTTTCTTTGGTAAGGTAAGTGCGCAGTTCAAATCTTGAAGAGGTTTTCAATGGAAGATTGCAAACCTATGGCTATGCCCATGATCATTAATATGAAGAAGGTGAAAGCCTCAGGTTTAGAGTTAGTGGATCCCACGATGTATAGGCAGTTGATAGGTTCCTTGATTTATTTGGTCAACACTAGGCTAGATATATGTTTTGTAGTGAACACTTTGAATCAGTTCACGATAGAGCCAGGGCCTGGAGCATTGGGTAGTAGAAAAACATGTGCGTAAGTATCAGAGGGACATTGTAGAGTATGGTCTAAGATATCTTGGAGATGGTGAAGTGAAGTTGCAGGGTTATTCAAACTCAAATTGGGTAGACAATGCAATTGACAGGAAGAGCACCTTGGGGTATTTCTTTAGCTTGGGATCAATGATGGTATCATGGTTCAACAGGAAATTGGAAGTAGACTTCCGTGGAACTTAGCTCAATAGTTTCAACTTTCAAGATACATGGTAGCTTGTATTGCTAGTTGTGAAGCTTTTTGGTTTTGCAAATTACTCATAGGGTTGTTTAATCAGGAGTTGGAACTTCATTAATTTATTGTGATAATTAGAGTTGCCTCAAACACTCAGAGAATCCAATGTTTCATGACAGGGCCAAGCATATAGAGATCATATATCACTTCATATGAGACGGGTTTCAAAAGAGATCTGTGAAGCTCCAACTAATCCCTGCAGAGCAACTAGGAGTTGATATTCTAGCCAAGCCCTTGGCAAAAGGGATGTTTGAGGCATTTAGAGATAACTTGGACTGGTGCAGAATTCCTTCCTCTGTAAGAGGGAGTTTTGAGAATTTTAGTTCAGATAGGAACTTTTACCCAGGTTCAATGTGAACATACGAGTAGTTTGAAATATTTTTGAAAAAAGTGATTTTCGAAAAGTATTTCTATTTTGTAATTCACTTTTATACAAAAGCGAGAGTCTTATATTTGGCAGTTGAGTTTAAAAGAGTAACTATTGCATGACTTAGACTAGGAGTGATCTCAAAAACAGATTCTCAACTAAAGGTATAAAGGCATGTCAAGGTCAAGTCTTTCAACACAGTTGCGCAGTTGAGCGGGTTGAATGATTGAAAGGGAGGGAGAGTGCAGGCAGCCAAGAAAGTGGCATTTTCGGGCAGCACACAGTCCCACGTAGTTGTATGGAACAATTCTGTACATCTGCATGGAAGTCCCTACAATCATATGGACATAACCGTACAGATCCGTACAATCGCATGGAACCAATATAGCAGAGTTGTATGGTAGTGTTGCAGTCCGTACAAGTGTAGTACAGTAGAGAACTGTTTATGTTTTTTCAGCTGGTGTGCCTCTCAAGCAGCTTGTATAAGCTTAAGCTCAAGGTGATTTTGGTAAACTGTGCAGTGCTGTTTTTGTGGGCAGTGTGTGGAGGTTTCCTTGTGAGTTCTCCAAGGAAATGAAAAGCTGATTTGAAGGAGTAATTACCTATGTATGTGTGAAATTAATTTTATGCATCTGCTATTTAATTTTTAGCTATTGTATGATTGATGCTATGGTTTGAAATTTAATTTCAGCATTGATTAAATTCAACGATCTACTTGTTTGATTGAAATAATAAAGACATTAATAATCCTGGGCTTGAAATTTTAACGTCCAGAGAAGTGCTATTTGTAAAATGGAAGGAAAATAGGACAAATTTTCAGACATCTTTGAAATATTTCGCTGATAATAAGTTACTTTTATTCAGTTCAACTGCCTGAGTTTATAGAAGGCTAATTCAGTAATTAATAATGTGTGTTTTTCTGTACATTAAGAGTATTGGTATCTCTCATACAAAACCAGGGTTGCTATTATAGTCGTTATTTTGGATCAGATAGATACCTGGAAAGAGTTTCAGAGAAGTATCTTGGATTTTATTTATTTATTTTTTTCTGTTATTCATGAAAAATAGACAGTGGTGGAACTGTTAAAATAATTATCATCCTTTTCTGGATAATCAGATCTATTTACTGATTGTGTTTGCTGTTTCACAGGTATGTTGTGGTCAAACTGTCTGATATTCGTAAGGAAGTGCAGTGTCCTATCTGCCTGGGTATGGTGCTTTTTTTTAAATAAAATACTTCTTTTAAACTATTAAGATGATCAGAGTATGTACATACTGTTGAAGGAAATGTAATTAGGTTTGGTCTTCATAAATGTACTTTTGATATTTGTACTTATTCAAGAAAAGAAATATTATTTTTATAATATATGTCAATGAGTTTCTTGCTGATTGAAATAGGTCTAGCACTATTTAAAGTGCTATAGGTGAGTCAAATAGTCAAAAGAATAAGTTGAAGACCTTAAGGGCATGTTATATCTTGTATGTATATGTATTATGGTCAAGAGAATTCCTCCAAGCAAAGTCACAAGCATCCTCCAAGCTATGACATCCTAAAAAGAAGAAATCTGAAGCATAAGAGCAGTCCTCAAGTCGGCCTACAAACAAGTTGACAAGTCGGCCTAAACGGAGGGACAGACCTCTATATATAGAGGCTGTCCACTCCTCCATAACGTATTCAAGTACTCTCTGAAATCTGCGAAGGTGAAAGGCAAGAAAGAGTGAAGGAAAAGGGTCTCCAAGGGCAGCAAGGAAGAAGGGTATACCACCGAAGTTAAGAGGTCTGTTTTAGGGCTGCTGCAGTCACACGTGCGAAGGAGAGGGTCTCTCTGCTGTCATAGCAGCCCTCTATCACAGTCATACAAACTCCATTGTTTGGGTTAAGATCATAGGCCTAAAGAGCCTCCCACTCAAGCGAGAAAGCAAGGAAGGATAGCGAAGTAAATAGGGCTGATCTGAAGCTTATTACAGTCACACGTGTGAGTGAAGGAGGGCTAACTATGGTCATCACAGCAGCACTATCACAGCCACATATATCTCACTGTTTAGGGTTCAAACTAGGCCTATCTCTTAAGCGTGGAAGAAGGGTATGCAAGCGAAGAAAGGAAGACAAGTCTAACATAGTTTTGTGAGGAGAATCACTCACATATGTGGAGAATTAGGGTTGCATTGTTGCTGCCCTAAGTCTGCAACAGTTGCCGGAAGAAGTGCCGAAGGGAGGAAGACGAAGTGCTGCAAGAGGAAGTGATCTTGAAAGGACTTGACTTGTGCTTGGAGGATATTCTTGTCAGGGGTCTAGGGTTTGGCATTGATCAATAGAAGCTTCAATAAGAGAAATTCAAGAAAGGGTTTTCCTCTCAAGCGAAGAGAGGTTTTGGCCCTGGCAGAGAGCCAACCTCTTGTGTTCTTGTTTTTATGTTTTGGTAGCAGTTTGATGAAGTACACACATATGCATTAATAATAATAAGAAGAAGATGAGCTAACAAGAAAAGTAAAGACTCCACAAATTGTTATCAAGTAACGAAGAATCACACTAGACCACTTTGCCCTAGATTCTTCAACACATACAGGGCATTTTATACAAAAAGATGGGCTGCATTGGTACCCTCAACAAGCCAACAATCAAAGTTGTGGTATCTCAAAGTGAAAAATTGCCAGACAGGCTTAATGGTCAAGCCAGAACATATTGGAGTCATTAAAATTATCAAACCATGCCAGCTGCTCCACAGAAATTAAAAATTCCTAAAAAACAGAAACAAAAATTAATCTGTAGTTGCAATCATGCCTGCATGGGCAGCAGATCATCACAGTCCATGGGGGGTGCCCCTCAATCATTGGGGAGGTGTATGACATTTTAAGAGCTTAGGTAAAAACAATATAGCAATCACTGCTTGAAAACATAATTGCTTACAAGTAGATATTATTAAGTATAACTAATATACATACGATTTATGTGCTTTGATGCAAACTGATAGCTTATCACTTCTTTTGCTGGCTTTCCGGTTGTAAGTTAGTTGTAATATGTGAGTTTAGAACTACATATAACTTCGTAGAAACTGTTTGAAGAGGGTCACTAGAAAGAGGTTGACCTTTATGTGCTTCATGATCTGGAAATTTCAAAAAATTAAAATCATTAATAGAACAATAAAGGAACAGCAGTAAAAATAGGAATTTTGAAATTTTTACCCAAACATAATATATCAAAAATTTCCTTCCCAGCTTATACATCTTTATCTAGATATTGTCATTTTGTCGTTTCTCATTGCTTTAGAAATTCCATTTTGTGAAAAAAGTAACATTTTCAAAATCCATGCCCGTTTCCTTTTCCAGCTACTACACACTGACACAAAAATAAATAAACTTGTTTGTGTAGTTTTTGATTGTCTCTGTCAGGTCTTATTGGAGAATAGCTTTTTGAAGATTGGTTGTTTTACTTCAATGCTTTGACATTTTGTTTCCTCTTAAGAAAATTTTGTGCTTTGGTCATTAGTTTTGTTGAAAATGTTACTAGTGTCAGTCTTCATAATATAATTTTATCATTGATGTATTTATCATATTCATTATTATTATTATTTTATTTTGGTCAAAGCATGTTCTTCATGCTTATAAGAGTAAAAAAGAAATTATTTTGAGTCAAAGAAAATGTACTTGAGTCATGTCCCATTTGGACATTTGTAAGGAAAAGAATTTTGAATATTTATTGAATCAAAGTCCACCAGAATGTACAAGTCAGCTCAGTCCTCTAAGAGCCACCTATTCGACCTCCTGGACGGATATATATAGAGGACAATTTGATCACTTCGAATGACATACTATCATCATCATCATCATACATATCTTCTGCACCTAACTAATGAAGAAAAGGATGAAGAAGAAGGGGAGGAAGAGCTCGCACATGTGGAAGAATTTCTGTGAAGAAACACTGAATTTCTGATATAGTTGCAGGGCTGAATTTTAGAGCTTATTGCAGGCCCGAAATTTCAGGAGGTTGACCAGTTTGACCTATGTTGATTTTGACTTTGGAAATGACTTGGAGGAGGGCTGGACTTGGAATTTTGGTGGCAGTTCTGGTCTTGGTCTTGGTCTTGGATATCTCATTTTGATCTGATTCTATAAGAGAAGGATTGTTGTTGGGTTTTCCCCCTTGTGGGGTTTTGCCCTGGCTTGGAGCCTAATTTTTGTGTCTCTTGTCTCTTGTGCATTATGTTCTTTATATTTTGCTAATGTGTAATAGCTTGATAATATAACTAAACAAGTTATATACTAAGAAAAAAATGATATCAGTCACAAGTAATTACCATGATAAGAAATTCTATTATCTATCAGAATTTCAACAAGTTTCATGCCACTGAAATTATCTCCCATCTCCACAAAAGGACATTCTTTTCACATACTTTCGATGCCTAGATTTGATTTTGCTCATGGTGAAGAAAATCTTCAAGTTCTCTTAAAGGTGATTCTTTTTCCCCATTGCATGAGTGCTTGCCGAGAATGTTGACAAAGTTGTTAAATCAGCCATTGCCTTAACTTTTTAAATTTAATGTTTTGAATCTTCAATTCCTTAACCCCAATAACTCCGTTAAAAAGTAGGCAGAAATTTATCACCACTTAGTACTTTATCTGCTTAGTCTCTAAATTAACATCAAAATGCAATCTTATTATGTGCCAGGAATTATCCGAAAGACAAGGACGGTGATGGAATGTCTCCACCGCTTTTGCAGAGAATGTATTGACAAGTCAATGCGTTTAGGGTATGTTCTCAAAATATAGTTTAGTTTACATTAGAAAGAAATTGATTATATAAACACACACACACATGGGCGTGCATCTATGTATTTTTTTTATCTGTTCTCTGGAAATTTTTGGTGAACTTCCAGCAGTTCTGGACACCCATGCCTGTGTCCCCCAGCTCCTGATCGTGGAAACACTGGATGTATTTTTGAGTCCCAGTGACCTACTTATTGTGGTCATTGGTTGGACATTAATAAAATTCTCTTATATTATACGGAAAAATATATAGACATAGGTCATTATTACTATATATAGATGTTAAACTGTTTTAACTAGCTGTCATCATGGAAGGTTGCATTCTGTCTGACTGTTGTGATTTATTGTGGTACTGATTGTCATTGAAATAATTATAACATTTTCTCCATGGGACCAGGTGAGAACCTGATATGGAAGTATATTTAGGTCTCAGATTTAATTGGTCTAAGGAATGCTCATGGTTTTTCTGGTCATCTTAGGAACAATGAATGCCCTCAATGTCGTACACACTGTGCCAGCCGCAGATCATTGAGAGATGATCCAAATTATGATGCTCTGATTGCAGCAATTTATCCCGACCTTGATAAGTATGAAGAAGAGGTCAGTAGTTACATAGCTCTTTGATTTTCTAACCCTTGTTGAATTCTTCCATAATGTTTTGATGCAATGGATATCTTATCTCAGCGTTTACTCAATTTGGTGACTTTCTTCTCTTTTGTGTTTGTTCTTTTGCATCCATAACTAGGAGAAGCCATACATTTTCTGATTGGTATGTCCTCTGTGTAGGAGTTGGCTTTGCATGAAGAAGACAAATGGCTCAACAAGCAGGTAGGGTCTCACTGAATCATGTTTTTAAAGGAAAAGTGCATCTTATATTTCATTAATGCACGTAGAAGGATATATCAAATAATCATACATCAGCAGCCCAAGGCATGGACAGGAGGGTGCCTGTTCTTTGTGTTCAATCCTTTATTTTTACTGAAAAAATTTGCCTTGCTTGGTAGTCTGAAATCATTATTATTTTGAACCATTGACTGGAGAATCCACAGTATGAACATTTTTATACCAACGTTTCAAATTCCAAATGGGATCCATCATCATTATTATTTTTATCAGCTTTGACTTTGGATGAAGGTTTCATGACAGATCCAGGCAAATATTGCACAAACATACCGGCGACAATCAGAAGCTCTTACCAGGCGCCGTAACACTGCTAAGGTCACTGCAGCAGCTATTGTTAGAAAGGCACATGGAAAATTTCGAAATGGTCAGACTGGAAGCAAAAGTGGAAGGAAACGACAAAAGAGAAGTGTGTCTACTGATGTTGATGAACACACTGCACTGAAGCATTCTTCTTCTGATGAAGATTCTCAAGAAATTAGGCATCAAAGTGAAAAAATAATACCAAGTTCTTTACCTGAAACTTCAGCAAACACAGATAATAGCAATGATGACTGTGATGAAATAAATCATGGCCAAGCAGAAGTGAGCAGAGAAAGCACTGGTGGCTCTCATCAAATAAAGGGAAACATAGAAGTATTGGTTTGGGGTAAGGGTGGTGCACGGACCAATATGCGATATGGAAGTGTAAGTGGCTCAAACAGCAAGAATGTCCGTGGCATGCGTGTTGCTAAGATGGTCAATTATCTTTTGTCTAAAGCCCGTGAAGAAGATGAGAATGAGGTAGACAAATATCTTTAAGATATGTATGGTAATTGATGAATGTCAAGTCCTTAACAAAGTGATTCAGAAATGTACAGTACTCAAACCTAATTTCTCAACCCAAAAAGGAGAAAAATTCTATCCATCTAAAGAACAGTTAGGCTTTTCCAGTCTGAATGGTGACTAGCTCATTTAAGGGTTGATTTTGGACACTAGTTAATGGGAGCCCTTTGTATAACAAGCATTCCCATTAATATTGATGTTTGCTCATAGTTATTTTTCCTGCATACTAACAGATCTTAGTTTTTGTCTATTTCCTATTGGCTTGCAGTTTGATATACAGTTCACATTGTTGCCGGTTGAAAATGATGGAAGCCTTCCGAGTTTGGAGACACCATATGTCTGTTGCCCTCCAACTGTATCCGTGAATCACTTGTGCAAAGTAAAACATTTACGTTATCCAAGCCTTACAAGGGTTTTGTTTCATCAAATTTTAGTTTGTGTAAACTAGGAAATATCTTCCAGCACAAGTTCCCTTTCTTTTCTGGAGACTTATTTTAGTCTATTTGTGTATCCAGTTACTTGCCCTTCATCTTTCTTTGCCAGCTGAAGATCTAGAAATTGTTGTGGAGAAACAAAGAAATCTTATTGAACCGGGATCAGAGAGTAAATTCTCACATCTGGGCAAGCCAGGAAAGGGAAAACCCACACTTGGTGCTTCAGACAATCAAGGAGTTATTGAGATCCTGCAGCAAGAAGCAACCCTTGCAGAGGTCCTGGAACGAGAATCAACACTTGCAGAAATCTTTTCTCATTATACAGAATGTCGGGGTAACCTTGTATGTGTATTTCTTCAAATTTCTGCCAGTAATATTGTTGATGAAAATTTTCCATTTGGAACATTGTCTTAATGTGCAATATTTCTGTGCTTGTTGCCTTAATGTCACTATCAGAAAATGTTTTAATTGATCCATGTCTGAATGAATACACAGCTTTTGAAAAATGAAATTGATGATGTCATTTTACTAGCATATGAGATTTCAAAGTTTCATATATTTTGCTCGTGCTTTTCTAGGCTTTGATGTATCGGCGCAAGTTGTGACATGGACATATGCAAGGATCTCATCATGTTGCCATTCCATGCAAAATATTTCCAGGCACCAAGAGAGGATTGTTGCCGTTTGTAAACTACTATATTACATGTAGTTTGGGACTAACCTCCATGGTTGACAAGCTTGACAAATCATTGTTTCCAAGGTACATTGTAAATTAATATTTTTTTTGTTATGTAAATAATGAAAACATCATTCATGTGGAAAATGATATACTAGCCAACATATTTTAGAACTTCTAAAATGCAGACATAGTGACGAAATTCACCAATCCCACAAGCTGAAAATAAAACAAAGGAAAGATAAGGTGTGGGATTATTTATCTAGCCTCACAGTCTAAGTTGCATGAAATGTCTGAAAGTTTTTGTAAGGGGTTTGGCTGGAAACGTGATTGCCCCCCTACCAAATGGAAATGTATTCTCTCTCTCTATTATATATATATGATTTTTTTTTTACAAATAACACATTATCTTGCCAGAAAGAAAAGAATGACACACAATAATGACATTTTGAAAGGAAAATCATGGTATATATTAACATTCATAGGTGCTTATATGATGCAAATTCCAAGATTAGCTTTTATTGACGAGGCTATACATTGAAGATTCCAAAATCAACCTTTATACATGAGGCTATACATCCAAAATCAGCCTTTATACAGGAGGCTATATGTGCTAAAAATGAAATAAAAGATGAGCTAAAGACAAGTACAATTACATACCCTAATAAACCTCTTACTTGTCCTCATCAACAAAAATAGACAAGATACTTGTTCAGCAGAACTAGAGCATGGATTGGAAGAAGAGGCAGTTCTACTCATCGTTGCATCAGTACAAATATCAAGAGCAGCAAGAGTTTTAATTTTCTTTTAAATGAATGTAAAATTGGATAATTAGTTTGTTGAGTGAATCAAAATAGAATTTAATGATAAATTTAGCTGTTTTTTCGGCCATAGAAGGCCCCACGCCCTCCTTGGGTGCTTGAGTGTGCCTGCAAAAGATTAAACCGCCCATGGATTTGCATGGAAACGCAACATTTTTCGGCTGAAAGGCCTCCAACCATACCATACAGTGTTTTCAAATCATAAAATGCCATATAGTATGTCTGGCAGCATTTCGGCCATGTTTTGGCCACCTTTTGATGTTTTGGCGAGTTGCTGGTAGGGGTATGCCAGGTTGTGGGCCATTTCCTGCAGCATAGCTCACATTTTAATGGCTGAAATCACTGTATTTTTTTCTCTGCAACTGCAATCTTTGTCATAACTTGCAGTATAATCTCTTGGCTTTTTATTTAATCTCTGCTGTTACGTTTTGAGCATGCTCTTCGCTTTGCCAATTGTTGTCAGTGATCAGTATATCTGTTATTGCTATTTATGGATATAGTTTTTCATAATTATGCAGCATGTCAGGTCTCATCTCAATCTTATAATTATTAGGGGAATGAATTTTGGGGGCAGCTCGAGAAACCCCCAAATTTCATGTGATGAACCCCAAAAATGTAAATAAATCAGAATATATATATATATATATATATATATATATATATATATGGGGATTGGTAACTAGAACACAATCATCTGTGTGACCAGGGGTATATGGGAATCGGTAACTAGAACACACAATCATCCGCGCGACCAGGGGTATATGGGAATCGGTAACTAGAACACACAATCATCCGCGCGACCAGGGATCACACTGCACTGCTGCCACTCTAATCCCTTGGCCTGATATAATAGCCCGCGAACCATATTGGGCTAGACTATCCAGGATTCATGCTATGGTGGGAGGCATTAACACCATCAGTTCCAAACACCCGGGCTGCCCAACGCACTAAAGGGGACCGAGTTAGTGTATTTTATGTCAACAAAATGTCACTTGTGGGAATTGAACCTAGTTGGGGAGAAATAACAATCATTCTTCCCAATCGCCCAGGCTAAACCCAATTGACAATTCAGAATTCAATATTTATTATTATAGGCTAAACCCAATTGAAAATTCAGAATATAATATTTATTATTGTATTTCAAACTATAATAAATAAAGCCATACATCCATAATTCTTGTTGAGACATTATTCTCATTTAGAAAAAATGTTTTATCAAGAAAGCAACTTTCCTGCTGCAAATCATGTTGCGAAATCTGGTCACTAAAGTAAACTAAAACCAACAAACAATAAGATGAGTGAAAAATTGTTGGAAATACTGAGAGGGGTGAATCAATATTTCACTTACAATTGGTTAATTATAGAATTTTAGAGCATTAACATAACAATAGAACAGTAATCAACAACACATCACAAGTGCAGCACACAACAAATTTTAGGTGGAAACCCTTCCGGGAGGAAAACCACCGAGTGCTTTTTCTAATATTTTTATGAGTACAAAAATATGCTTCAACTCCAACTGAAAACAAAGCCCCACCTCCCTAGTACTCTAGGAAAGCATTCAAGTTTATCAGGTAGCTCCAACTGTTGAAAGGATCCACCTACACCCTATTTTTACTAGCTCCAACTGGAATGATGCTCTGATGCCCTGGTTTTATCAGCTACACTTGATAGGATCCTCCAACACCCTATGAACTCCAACTTGCCCTAGCACCACCCTGCCGCCCTGAAGTATTTTCAGGCTACAACTTGAAAGAGACTTCACTCTCCTACCTTGCACCACCCAACCACTCTGAATATGATAATAAAATAGACAAACCACTGTGGGCTCCTGTACCAGGGATAATGACCCACTTACAAAGGTATTCAGTAAAACTCTTACTGCTAATATGTACTTCAGATGTACAATAAAAACCAGACTTCTTCAATTGCTACAAAATGATGTGATAATGAAACTGAGCAAGAATTTCTGTACCTCAGATCTGCTGATCCAATGATGCGTTCAAATTGTGCTTTCACTACAGGACTGACCTTTGCCTTTACTGTCTCAAGTACTGATACTTCTGCCTCAACTGCTGAAGATGAGTCCTTGACCTTGAAGACCTCTTACCCTCATTCACTTTAAAGCGACACTCAGAGACTTGTATATATACCAGAGAGTAATCAAATCCACTTGTGTATAAGGTTTAACTCCACAAAATAGTGCACTGAAGAAGACAACGGTGAATAAATGATCTACAATATATGTACTTTTGAGGGTTGAAAAAGGTCTGTCACACCAGTCAAGATCGAACCTTGTATATACCTTGTTCCATAGAAAAAGGGAGGCCACAGGTACTCAACAGAGACCCTTAAACAACATTCATTAAAGTGATTAAGCCAATCAACTTCAGTATTAGCTTGAGATCTCAACTTTGCTTGTTTTGTGTCAAAATTGCTACAACGAACCTTTAAGCATGAGAATTACTCCTTGTAACTGACTTCTGAAAATTCAACAGACTTCTGAAAAGGGAAGTCAACTCACCTTGTCTCTGATTTGCCACACGATTTGTTTTGACCTCTGGTGCAGGCCTACACAGCCTTAGATGAATACGCTCTTGGCCAGATGCTTGAGTAATGCCCAGAGTACTGAAAATGCATCAGATGGTGACCAGCAAACAAATATCCTGAGCAATGAAATTCCTCAATACAAAATTTGCCTCAGGATTGATGACTGATTGGAACCGATGACTTCCTTTTGAGGTGTGAATTATAGGAGCTGGAAGGTTTTAGATCTGTTGAATATGTTCCAAAATTGCCACAGAAATGTGCCCTAAGTGGGCCGAATCACCCTACTTCAAGACTGTCTCAGAAGCTGATCAGGTTTAAGATTTCTCTTCCAAGACAAGGCTTGAATGCTTGCATAACAGACTTCAATTAATGCCTTGAAATAGCCTCAGGAGAAGGGCTGAGTGTTTGTTTACAAATCTGCTATTAAAGAGAAACATATAGCCTTCAAAAACCTCAATGGATCACCCTTAACAAAAGCACTTCAGAATCTGGCCTGTTGCTTGAAAGTTGCTCTCGGATCTCTGGTTAGGGCTTGTAAAACCCACAGAACTAGGCTAATAATTAGGTCTCGGTACTGTAGGAAGGGCTGAATATCATATAGAAAAAGCCTTGAGTAAATATCACAGATCTGTCATTCTTGAACTCAGACTTGCCCTACTACAGAGGGCTGAAGACTCAGATTAAATCAACGAAATTTCTCAGATGTTTCTTAGTGCCCAGCAAAGTCATAAACCAAGAGATATCAACCTTAAACCCAAAAACGTCAGCCTCCTTCAGATATTCGGGACTACTCCAGGCTTACAAAAATCTCTGAAAGATGTTTCAAAAGAGCTTCAATCGATGCCCTTGGAGGAAGAATGAACCTCTTTATATAGTGATGAAGAGGGGCTCTTTCATGATCCAGGAGGGAAAATAAAATTTAAAAAGTTTGAATTTCAGTTTTAATTTTTGGAGCCAGAAATTCCCACCAACTTTAGTACCATTAAAGTTTGAATTTGAATTTTAGTTTTTGGAGCCAAAAATTCCCACCAACTTTAGGACCATATTTATTTAAATTTTGATAAATTACTTTTGAAGAAATATCCCTCCATTTTGACTTTGACTAGAATAGGATAGGCTCATTTAGTTTAATTTTCTTGGATAATATAAAATTTGCTTGTAGCACCTCCTTTGGGTTTTCGTGGCCACTAAATGGGGTTGCAATCTTTGACGAGGCATATCTCCTCAACCGTGAGGAGTTATGAGGCATGCCATATACAGTTGGAATCGGCATGACGAAAAGAGTCAGATGATGAGGGTTTCGTGATCAGAATCACTGTCCTTTAGATCCATTTTCCTCAACAAGTGTGGGGCTTCTTCTGGCACTTCTTGGGTTGGCATCAATGACAACCACTTTTCAACAAAAATACTGCATCCAAGGAAATAAAGATTGTTATACATTTATTTTTGACATGACATTATATACAAGACTGAGGGAAATAAAAATTGTCTGGTTGGGAGAGATGAGAGGAATGGGACTGCAGAAAAATTACTGCAAGAAAGACTGAAGTAAGGTTCTTTATATGAAAACTAACATTTTCATTTTTATTTTTTAGTTTTTGAAAAGAATGGAAACAGATCATTTACTCAAACAACTTGGACGAGGTCAAGAGAAAAGTAGGAAAGGGCAATTGTATCAATCCACGTATTCAACACAAAATGATACTAAACTAACCTGGTTAACACTGAGGTAGGAAAGGGCATTGTATCAATCCATGTGTTCAACACAAAATGATAGTAAACTAACCTCGTTAGCACGGAGACTTTAGTGGAAAAGAAACAGTACTACCAGTGGCCTTCAACGAGATGAGGGATGTCTAGAGGAATGGGACTGCAGAAGAGCTATTGAGGGAAAGACTGAAGTAAGGTTCTTTATAAGAAAACAAACATTTTCAAAAAATTTCTGTGAAAAAAATGGAGGCCTATCATATTCAAACAACTTGGAAGAGGTCAAGAGAAAGGCAGGAAAGGGCATTGTATCAATGCATGTGTTCAACACAAAATAATACTAAACTGACCTGGTTAGCACCAAGACCTTAGTGGAAAAGAAACAGGACTAGCAGTGACCTCAAATGAGATGAGGGATGTCTAGGGCCTAGGCATGACTCGATGGAGTTGAGGGACATCGCCAGATATTCCCCCATCCCAGCAACACTGAAAAATTGAAATGCAGAGGACACATCCCCTACTCCTGGGGTCTGTCCTCGCAGAAGGTTGAAATAAATGATATTTTGTAGATTCAATTTGTCATCCATTCAGTTGCTTTCCATTGCACTTCATCTTCTGTTCTGGAATAGCAAATGCTAAAGTTGTAATTTTTTAACAAATTTAGGTTGTATACAGATTTAAATGTATAGCGCTAATAAAATTACAACTTTGAAAATTACTTATTATCTAATTGATTTAAAAAATGGAAAACATTGTTGGCCTTTTGCAAGTAGAAAGATTTATGGATTCAAATAACTTTTCCTTTTCTATATACAGATATCTTGCCAACATGCATTGCTTCATTAGTGAGGCTGATGGACTGTTAAATCATTCCCCATGGTTCCAATCTCTCTGTGCTTTTCCCCTCTTAGATCTGTTACTTGAACCAAATGATGTCCTTCCTCTGCAGTTGTGGTCCCCAGGGATATGTTTCTTATAGCACTGAATAAAAAACGATTTGTAACCCACTTATAACATCATAGGTTCAAACTGTGAATCAAAGAGTTTGAACTAGATTGAAAGCAAATAGCATTATTTTTATGAGACAAATAATGACCAAAAACAGATTGAATAATTATCGTGCTCTATAAAATTAGCCCCTAATTCACAACTTGTAGAGACAAACCATCCAACTACTTTTCCATCGTAGCAAAAAATAGTAGAATTTAAAATTGTGTTCTTCCTTTCATTTTTTGGGTTCCACAAATAGAATGGCCATAACATCGTTGCTGAATTGTTAAAAACATGTGCAGATGCTGTTGATTAAATGCCAAATGTAGATAAAATTGGTGTCCAATGATATGATCGGGATAACAAAATAATGTAAATAAATCAGAATCAAAGGTCTATTACACTGGCACAGAGCTGAAAAAATTTGCTTTATTTTCTTGGCTGATTCTGATTATGATTTATAGAATTGTATAAGCTTATGATTTATAAACTCGAAGAAGCTTGTGCTTGAAGTGGCACTATATTCTATTAACTAAGTCATGCCAATGATTTGAGTACTTTGTGGTCAATGTAGGATGAAAAAGGTGATATCTTGTCAATCTATATTGATAGTAGGTTTGTCATTGTTTAACTTAATAAAATTTTAACTTCAGAGAATATAAATGCAAATTTTGAAATTAGTTTAAAACCCAAATAGCATGTGACTTTCAGATATAATTTAAAAGATTGAAGTATAAATATGATATTACAATTTTATTGTTCCATTGAAGGAGGAGGTAGTTACCATGAAGTGACTAGTTCTAAGTTTTGTCCACCTATTACTTGCAATTATCTAATAATGTGTTTAGTAACAAATAATTATTAATTTGTATCGATTAAATTGTTGTGCTGACATTTTAGTATATCTAGATATTAGTGGAAATCATAAGGTTAATAATCTAACCTCCCAATTTTGTGGAAAGGGAACACATTTGTCATGTACTTTTGCAATTTTTAGTTAATAAAGTTTTACCTTTATTTCACTTCGTTGGCTTATGTTATATGTTATGTGGAAAGGGAAAACATTTGTCATGTCCTTTTGCAATTTTTAGTTAATAAAATTTTACCTTTATTTCACTTCATTGGCTTATGTTATATGTTATGTACAACTTCAATTGCTATGCATGTCATTCAACAACATCACCATCTGAACTTTTATGGAGGCTTTTCTTCATGACTTGCAATAGAAAGAAATTTAATATGCAAGTATGATTGAGTATGTATTCAACTTACTTTTTCAAGTAAGGGAACAAGATTGGTGACCCTCTCCATACAATTGGTCACCACACCCTATAACACTTGAAAGTAAAGCTTTAGGGATCATTAATAATCAATAATGTAACCATTGGTTAGTACTAAAAAGAAAATCAATCATATATATATATATATATATAAATAATTTTTGGAAATACTATCTTGGGAAACTTTTATACACTTCATTTCGATTATGGTTCCTAGTGAAGTGAACAGTGTAGATAGTGTGCCTAATCTTGTGGAAATTGAACTCGTGACCTCCACAAGATTATTGATAATGTATTAGCAACAATGACATCAACTAATTGAGATAACCCTAGGACTAACGGATTTTTCTTTGGGGAACCTCCCTCTCTCTCTCTCTCACTATATATATATATATATATATATATAGTGAGAGAGAGAGAGAGAGGGAGGTTCCCCAAAGAAAAATCCGTTTCTCCTTACTCATGAAAAGACATGTAATGATACACTCAATATTAGTTTTTTCTATACTTGAAAAAAACAAATAGTGTAGACCAAAAAACTAGATAGAGCAACAACAATAATGCTGTTAAAATATTAGGGTATTTACCAGTTTGTCTAAGAGGAAACCTAATGCCCTCATCAAGATAAAATATCGACATATCATTTTTACATTATACCAGAGGCCCAAACCTTGGATGGACTGATAATAAAATTTACCTATATTAGATATCATTTTGGGATTCAACTGCGTTAAGTAAGATCATTCACGTATGACCATTTCCATGAGAGGTAGTCGTAACTAACTAATTTCTCATGATTTTTGAATAGTTCACTTAGCACTCATTGCATCGGGTGATGCTCACAGGGGTGAAGAAGTGGGATTGAAACTAATGAAATGTGGAGAACGAATCACATAGCATCAATTATCACTTCCGGGGCTTGCACCCGGTAACCAGGACTTCCCAGGAGGTCACCCATCCCAGAACTCCTCTGGCTCAAGCGCGCTTAACTATGGAGTTTTTTCCCCACAATCAAGCCCACTTAGCTTGCTACCCCATTTGCAAAACCTTAGCAAGTATTGTGCCTCATGAACCATTCAAGTAGAGATCCCTTGACTCTTTTTGAATTTAAGTATGGGGGTTTTACGCAGTGCATTATATTAGATATCATTTTGGGATTCAACTGCGTTAAGTAAGATCATTCACGTATGACCATTTCCATGAGAGGTAGTCGTAACTGACTAATTTCTCATGATTTTTGAATAGTTCACTTAGCACTCATTGCATCGGATGATGCTCACAGGGGTGAAGAAGTGGGATTGAAACTAGTGAAATGTGGAGAACGAATCACATAGCATCAATCATCACTTCCGGGGCTTGCACCCGGTAACCAGGACTTCCCAGGAGGTCACCCATGGAATCCCAAAATGATATCTAATATAATGCACTGCGTAAAACCCCCATACTTAAAATTTACCTATGTTTAAAGAAAATTTGTTTGGTGGTGGGAAGGGGGGGGGTTGGGGGGTTGGAGTGGGAGAGAGAGAGGGAGGTTCCCTAAAGAAAAATTTGTATCTCCTTCCTCAAGAAAATATATTTAATGGTTCAATACTAGTTTTTTCTATACAAATAGTTTAGACCAAAAAACTAGATAAAGCAACAACAATAATGTTGTTAAAATATTAGGGCATTTATTGGTTTGTCTAAGAGGAAACCTAATGCCCTCATCAAGATAAAGTCTCGACATATCATTTTCACATTATACCAGAGATCCAAACCTTGGATGGACCAAGAAGAAAATTTACCTATGTTTAAAGAAACTTTGTTTGGTGGGTGGGGTGGAGAAGGGGTAGAGAGAGAGTCATCTTTTTTGCATGTATTGATTTTGAACATGCACACTAGTAAATCCATTTCCCTTTTTGCAACGTCATTTGCTTCCTTGCTTTCTTTATAAACATGAGGAAATTAGATTTTGGAGGACACTCTCTAAGGTTTGTTTTACAACATCATGTAGACCACTTCACTACTAGCTTTGAGTCACCACACACATGAATCTCCCTCGTGGCTTTTTCTTTAGTCAAGGCCAAGAGCATATATTGCTACTCCTAGTTAACATTATTAGTTACTTCCCATACCAAGACCTCACTTGAAATAAAATCATTTCCCTTGATGTGTATAATCTTTCTACTACACATTGCCCGTGTTTTCCTTACATGGCTGATCACAAAAGCCCAATGAAGTGAATGTCCTTTCTTGAACTTCCACGCTTGTATCATTTTTCTTTTTTGCTTTGATCCTCAAAACACACCATCATAGGCATATCTTACCTTGTAGATAACTTGTGTATGTATGGGCTCTCCTCTTGGAATATGGTTCTATTTATTGCCACCCATATTGACCATAAAGCCACTTGTGAGAGAGAAGTGTTCAACAATCTCCTTGTTTTCCAATGGCTTCTTCACATTAATCCCTACCAAATGCCCTTTTCCTCGTGTCAATGTTGTGGTTGAGTCTCAAATTGCTTTGGTGAATGTTGGAATTTCTAAGTTTAACCCGTTAGAAATTCTTCTTGTGCTATATGATTTATTTCTTCATTCTTGTTCAATTACTTAACAAGTTATTTACCATGTAAACACTGAAAATAAATACAAGCACAATATCAACACATACAAATCATCAACTGAAAGTAAACAAGCACACAAGTGACACCGTTATTTTTGGACCAAGAAGAAAATTTACCTATGTTTAAAGAAACTTTGTTTGGTGGGTGGGGTGGAGAAGGGGTAGAGAGAGAGTCATCTTTCTTGCATGTACTGATTTTGAACATGCACACTAGTAAATCCATTTCCCTTTTTGCAACGTCATTTGCTTCCTTGCTTTCTTTAAAAAACATGAGGAAATTAGATTTTGGAGGACACTCTCTAAGGTTTGTTTTACAACATCATGTAGACCACTTCACTACTAGCTTTGAGTCACCACACACATGAATCTCCCTCGTGGCTTTTTCTTTAGTCAAGGCCAAGAGCATATATTGCTACTCCTAGTTAACATTATTAGTTACTTCCCATACCAAGACCTCACTTGAAATAAAATCATTTCCCTTGATGTGTATAATCTTTCTACTACACATTGCCCGTGTTTTCCTTAGATGGCTGATCACAAAAGCCCAACGAAGTGAATGTCCTTTCTTGAACTTCCACGCTTGTATCATTTTTCTTTTTTGCTTTGATCCTCAAAACACACCATCATAGGCAGATCTTACCTTGTAGATAACTTGTGTATGTATGGGCTCTCCTCTTGGAATATGGTTCTATTTATTGCCACCCATATTGACCATAAAGCCACTTGTGAGAGAGAAGTGTTCAACAATTTCCTTGTTTTCCAATGGCTTCTTCACATTAATCCCTACCAAATGCCCTTTTCCTCGTGTCAATGTTGTGGTTGAGTCTCAAATTGCTTTGGTGAATGTTGGAATTTCTAAGTTTAACCCGTTAGAAATTCTTCTTGTGCTATCTGATTTATTTCTTCATTCTTGTTCAATTACTTAACAAGTTATCTACTAGGTAAACACTGAAAATAAATACAAGCACAATATCAACACATACAAATCATCAACTGAAAGTAAACAAGCACACAAGTGACACCGTTATTTTTGGACTAATGTCCCCGGAAAAACCCAATACGGGAAAATTCTTGCAACTGTTCAGAGGGTTTTATTATCATGTAGTTTCAGAATACAACCTGGGTGCCAGAAATGGCTCAGCCAACATAGAATGTCCTTGACAGTAGTACCTTTCAGTCGGAGACTGATATTCCAGCTAAATCGTCGGATGAACGATCACACAGCAACAATGCAACTTCTGGTGCTCCATCACTCTGATAGGGACTGCGTCACCCTATACGGATCTCTAGCTCCCAGTCTGTCCTACGAAAAATCTCCTAGCGCTACCTCTAGGCCCTGCGTTAGCCTCTCTGGCCCAGCGTTAGCCTCTATGGGCTCTGCGTCAGCCTCTGGAGCCTCTACGTCTCACACACTAGCCCTCTCTGGCTCTGCGTAGCTCCTCGCTGGCTTTGCGTGGCCTCTGGATGGATCTACGTAGCCTCTGGCTGCCTCTGCGTGGCCTCTGGCTAGCTCTGCGTCAGCCTCTCACGGCTTCTGCGCTGATCCTCCCGGTACTAACTCTGCATCTCTGCTATGTATTCACTTCCCCTCAACGACAACTTTGATCACTCACTCAATTTCGTCAGCGAACCCTGCCCCAGAAAATCGAGTTCTTGATCTCTCTCGGTGTGTTCTCCAACTGACCCTCAAGCCTCCTCTTATACTTTTCTCGTTGGTCCATCAACGACCGAGATTAAATCTCTAATCAACGACTAAGATTAGATTTGGCTTGATCCATGACTTTTGGACCCTTCTAACCCAATTTTATATTAATACCCATTAATATTTTATTTTCCTAAGTTTAGACTTAGGAACTCCATTAAAAATATTAATTATTTTAATATCTCCCAAACCGATTAGATTCTGCCCAAACCATTTCTGGGTCTTGGAGATATCATGTGCTTTAGCCTTTCCACCAATTTTTGTGGCTAGAGCACATCTGATGCTACCCCAAATCAACACTCCCTCTTAGCGAGCACTGTGCTTTAGTAATACTCCTCACTGAGTATCACCCTGATCATCCAACATTGGTCCCTGTGCTGATGCTAAGCCTCCCCGCCCAACATCCTCTGCACTGTTGCATCATGTACTGCTGCCCATGACCCTACCACTGCCACTGCTGCATCTATATGGCAGCTCCCTCTGCATCCGTGCTGCTGCCCATGGCCCTGCCACTGCCACTGCTGCATCTGCACTGCATCCCCTTCTCCTCACACTGCATCGTGCTGCCCATAGCACTGCCACTGCTAACTGCTGCACTGCAACCCAGTTACTGAGAAGGAAGTAACTGATCCACCCAACTCTGACATCCCTGTCAGGCTAGAGACTCTCCTGATGCTGAAGCTCCCTTTGTCGCTGGCAAGTGCTCCCTCTACTGACCTTTGCGCTGCTGCAAAAACTCCATGCATCTCACACTGTTGCCTCATGCTGTCCCGGGACTCCTGCACTATAGCACCATCTGTCACTCCATCCGCATTCGTCTCTACCGACATCTGCGAGTCCTGCTACTTCTCTTTGGGGCTTCCGTAGCAAGGTATAATCCAAGAGGTTGGGTACCTCAAGGATCCTGCCCCTCATCGTCTGTAGTCCGTCCGACTACATCTTGATGTCTCCCCACTTCCTCTCAAGTGGCGCATGAGTACTCATGGCACAGTCGTCATCTATCTCCACTTCTTTCTCCGCCCTCGCTGGCACAACTTTGGTCTTAAAAGCCTCTCCCTTGCTCTTCTTCCCAGGACACTGGTTCGCATAGTGACCCAGTTCCCCACAATGGAAGCATTTGACCTTGGAGAGGTCTTTCTTCTCTCTTTTCTTGCTTTTTTGCCGATGCGAGAGCCGCATCTTTTTCTTCCTCCTTGATTTTGACCCCTTTTTCGCGACTCCTTGCTTTGGTCACCCTTCTGATCTCTTCTTGACGAAGAGCCACCCACAGTTCCTCATAATCTGGGAGACTCATCCTGCCTAGTATTCTTTGGACAAATACCTCCCAATCCTTTGACACTGTGTTCAATGCGGTCCTCACCATCAATTCTTGATCCAGCGTGGTCCCTATGGAAGTTAGTTGATCACGAATCTCCTTCAATCCACCGAAGAAGACATCTATCTACTCTCCCTTCTGCATTTGGTATGACCACAACTAATTTTCAAGTAACATCTTCCTCTGCACGGAAGTATGCTGGTACAATTTCTTCAGGGCCTCCCACATCTCATTTGTTGTGTTCTTCTTGGCAATGTGTGGCACCACATGATCCTTGACCCCATCAAGGATGATGCACTTTGCCCTGGCCATTGTCTCCTCGTACTTCTCATTTTCAGCTGGGTCAACTGGAATCGCTATCGTTTTCAAGGCGAAGTGCTTGATGCGATACCTGTCTAGAATGGACAAGATCCTGGCCTTCTAGACTACAAAGTTGGAAGCTCCGTCTAGTCTATCCTGATCTCTCAGCCCATTCACTGCGATCTCACTGCTCTTCTTCTGACTCCTATGAGTCTCTTTACTTCCCTCCTGGAAGTCCTCGGTTCAACTCCCTCTAAGTCTCGATTTCCTTTCTGGAAATCCCTCCTCCTTGGTCTTGCCCTGTTAGGCACTGTTCTAACCACAATACCCCACTAGCTTCGCTCCACCTGCAACCTCCTATACCCCAACAACTTGAATGATTGCACCTCCTGGCCACAACGTCGATCCTTCCTGACTGAGAAAGATGATCGAGCATTGCGTAGGTTAGGTCTTCTCCTCTTTGTCTCTGCGCTGATCCTCCTCCTGGCTTGAACTGACGACGCAGACCCTCTTCGTCACCCCTTCCTTGCTGCTTTCTGCTAGGAACAACTTCTGTCACTCGAGACAACTGTTTCTACTGTTACTGCTCTGCTCGGCTGATGCTTTCAGTTACCCTGTGATCCGCAACCACGCTCTGATACCATGTTGGAATTTCTAAGTTTAACTCTTAGAAATTGTTCCTGTGCTATCTGATTTATTTCTTCCTACTTGTTCAATTGCTTAACAAGTTGTTTATTATGTAAATACTGAAAATAAATACAAGAACAGTGTCAACACATACAGATCATCAACTGAAAGTAAACAAGCACACAAGTGACATCGTTATTTTTGGACTAATGTCCCCAGAAAAACCCAATGCGGGAAAACCGTTGCAGCTATTTAGAGGGTTTTATTATCATGCAGTTTCAGAATACAACCTGGGTGCCATAAATGGCTCACCCAACAGAGAATGCCCTCGATAGTAGTACCTCTCAGTCAGAGATAGATATTCCGGTTAAATCACCGGATGAACGACCCCACAACAACAATGCAACTTCTACTACTCTGCGTCACTCTTATAGGGACTGCGTCACCCTATCCGACTCTCCAGCTCCCAGTTTGTCCCACAAAAAATCTCTCAGCGCTGCCTCTAGGCCCTGCGTCAGCCTCTTTGGCCTAGCTTCAGCCTCTCTGGCCCAGCGTCAGCCTCTCTAGGCTCTGTGTCAGACTCTGGAGCTTCTGCGTCTCACAAACTGGCCCTCTCTGGCTCTGCGCAACCCCTGGCTACCTCTGCGTGGTTTTTGGCTGCCTCTGCGTGGTCTCTAGCTGGCTCTGCGTCAACCTCTCACGACTTCTGTGTTGATCTTCCTGGTACTAACTCTGCCTCTTTGCTATGTATTCACTACCCCTCTACTGCCACTCTGATCACTCACTCAATTTCCTCAGCGAACCCTGCCCCAAAAATCGAGTTCTTGATCTCTCTCGGTGTGTTCTCCAATTGACCCTCAAGCCTCCTCTTATACTTTTCTCATTGGTCCATCAACGACTGCGATTAAATCTCTAATCAACGACTAAGATTAGATTTGGCTTAATCTATGAGTTTTGGACCCTTCTAACCCAGTTTTATATTAATACCCATTAATATTTTATTTTTCCTAAGTTTAGACTTAGGAACTGCATTAAAAATATTAATTATTTTAATATCTCCCAAATTGGTTAGATTCTACCCAAACCATTTCTGGGTCTTGGAGATCTCATGTGCTTTAGCCTCTCCACCAATTTCCATGGCTAGAGCACATCCGATGCTACCCCAAATCAACAATGAAGTGAAATTCTAAAAATATGTGATTTACAATGTCCCCATTTCTTTGCATAAGAAACAAATGGTAGCTCCCATCCAAAATTGTTTCTACCAATTGTACCATGTCATGACTTTCTTCACTAGTATAAGCCACATGAATTCCTTGGCTTTTGGTGGATCCTTTAGTTTCCACATGTCAAAAAATTGCCATTTCCCTTCTTTAGTTGGTTTGAAGAAAAAACTCATGGAGCCTAATTTCATTGTGTACGAACATCCATTGAGGATTGCTATTTTCAAAAGCTTATTTTCCTATATGAGTTTGAAGGAGGTTTTAGCAAGATATTATTTGAATCTACTCCATTCCTCCATTGGAATTCCTTCTAGTCCAAGCTCTTTTTCCACCTTCCACCTAGCGCCCTCCCACCTCTCTCCACAAAAAGTGAGAGAGATCTAAGAGAAAATGGATGCTAGGATGCCAAGGTTGTAGAAATATATGTAGATACGAGGATAAAAGTAGTACAAAGAGAGACAGATCCAAGGAAAAATATATGCTAGGATGCCAACATTGTAGAAATATGTTATATGTAGATACAAGGATAAATGTAGTTTCTACACAATATAAAATACTTGAAAATATTGCTATTACCAACATTAATAGTTATGTCGATGAACATCTCTCTTATTGAATGTTGATAGATTCATGTTTCTTTTAATCCAAAGCTTTATCTTATGGTCATAAATGAAAGATGTTGGCATATTCTCATTGTCCTCTCTATATCAATGAATGGAATTTAAAATATTAACTACCTTGCATCTCTAAATCCATGTTTACCTTTTTACATTTACTTAATACAATTATGAAGTTACCATGCAAATTATCAAATAACAAATGGCATCCCATGGATAAGTAGGTTTATAAAAGCGGGAAAATGATGCTAATCAACGTATATCAACCACAATTGCTAATGTGGTTGTGCTAGTTAGTAACTTTTGCTTCAATTTATAATAAAAAGAAGAATAAGTAATTATACACAAACACGTTGTAAATAAATAGATATGATAGTCATATAAACTAAACTTGTATACTATGTTTGTTGCATTTATATGTCAAGGCTTAACATGACACGTTAATTAGAGCATTCTAACTACATAGAAAATTACATGTACACATACATAATTAAGTAGAAGGGACTCATGCTGACAACATTAAAAATTGTAATACAAACTTCAACCAAATACTCTTTTTGTTCATTGACTAAATAATTTGTTTAGGAAGAAAGGGTCACAGGTTCAAGTCTTTCACTTAATTGTGATGGTCATAAATTTTACATCCAAGAATGCGCGAACCCTTGAATTGATTATAAAGGAGATACATATTGAAAATGGGGATTTCTATAATATATATATATATATATATATATATATATATATATATATATATATATATATAAACAATTATTAATAAAATCCCCTAAGTGAAATATGTAAGGGAAATTAAATTACATAAATTTGGAAAATTTGATGTCCTCATATATTGGGTTTCGTTGTCCTTATATCACTTATAATAAATGAAGCACTTTCATATTATATATTATGATGGTAAAATTCACTATGCATATGGGTGATAGAAAACAAATTGTGTGAATGTAAATCACAAGATTATAACTTCGTTAGTAGGTGGTTGAGTAATTATAATATTTGAAGTTAATACTGAAGCTAAATATAGGTTGTTATAAGACAAACCAGGTTATTATAGAAAGCCTTATGGGATGAAATTCCTCGAAATGCTTATGAAGACTCACAAAAAAATCCATAAATCTTACTAGTTTTTTGTTGCTTAGTTGTGTACTAGTAGGAAGACTAGTTCCAAAGTCTTGAGTTCCCTTCAAGTCCTTAGAACTCTTTTTGGAGCAGACCAATGACCCTCATAAGGCTTTTGGATAAACTTGGAGAGGATTCCAACAACAAATGAAATGTCCGGTCTGGGAGTAGTCAGGTAGTTAAGACTTCTTACGAGTTGTCTGTACTTTGTTGCATCCTCAAATTCATTGCCTTCTTCAGATGCAAGCTTTAAATTTTGTTCCATTGGAGTGGTCAAAGGATTGCTCTTAGTCTTGCTAATTTTTTACATCAAATATCCAATGTAATTCTTTTGAGAGATGGATATAAACTTTGGTATTACTTCAATACCAAGATCATAGTGAACATATCCCAAATATGTCATCTCAAAAACTTTCCTCAATTTTTTCTTTATGGATGCAATGTAATTTTGATTGTTCCCTGTCATCAGTAGATCATCTTCATACACCACAAGGTATACAATAGTTTTTCCAACTTTCTTGACAAAAAAAGTTGCATCATCAAGATCATAGTGTTTGGAACTTAGTTTCAAAAGATTCCCAGTCAATTTCTCGTACCAAGTTCACAATGCTTGTTTGAGGCCATACAAGGATTTGACAAGATTATATACTTTGTGCTCCTGTCCCTTCACAACAAATCCTTCTGGTTGAGACATAAAATCATTCTCTTTTAGATCATTCAAGAAACAATTTTTACATCCATTTGATGGAATTTATGACCATTCTGAGCTGTCAAGGCAAAGAGAGTCAAATGGATGCCCATTTTGTAGTGGGGGCAAATGTATCCTCACAATCGACCCCTTCTTTTTATGCAAAACCTTTTGCCACCAGCTAGCTTTATGCTTGTCAAGTGAGCCATCTGCTTTATAATTGTTCTTAAAGACCCACTTGTATTCAATTGGTTTGGTTCCCAGTGGAGGGTTCACCAACTTCTAGGTTCCATTCTTTATCAGAGCATCCTACTTTTTCTGCATTGCTTCTTTCCATTTATCATGAGAAGCAACTTATTTGAAGGAAGTTGGTTCAAATTCCGTAGACAAATTTAATTCACAATCATAAGAAACATCCATATCAACGACTGAATCAAAATCGTCTAGATCACCTCCATTATGTCTAGTAGAGCTTCTTGTTCACGTCTTTCCAATCTCATCAGGATGAACACTTTCAAGTGTCTTGGAGAGTTCTAAAATTGGAAACTAGTGCCAAATTCCACTTTGGACAACTCATTTGATGGATATGATGATTGCATTAAATTCCTCTTTTCGAGAGGACCAAAATCGACCTAAAAATCTTCAAATTTGGACAAGAAGAAATGTGTTTTTGAATTTATGCCCACAACTACAAATTGTCAAGGTCGGCCACATCATCATGTAGGCTCCATGAATCCCAAGAGACATGCCACTTCACCCCCAACAATTTATATAAATAAGAGTGACTTCCAACCTCATTTGACACCCACTCACTCACACATTCTTCTCTCTCCTTCTCTCAGTGGTTCGTACAACTATTGGGAATTTATTTTCTCTCACATGTGAGGCAAGGAGGATGAATTTCAAGACATAATTACAGGGCCGAAAACTCAGAATTTTCCTATTGTTTGACCAATGTTGACTAGTGTTGAATTTGAATTTCCAGGCAGAATTAGAGTTCGATCTTTTGGGTAGTTTTCTGTTAGGGTAAGCCGTACCATTTGGCACATAAAATGAAGTGATCTGAGCACTTTGTCTACAAAGATAAATTGCAGGTTGACCGCAAATTTCTAGGGGCAAAATTTGACCAAGTTTGACCGTTGACTTTGGGTCTGTTTTGGGCTGACTTTGTCCACCTGTTCAGGCCGAGTTTGACTGTGTATTACCGAGCTGCTTTGATGACATTTTTCCATTGCTTTGACCAACATTGAATTTTTGGTTAGCGCTGTTGACTGCTGCAGAAAGTTTCAGATTTGACAAGGCTTCTTTAATCATCATTTGGCAAATCAATTTTGAATTTATTACACCCTCTCTCTACTGAACATTTGATATAATAATAAGAAGAATTGATCAAAGGGTTTTCCCCATCTTGGGATTTTCCCCTTGCATTTGCCAAATTTGGTGTCCTCTTGTCTTGGCTTGTCTTTTGCATTTTGTTATTTCATGTTCTATCTACAATTACTGTCAATGTGATTGTTATTGGAAACTAAATTGAAAATTGTCATTGGGCTGCTAAATAACATTGAAGTAATTGTGCTAAGCATAGAACATACCATTGTTAACTAAAATTAACATGGTATCAAAGCACAGGTGAAGACAAAGCCCAAGCAAGAGAAAGAAAAGAAATCACTAAGAGATATTTGTTGGACAAGCCTCAATGAATTCTACTTCTTCAAAACTTAGGATAACCTCAAAGACAAATCTGAATATCAGGGATGGAAGATGACTTTGGACTTGATTTTGGAAGAGCATGATGCAATGGACTATGTGCAGGGAAAAGTAGTGGAGCCTCCTTCAAATGCACCAACAACTGCTAAGACGAAGTATAAGAAAGGTGAGGTCAAAGCTAAGAAAATTATCATAGACGCCATTTAAAAGCATTTGGTTGGTTGCCTATAATTATGATTTGGGAACTTCTAAGGAGTTGTATGATAAGCTGGCTGGGATGTTCAAAGTGAACAATGCAAATCAAATCCTCTTTCTAAAAAACAAGTTGAAGGATATTGAAATGAATAAAGGGGAGTCTACCCAATCCTACTTCATGAGGTCTTCCAAGACCATTGGATGTATTTGTCACCACCATTCTCAAAAATCATAGGATACCTAGTTTTGATGAGATGTTGGGTAGATGCACTCAAGAAAATACAAGGATGATGGAGAGAGACAAACCTTCCAATGGAAATTAACGTACTTCCTTCTCTTCTCATGCGAAAAGGAAGAATAATGTTGGTTCTAGGAGACAAGGTCAAGGATCGAAGAATGGATTCAAAGAAGGAAGAAAAGGAAGGTGCTACAATTGCAACAGGTTCAACCACTATGCTAGAGAGTGTCCTTACAAGAAGAATCATCCAATGGATGATGACAACAACAACTAAAACAACAACAAAAATTTCAAAGGCAATGGTAATCAAAGGATCAACATTTTCAACAACAAAGGAAAGAGGAACGCTCTTGCTGCTTGAAATGAAAATGGTCGACCTCTCAAAAAGACAAGGAATACTAGGTATGATGAAAGTAATGTTATAGAAAAACAAGATGAGTTTGATCTTATTTCCTCTCTCTCTACTGCCTCCCCTCTAGATACGTTGGATCATTGGTTGATTGATAGTGGAGCCTCAAGGAACTTCACTGGATATAAGCAGGCGCTCTCAAATTTGGTTGAAAAGAAGTCTAATCTAAAGATCATACTTGGAGATAATGCCACTTACCCTGTGAAAAGGATATGTGCTATCACTCTTCACTTAAATCAAGGTCAAAACATTCATCTACAAGAAGTATTTAATGTGCTCGATCTGAATAAGAACCTGGTGTCTATTTCTGTGATGGAAGATAAAGGCTCCAAGGTAGCATTCATTGATGGAAAGGTATGTATTTGGAAAAGAAACCTTAAAGATGCGTTTAATCTTGGATTTAGAGTTGATGGTCTCTATCAAGTTAGAGGAATCCCTTTGGGAGATTTGGCGAGTGATACTTCCTTTCAATCCGAACTATGGCACTAGAGGTTTTCCCACTTGCATTACAAAGTCTTACATGGGGTAAGGAAGATGGTCACCGGTATGCCCGAGTATAATATGAATCATGAAGGTGTTTGTCAGGGTTGTGCTGTTGGAAAACATACAAAGGGACCATTCCCTTCTAGTGAAAGCAAGACTACCGATATTCTTCAATTGGTCCATTCTAATCTGTTTGGTATGTTGCTTGTAAAATCATTTGGAAGATACTTATATTATGCAATATTTGTGGATGACTGCTTACAAAACATGTATCTATTCTTAAAGAAGAAGGATGAAGTGTTCAAATGGTTTTGTTCTTTCAAAGCATTGGTGGAAAAACAAATAGGGAAGAAGATCAAGATATTGAGGACCGACAATGGAAACGAATATGAATCAAATGAATTCAATGAATTTTGTAGAGAGGCTGACCTTAAGAGGGAGACAACTGTTCCATACACTCTTGAGCAAATGGATTTACTGAAAGGAAGAATTGAACAATCATGGAAGCCACCCATGCCATGCTTCGTGATCAAGGCCTATCGAAGTTCTTATGGAGAGAAGCTACCAACATTGTCGTGTATGTTCAAAATAGGATCCCACATCAACCATTGGATTTCAAAACACCCGAGGAGATCTTCACTGGTAAGAAACCTGGTGTCTCTCATTTTATAATATTTGGTTGTCCCGTGTATTTTCATGTGCCTAAAGAGAAAAGGAACAAGTTGGAAGCATCTAGGAAGAATGGTATATTCGTTGGTTATAGTGAAAATTCAAAAGCATATAAAATCTATGTTCCTAGTCAAAGAGATGTGGAAGTAAGCTGTGATGTCACCTCTGATGAAGATGCTTCCCTTGGGAAAGCCAAAGATCTGCCTATTACAAGTAAGGATGATGATGATGATGCAGAAAAACTAGATGAACCTCCAACGGATGAGCCTATGCCCGCTGTTGAAGGTCTGATGGATCCCATTGATCCACCTCCTAGTGATCCCTCCACCTCAAGAAAAAGACCTTTGTAGCTCAAAGATACTCTCGAAGATGCTGAAAAACATACTGCTCCAAGAGGGACATTTATGAAAGTAAGAAGCAGAACATGTATCAATGGTACTTGGCTGTTATGAGTACTATTGTTCAAGCTGAACCATGCACGTTCGAAGAAGCCATAAAGCACCAAGTTTGGAAGGATGTGATGAATGAGGAATACGAATCAATCATGAAGAATGATGTCTAGGACGTGGTGCCTAGACCCAAGGATAAGTCTGTGGTCACTTCTAAATGGATTTACAAAATTAAACATGGAGCTGATGGGAGTGCTGAAAAATAGAAGGCCAGGTTTGTTGCTCAAGGCTTCTCTCAAAAGGAAGGAGTGGATTATGACGAGATATTTTCACCATTGCCTGATATACCGCTGTCCGATCTATTATTTCTCTAGCTTCCAATCAAGGATGGAGCCTACATCAAATGGATGTCAAGACTACTTTCTTACATGGCTCGCTTAAGGAGGAAGTCTACTTGGAACAACCTCAGGGTTCAAAGTTCAAGATCAAAGGACACATGTATGCAAATTGAAGAAAACCCTATATGGGTTGAAGCAAGCCCATAGGGCTTGGTATGAGAGGATTGACTATTATCTTATAAAGCTGGGATTTGAGAGGAGATATGTTGATCCAAACCTATACTTCAAGGTTGAAAAGGACATGCCTCTCATTTTGGTCCTTTATGTTGATGATCTCCTTCTGAATGGTGCAAACTCTCTCATTTATCAATGTAAGGGGGACTTGACTTCCGAGTTCAAGATGAAGGACCTAGGACTGATGCATTACTTCCTAGGTCTGGAGGTCTGGCAAAAGCCATGATATATTTTCCTTTCTCAAGCAAAATACATTGTGATGTTGTTAGAGATATGTGGGATGGTGGATTGCAAGTTTGTGTCTACTATGATGGAACTCAACTTCAAGAAGCTACATGGAAGTGCTGCTGGGCCTAAATTGTAAAACCCTTCAGAGTATCGACAACTTGTGGGGGCCCTGATGTTCTTGGTAAACTCCCATCCAGACACATGCTTTGTTGTGAATACTTTGAGTCAATTTATGGTTGAGCCTCATCATATACATTGGATTTCTTCTAAGAACCTCTTGAGATATCTCCGTGGCACAATCAACTATGGGTTGAGATACACTGCCGAGAATTTGAGGCTACATGGATATTCTGATGTTGACTAGGCTGGAAGTGTGGTAGATAGAAAGAGCACATCATGATGTTGCTTCTCATTGGGATCTACTTTGATTTCTTGGATGAGCAGGAAGCAGAATTAGGTTGCTCTAAGAACCGCCGATGCTGAATACATTGCAACTAGTATGACCTGTTGTGAAGCTATTTGGTTGACGAAGCTCTTCAGTGAGATATTTTAGCACGTGCTAGATACCACCGTGATCTATTACAAAAATTAGAGTGGGATTTTACTTTCAGAGAATCCTGTGTTCCACGACCACTCCAAGCATATTGACATTAGGTACCACTTTATCCGGGATATGGTACAATGGGGAGCAATAAGGCTCCAACAAATCAGGACTAATGAGAAAATTGCTGACATTCTCATGAAGCCCTTGGGGAAGGCCAAATTCTTATACTTTTGAGAGAAAATTGGAGTCATGGAAGGACCCTCTCATGAGGGTCCCACTTGAGTTGGACACTCATCTATGGGAGCCCCTGAGGGCTTGGGTACTTCTTGGAGCTATAATCGACCATAAGATGAGTGGTTCAGCTTCCCCTATAGGTGCATTGTGTATAGGGTGAGTGTTTCACCTTCCCCTGTGATACCCCATGATGATTGACATGTGTGTAGGTTGAGTGGTTCACCTTCCCCTATGATTGATGACACATGTGTGTAGGGTGAGCGGTTCACTTTCCCCTACGATTGATGATATATGCATAAGATGAGTGGTTCGCCTTCTTTTGAGGATGCTCCAACATACATCCTACCCATGTAGTTTGAGACTCATGGGAAGCACCTCTCATCTGGCCAATGAGTCAAGAAAAGTGGATAGGGACAATAGCATTAAAAATGTATGCATTGTGTATTTCTGTACTCCTTGTATTTAGGATGCATGGTGTTCAACAAATTGATCTTTCAGGATCAAATAAGATTGGGGTTCTACCCCTGGACTAAATTTTGTCAGTGGAGAGTGGTAAGGTCTTGTGACTCACTCTCGATCAATTCTTCTTCATTATTACATCATTGTTCAACATAGTTGAGATGAGATGCAGAGATGGTACATGATGACAAGATGGAATGATGGATTGGCAGGTGGAATTCTCCCTAGTTGAGAGGGAATGTTAAAATTGGAAACTAGAGCCAAATTCCACTTTAGACAACTCATTTGATGGAGATGATGATTGCATTGAATTCCTCTTTTTGAGAGGACCAAAATTGACATAAAGATCATCAAATTTGGACAAGCATATATGTGTTTTTGAATTTATGCCCACACATGTGCAAATTGTCAAGGCTGGTCACATTATCAAATAAGCTCATGAGGCCCAAGAGGCATGTCACTTCACCCCAACGATTTGTATAAATAAGAGTGACCGCCAATCTCATTTGGCACCTTGCTCACTCACACATTCTTCTCTCTCCTTCTCTCATTGGTTCGTACAACTATTGGGCATATATTTTCTCTCACATGAGTGGCAAGGGGGACGAATTTCAGGACATAATTACAGTGTTGAAAATTTCAGAATTTTCCTATAGTTTGACCAGCGTTGACTTTGACTTTCCATGCAAAATTTGAGTTCGATCTTTTGGGCAGTTTTTTGTCTAGGAAAGTTGTACCATTTGGCACAGAAATCGAGGTGATCTGAGCACTTTGACTGTAGAGATAAATTGCAGGTTGACCACGGATTTCTAGGGTAGAATTCGACCAAGTTTGACCGCTGACTTTGGCACTGTTTTGGGCCGAATTTGACCACTTGTTCAGGCCAAGTTTGACTGGGTATGACCAAGTTAATTTGAGGACATTTTGCTATTTCTTTGACCAATGTTGACTTTCTGGTTAGGTTGTTGACTGCTGTAGAGAGTTTTAGATTTTACAGGGCTGCTTTAATCATCATTTGGCAAGTCAATTTTGACTTTATTGTACTCTCTCTCTGTGCTAAATATTTAAGAAGAATTGCTCAAAGTGTTTTCCCCATATTGGGGTTTTTCCTGGCATCCACCAAATTTGGTGTCCTCTTATCTTGGCTTGTCTTCTGCATTTTTTAATTTCATGTTCTATCTACAGTTATTGTCAATGTGATTGCTATTGGAAACTAAATTGGTAATTGTCATTGAGATGCTAAATAAGATTCAATTAATTGTGCTAAGCATAGAACATACCATTGTTAACTAAAAATAATAGAGAACCATTTTGGAGGATCTATCTAAGATGGCGCTCAGGCTGTTCAATTGATTGAGATGGAGTTGAATCAATATTTGGCCTTCCATTTCTCTCAATCACATCAATCAAAGTGTATTCTTGATCAATGGTTGGAGCTTCATGAGGGGGAGAGAGTGTTTCAAAAGGAGATTCCACATATTGATCTCGGATATGGATCCCCCCTTCAAGACGTGGAATCTCATTATCAAATTCCTAAAAATATTTTGCAAGCTCGAATCTGTCCAAGCAATCAAGCTGTCACTCAACAACATTGTCAGTATTGGAAGATTCAAGAAAGATTACATTTCTAGACAATATAAATTTCTTATTTGCTTCATCATAAAGATGACATGGTTTGGAGGTATGTGAGTACCCCAAGAAGATACATTTTCGACTCCTTGCACCAAGTTTGTTTCTCTATTCCCCAGGTATCGAGGCATAATAGGTGGAACCAAAAACCTTGAGATGACCCACTGAAGGAAAGTGGCCATACCAAATTTCATAGGGAGTCTTGTTTTTGAGAGCATGCGATAGACACATGTTCTTAATAGACATTACACACAAAACTACATCAACCCAGAACATCAACTTTACATTTCTAAAAAACATCATTGAATGTACCACATTTAAGATTGTCCTGTTCATTCTTTCGGCTACACATTTCTGTTGAGGATTATAAGAAACAATTGTTTGATGTTGGATACGATGTTGGTGAAGATAGTTTTCAAATTCATTGGAATTATATTATTTTCCATTATCAGTACAAATAGAGCCAATATGAGATTATGTATTGTTTTCAATCCATGCATGAATTTTTTTTGAAAGTTTCAAAAGCTTTAGATTTGTTCTTCAACAGATATACCCAACACATTTTGGTGTAGTCATCAATAAAAGTGACCATGTATTTATTTCCATTTGCATAAGTAACATGCATAGGGCCACATAAGTTAATATGAATCAGTTCAAGCTTTCTATGTGCTCTGGAATGAGAATCATGAAATGACTGTTTGTTGTGTTTTCCAAAGATACAAGCATCACATGTCCTTGCAGGCGAATGTGAACTAGGGATAGTAAGTTTTTTCACAACTCTAGGAGGTAGAGAACATCATGTAGAAGAAAGTTAGGGAGACCAGGTAGTTTAAGCCTGATGGTGCCAAGTCCAGATGGCTTGAGCTTTTATTTGTCCACAAAGTAGACTGCTCCATCTACATTGTCACTGAATTCTTCAGAGAAGTCTCTTTGAAAGTTCATGTGGAAGGTTGCTCCTAAATCAAGCAACCATGCACATTTCCATGAAGCATTAAACAAGTGTTCAGTTACTCCAATATTGCAATGTGCCACAATATAATGAGCAGATTCAAGTGCTTTACCTTTCCCTGGATATGGTGATTTTCGTTTCTCTTCATTCCTTTCTTGTCTGATTCTATCCCAAGAGATCTTACATGTGGAAGCATCATGTCTATTTCTTTTGTACCCTACACTGTAATGAAGATCAAATATTCCTCCTTGATAAAGTTTCCCCCTACCTCTATTATTCTTCTTTCCATGTCCTCTTCTGCCACCTCTTCCTCTAGAAGAATCTTGTGCTTGATTCTTTTATTTTTGTGCAAGGCACACAAATTCTTCATAAGAATGAGCATTTGTCTTCTTATTCCCAAAATCTTTCTCTCTTTCTGCAAACTTCTCCACGAGAGATTCAAAGCAAATCTCCTTATGTTTTCCACTAGCTTGTAATGACTCAATGTAAATAGAATATGTGGGATATAGTGCCCTGACAAAAGTTGTGAGAGGAAAATTTATTTCAACTATGGTAGCTTCTATATCATGCATAATAGCTCTTATTTCAAAGGTTAGGGCAAGATGATCATCATCTTTCAATTCAAGATTGAACAATTTGATCATTAATTGGACTACTTCAAGTTCATAGTTTGAGTCATATAAGTCTTTCAGCTCTTTAAAGCTTCAAAGAATTTGTAAAAGGTGAAATGTGATGACTCACCTCTTCATTGATTGATGCTGCAATCAAGGCATAAGCCTTACTATTCTTGTTCTCCCATATGGTGAGCTCTTTGTCAGAAAGGGGTTTTTTAGGAGGATTTCCACCTTCTCCTTCACAAATTCCTTTCCAAAATTCATTGAAGATGAGGGTATAATTTACTTTTTTGGACCATTCATGGTAATTCTCTTTGCTAGTGAGAAATACTCCAACTATGGATATGAGTGAATGCATCTTTACCAATAGTTTGAATAACCAAACTTTTAACAATTATAAGTAAATATATTGAGGAAAAAGTATATTAGACACACATATGCCTCCACGATTAATAACCCTGCTTCAGCCTTGTGCACAAATTATTTTCATTAAAGATGGAAAGATAATGCATTCACCACTTCATTCGATTCCTAATAGAGGGAAAAGCTTGAATTTCAAAGGATTCGATGCTCCAACATTAAAATACCATGCACGATGCTCCAACAATATAATAACATATCCTACCAACATAACCACAAAGTATTCAAGCATACCAATGTTGGGATGTGCTTGTCTTGGCTGACTGGAGTGAGGGTAAACACTCGCATTGTATATAATAAGTGCACAAACTTCAACACATTTTTTCTGCAAGTAGTGCAAAAATGTGAACCAATTCAACATTAATACAACTCCAATGCTACACATAAATGAATCAACGCACCAAATATATAATATATACCCATCTCATAAATATATCATGAATCCAACACAGAAAGACACCGACCAATACACATGTGAATATGATCTTCAAGGACTCAATGAAAATTAATGTTCAACCAATACAATACCAACACATATAATAAGAGTTACACACAATCTTCAAGGCATAAAGCAATAACATCCATATAAAATAGATTTTGAACGCACAAGATTTTAATGAATATGGCATATGTTGTTAAATGTTAAACATAAATGGAAACTATAGCTAACATACCAATGAGCCATCGAATGCATACCAACAATGCTAACATACCAAGGAATTGTAACATACTGCTGTCGTTGCTACAACACCCTCCAAAATTTTGGCCTACATCCAAATTTTGGAGCCTACTTTGACTTTGCATGTTGTCATTACAAGTATTAAGAGTTATCACGTGTTTTCTCTAAGTATTCTTGTCCTGTTTAGAAGAAAATCAAAGTGTCATATTTTAGCATGGAAAACGTCGCACATCGTATATATGTGGTTTTAGTTTGTTTCAAGGAGTAACCTTGGTGTTAATGAGTCATTGTTACGATGTAGACATGTATTGCACTCATTCCCAAAGTTTCAATCACTGTCGTACAAGTGTCGTCACTATTGTCATGAAGTGTATGTTTAGTGTCGCACTTGTGGAAAACCGTCATAATGTCGTTGCATTGAGGGAAGTATATTGTTCATGTGTTCTAAGTGATTAGTGTTGCGTCGAAAACTGTTCTAAGTGTGTGATCATAATTAAGTTTAATCTTTGTTCAATTTGGTCTCACTGGTCCCACACTTAGCCAAATTTGGAAAATTTCCTGCTCGAGCAACTTGGCCTCACTCAACATTCTTGAACTACGCACTGCACAATCTCTGTCCTCAAGCTTCAACCTTTCCTCTTGGCACTGTGAAATGAACAATATCTACCTTCCCCATAACTGCACACAGCGTAGTCTTAGTGCTTAGTCTCAGCTCTTTAGGTCCAGAACTGCGTAGCCCATGCCTCCAGCCGTACTCTTCTGCGCACTGCGTAGTTTCAAGCATCAAGCTTCAGCCTTGACCTCTTGAACTACACAACTATAGAATCCCTTGGCCTCTGCTCCTCCAAAACTGCGTAGTGGGAATCTTCAAGCCTCAAGCTCTCAGCTTGACCTATTGAACCCCCCAACTGCGTAGATGACTAGCCCTGGCCTACCTGAACTGCACATTGAGTAGTCTCAACGCTTGGTCTTGGCCCCTAACCTCCTGAGATGTGTAACTGCGCAATCCTTGAGTCTATCTCCCATCTTGTTACCCAGTTCCAACTCAGTCAGTGGTTATCATGAAGCATGTTAAACTAGGGGTTCATCAGACTGATGTCGTCTTATCATGAGTAGATTTTAGTTGTAGGTATTCTATCATGTTATGAAAGGATGATGATGAAGGAGATGAAGAAGGAGACCCTGTTAGAAGATACCTTTGAAGCTGCAAAAATAAGTTTATCAATCAAGAAAGGCAAAGGGACACCTGGCTTACATGAACTATGCATTGTGTAGTCTCAAGGCTTGGTCCTGGCCCCTGACCTCCTGAGATGTGCAATTGCACAATCCTTGAGTCTGTCTCCCATCCTGCCACCTAGTTCCAACTCAATTTGTGGTTATCATGAAGCATGTTAGGCTAGGGGTTCATTAGATCGATGTCGTCTTTTCATGAGTGGATTTTAGTTGTAAGCATTTTATCATGCTATCAAAGGATGACGATGAAGGAGATGAAGAAGGAGACCTTGTTAGAAGATACCTTTGAAGATGCAAAAACAAGTTTATCAATCAAGAAAGACAAAGGGACACCAGATTGCAACAACAACTGGAGATAAAGATTACATTGAAGACTCCCTATCTTCAAGCCTTATGGAGGAGGAAGAAGAAGAACATGTTCTATATTTCAAGAGGGCATAAAATAAAGTAGCAACAAATAATGGCTTGACATTGCAATGTCATCATGCAGTCCATGTCATCAGTGTCATGTCATGAATCATCGTTTTCCATATCATTTGTGGGTTATGTAAATTCAATATTGGATAAATGTAATGTAAAGTGGAAGCCCAAGAGTCATCCATAGAATGTGAAGAGTCATGAAGGAATCAAAGAGTCTTAGAGAAGTCAAATAATCATGAGGGTAGTCCAAAAGTCACAAGGGAGGTGAATGGTTACCCATTTGTTATATATACACCTTCATAGCTCATGCAAAAGACTTTTCACCTTGGGTCCTCCTACCAAGAATTAGAGAGGAAAATAGTTCTTTTGGAGGAGCAAGTGGTGTTCACTGTCTTGATGTATCTTGGAACTTTTTCTTAATTCAGAAGCTCGTTGAGCCAACACACTTTCATGTGTATATTGTAAATATTGTAAGACTACTCTTTAAATGTTTGCAATGTATGTTGTTTTCATTTGTACTAAGGAAATTGAACTATTTCGGTGGCTTTGGTACTTATCTTGTTGAAGGTGTTTTGTATGTGTTTCAACAATTGTTACTTCTATGTGAACTATTTCGCTAGTTGTCCAATGATTCATTCATATGTACATGCTTGCATGTATTTTCTACATTATTACTATTACTTATCTTTAAAAGACTCACTTTTCTCTCTGCTTTTGGTAGAAGAACCTTGATACATTCCGCAACTGAACATTCCATAAGGCATACTCACTAATTTGAAAGTACCTGGGTACTACTCTCTTGTGTTGAACATTGTAGCCAAGGAAAATATCTAAGAATATATGGCAGTTGGGCCTTATTTCCAGAAGGGCTCCCACACCAAATGGTGCAAAGTCTAATTAATAATTTTCATTGGGGATACCCCCTTGCATCTTGGCGGTATTCAACGCCGTCAAAATTTTGGTGCTAGAAGGAGGGAAGCCACCTTTCTATGGTTGATAACTCACCGCATCTTAAAAAACAGACTTTCACACAAGTCAACAAAATTCCCATTTCCACTCCCACTCATACTCCTGAAAATGAATAAATGGTTCAGTCTATCCTGGGACAAGCCTTTGAGGTTACTTACGATCAACTATGGAATATATGACCCATCAATTATCAGTTTGCGAGAGCTCTTGGTTTTCTCCCTCTCGCTGCGATTCTACCTCCTAATCCTATAAAGAAAGAATTAACTGCCAGTGTCATACTGGTTTCCTTGGTGGAATATTTGGTCATCGTAACCCTCGAAGAGTTGGTTGAACCTATAGAGAAATGAGGGGAACTTCTACTTGTTGAGTAGAATATAGATAGTGAAGGAGAAAATTTTCAGTTTTCTAACAAAGAGCAACCTAACTACATCGCAGATCCTAATGGTGAGGGAAAAGCTTCTTCAAATTCAAAAGAGGAGGAGGAGGAAAAAGATGAATACATGACTAACATAGATTTGGATTGGATGGCCCAAGGTCCACTCTCTCTTCCGGACAATCTTCACAAGATGCCCAAACATCCAGAACATTTGTTGTCAATTTTTGATCTAAACAAGAAGATTGAAGCTGAAGATCATAATAATAGAAAATTTCTACATGCATCTATGAATGCTTGAGGTACGTTTCGATGATGTTTCTTGTAGACTCTTTCTATATACTTTAGAATGTAGAGTGTATGTATGGTATCATAGTCTTCCAACCAATTCAATCTGAAACTGGAGGGAGTTTAAGAAACTGTTTCTTGAAAAATTTGTTGACGATAAGACTCTTGCCATGTTGTTGAAAGAACTTGGAAATCTGAAAGTGGGGGATAAAGAAAGAATCCAAAATTTTAATCAGAGATATATACGATTGTTGAACAAGTTCCCCATTGATGTGAAACCTCATGATGACATCACTAAAGATTATTATACATCCGCCTTACTGACTAACATTTCTGTTTTTGTAAAGAGAGCTATGAAGGAAGCATTGGCCTTAAATTTTGCAGAAGCTATTTCTATAGAAAAGGATTTGCGATCTATTATAGTCATCGTAGATGATGAGGATTCCAAAGGCTCTAAAGAAGGTGGTAAGAAAAACCAAGCCTCTTGCAGCAGAACAAAAGACAAATATTTTTTCAACATGGAAGACTTAACCAAGTCTCTAAAGTTGCTTACAAGCGAAGTATCAAAATTGAAGAGATGATAAAGCGAGGCATCCACTACCAACAAGAAGTCTTCTAGGCCAATGTTATTAAAAAGAAACAACAATTCACAACATGCCAAATCTGCTCAAGGTTCTAACATACTATTCAACATCGAACGTTTGGGCATGGATAATTTCTGCACTTTTCATCAAGAAAAACATTCAAAAAAGACACGCTTGAAGTGGAATAATAACATGAACACTATGATGGCTAATCTCTTTGATACCTTATTGATGGAATAACAACCTACAAATAAAGAAGAAACAAGCGAACCTGCTGTGACAGAAGATAGTTCAGGTGCTCGACATTCAATAGACATGTTTAGTATTATATACAACACTAACAAACAAAGTTCTGAACAACCAACAATGAGTGAAGCTCTTCCCAAGTAGTCAACTGATCGTTACAATTAGAGGAGCAAGGGACCTCTTTCTCAGTAGGAAATTAAGAAGCAGTTGTTGCACATAATTCTGCCACCTTCCAACCCCACTCAAAGTTCGCATAACAAGTTTGGAGGTGCTCCTTCTTCAAAGAACACTTCCAGTAACAACAAGAACAAGTCCACCACTCCTGTTGTAGCAAACAAAGTTTCACCACCTGACTCATAAGCACAACCCGTTGCGATGGAAAAAATTGATTATAACATTGTTGAAGACATGAAGAGAGCTCGCACAAAAATTTCACTGTTCAAGCTCATAAAGATAATGGGCCAGCGTGAACTAATTCTCCAATCACTCTCATCACACACTTCGACGGGTAAATAAGTTTTTGCATTGCAGTTAATGTCTGGTAACTCTCACGATATCCTCGAATCTATTGTAAATGTTTTAAATATAAGTTCTAGTAGTCTCTATCTGCCATTTTTATTAACATTCGAAATTTTTGATTATAATGTTCGCAACTGTTTAGTTGATTCTGGTGCATCTGCAAATGTTATTCCATTATTCGTTGTTAAGAAAATCAATTCACATTGGGATAAAACTAATGCATGGATTGTACAATTGGATATATCACTTTTCCAGGCTATATGTGAACTCAAAAATGTGCTTATCCATTTGTCATCTGATCATAGATTTCACCAGTGCATAAATATCATAGTTGTGGACATCCCAGAAGCCTATGGATCACTGTTAAGCATAGATTGGTCCAGAAAAATCCAAGGATACTTTGCCATATAATGGTATCATTTATGGCTTCTATATAAGGTCTGAAATAATCGGATTTGAGTTGAAAGTGATCCCTACATGAAACATACCATGACACAACTTGAAGAAAAAAAAGAACCAATGGGCTTTGCATAAATGATTTTGGAAATTTCTTTCCGGAAGTAGACCATAGATGCTATCTAGCTCAGCCTTCGACAATCCCACCAAATACACAGTTGGAACTCCTCCCTAGAAAGAACAAGATCCGAAGTTGGTCAATCTTGGTACTTGCTGCACACCTCAAGAGTGACAAGCTTTCATCCACCTTTTCAAGCAATACCAAGATGTTTTCATGTGGACATATAATGATCTCAAAACTTATGACACACGGATAATCTACCACGTAATTCCAATCAAGGAAGGGGTAAGCCTTTTCAACAAAAGTTGCATAAATTTCATCCAACTCTTGAGCCTCTGATTCAAAAGGATTTGAAGAAGCTATTGGATACTCAGATCATCTTTAAAGTGTAACATTTGTCGTGGGTCTAAAATTTGGTCCCGGTGAGAAAGAAGTATGGAGAAATACATCTGTGTGTGGATTTCTGCAATCTTAACTGCGCCTCTGACAAGGGAAACTATCTAGTGCCATTAATGGAACCAATTTTGCAGACAATATCAGGGTTTGAAATGTTTTGCTTGCTGGATGGATTTTTGGGCTACAACCAGGTTTTAGTGTCAGAACCTGACAGACATAAAACAATTTTTGAACCAAGTGGGGAACATTTTCTTTCAAGAGAATTCTGTTTGGACTTATTAATGCTAGTGTAAATTTTAAATGTGCGATGGGAATCAAATTTCACTGTTTGATTGGTCAAAGCATAGTGGTATATCTTGATGACATAACGATGTTTTTGACAAGAAGATATGATAACTTGCGTCATTTGAAACAAATTTCTAAGAGATGCCGCAAATACAAGATATCTCTTAATCCAAAGAAGATAATTTTCCCAATGTTTGAGGCAAATATCTTGTGCCATATCATCGCAAAAATTTGGATTAAGGTAGAGCCTGAAAGGGTTAGAACTATTACTCAGAGTCCCTTCCCAGTGAACAAGAAAGCCATGTAGTCCTTCTTGGGGAAAATCAATTTCCTCCACAAATTCATCTCTGCCTACACACAGATAGTGAAACCATTGTAGGAGATGATAAATAAGGATGCAGCATACAAGTGGGATAAAAGAGAAAAGGATGCATTCTCCCATATAAAGCAAGTGATTGAAAAAGCACCAATACTGTATAGTCTATGCTTCAATTTTTTTTCCTACCTTTGCTTCTGATACTTCTCTCGTCGCTTTTCTTACACAAAAAGATGATCAGAATAACAAGCATCCCATATCATTCATGAGTCCTAGCTTGCAAGGAATTGAACTCAATTATCCCTCCATCGATTAAAAAACATATGCAGTTTACAAGGCGATGAAACACTTTCAGCCTTATCTTCTGAAAAATCATTATATTAGCTTTGTGCCACACCTAACTGTTAGATTGTTGTATTTTCAACAAGAGATGGGTGAAAGAAAGATGAAATGGATGACTGAATTACGGGAGTATGATCTTGAATTCAAACCAGTTCACACTATCAAGAGCCATGGTCTATGTCAACTAGCAACAAAAGCGACAAATGCACCAAAAGATGACTCTTATGGATGGGAGAAAGAAATTTAAATGTACCATTTCAAACAACCTACCCCCACTGAAATACCAACTTCTTGGTATGTATACGTGTGACAATATCTTGAGCATGGTACTCTGCCCTCTCATTTATCAGTGAGGCAGAAGAGGGAAATCATATTAAAAGCTCTATCTTACCAGTTGGTACACAAAGTGCTTTTCAGAAAGCACCACAATGGAGTCCTGCTTAGATGCTTAGAATCACCAAATTCAGAAAGGGGATTTTGTGACCTCCATGATGGGCTAGCCAGAGGACATCTCGTAGGTGAAATTATGGTGCACAAATTTATGCGGGCCGATTTCTATTGGCCCACACTTTTCAAGGATGCTCATGCTTATGCTCGCAAGTGTCTGGTTTGTCAGAAATGTGTTAAACGAGAAAATAAGTCAGTTGTCCCATTGCAACTCATCACTGTAAAAGAAGCATTTCAACAATGGGGCTTAGATGTTATTAGTGAGATATTTCCACACTCATCGAAGCAACACCACTATATCCTCACTGCTATAGACTATTTCACGTGGTGGAAATAAGAAGTTCCCTTCAAGCAAGTGAATGATCAGGATGTCATTGACTTCCTCAAGAAGAATATCATTACCAAGTTCAATGTTTTGACTTCACTTGTTTTTGAAAATGCAACGTATTTTTCATCGCTAAAACTTATGATTTTCATTGGAAAATGGCATCATGTTGAAACATTCAACTAACTACTATCCGTAGGGAAATGGTCTTGCTGAGTCAACCAATAAGAACCTTATCCGCATCATTAAGAAGACTTCCTTCTCTGAACAAAGGAACTAGCATAGTTTTTTGGTGAACACCTTATGGGCTGACCGTGTCATGCCTAAACCTTCTCTAAATACTTCTCCTTACTTCCTAGTGTATGGAAAAGAAGCCATCCTACCTCCGAGCATCTACCTTCCTGCCCTTCAAATTTTGCAAGAATTTGAGGGCAAGCCTTGCCTCCTAGTTCATAGTAGGATAAACACTCTCCTTAAGCTGTAGGAAGAAAGAAAGAATTTTTTTTTTATTATCTTCACCATATTCGTTGTACAAATTACTTGTAGATTCAAACTACTAATTGTAATATTCTAAAACAATAGACTTGAATCTACTCTACTCATCAGTGGAAACAATTAAACGATTGCGAAATCACGAAGCATACAAGAGAAAAAATTCAATCAACACATTTCATAATGATTTCCTGGGGAAAGCCACAACTAAAAACCCCAGATATCTGTATGTTGCATTAGTAAGAAAATATGAAAATATTCCAATGCTTTTCTCACGCCTAAGCAACCTCTGCACTATCTCTATCTATCTCACAACTACTAAAACAAGCCCAGGCTAATACTTAACCAATTTTCTGCTTTCCTAAGTCCCTATTTACTTGCACTGTTTCCTTTGGAATTAACCCCTTATTAGTTATGGAAATTCCTCAATTGGAACTGCGCAATCCTCATAGGCCTTCCTATGACTGCATGCACCACCTGTGCAATTTAGATTATTATACAACTGATAGTACACTGTCCCTGAACTCCAATCTCAACTGGGTAACTCTCATATCTGACATGCATTAGTTATTTATGAGTGAATCATCAGTTTACTGGTTGATCATTGTAGGTAGCACCACACTACACTACAAGCAACACCACACTACTAGACCTCCCACTAGTTCCTCCAACAGTTGGAACTTGTTTAATTGATTTTAACTAAGTTAATTTGAATAAATTAATTACAACTCAAAATAAAATCGACTAGGGCTCCTATAATGTAGGAGACAGTCTACACGACTCAAGTTAGACCCTCAACTCAAATTAGTTGAGCCAACTAAGTCAAATTAACTTAGTTAACTAATACAAGTTGTCATGAGATGTGGAATTACAATTTTATTCCCAATTTAATTCAAGGAAAAAATTAAATTAGGATTTTATTGTTTCATTTTCAACACCCCCTCTAAAAAAGAAATGGATTATCTGCTACCCCGATCCTGCCTCTGTGAAACTTGAATTTTCATCTTGACAATGCTTTTGTCAAAATATCTGCATCCTGTTCCTTTATAGGAATGTAATCCAGCAACATGATTCTCCTCTACACACAATCTCGTAGATGGTGATACCGAATGTTGATATGCGTGGACCGATCATGAAAAAATGGATTCTCAAAGAGTTTGATACAACTCTGGTTGTCACAGTAAATCACTACAGGATCCGTATGCTGATCAAATAACCTAACAAGGATGTTCCTCATCCAAATAGCCTCACAAGACACTTGACTAGCAACCATGTACTTTGCTCCTTCCAAACTGAGTGCAACTAATCTGTGCTTCCTGCCGTATCGGGAAACTACTGCTGACCCAATACTGAAGATTCCCTATGATGTGCTTTTCTTATCAGATGGACTCCCTGCCCAATATGCATTTGTGAAGCCTTGAAGCTTCACTCCCTCTGTCTATCTGTACCAAATACCAAACTGAGTGGTGCCTTTGAGGTATCCCAGCACATGTTTAGTTTCCTTCCAATAGAGTTTGGTTGGATTAACCATTGCTTGAATAAGCTGGTTAGCTACAAAACATATCTCCAATCGTGTGTTCACCAAATACATAAGTGAACCCACAAGCTACCTGTAACTATTAGCCTCCACTACTTCACCTGAAGTAGCATATTCCTTCCTCCAATTTCCTGCTAGAGGAGTTTCCATGGGTTTGCTACTCTCCATTTGGAACTTTTTTAGTATCTTGTTGGCATACTTACCCTAAGAGACAAACAATTTCTCATCTCCTTCCCATACTTCCATATCAAGAAAATAAAGCATGAACCCCAAGTCCTTCATCTCAAATTCTCTTGCAATATTTTACCAGCTTCTCATCATATGTCAGAATTAAATCATTGACATATAATACTATAATCAAAATTTAACTAAAACCACAATATGGTAAAGGTTTGCATCTGCTTCACTTTTGGTGAAGCCCAACCTGGTGAAATGGCTATCAATCTTGGTATACCAAGCAGAGGGTGCTTGTTTCATTCCATATAGTGCTCACTTGAGTCTGCACACATGCGAATCTGTGTTGAAGGTCTCAAATTCTTCCGGCTGCTCAATGTACACCTCTTCCTTAATCACTCCATTGAGGAATGATGTCTTCACATCCATCTGATGTATCTTCCATCCCATCTGTGCTAAAAGTGCTAGAATAGATCTGATTTAAGAGTACCTTGCTACTGGAGCAAAGGTCTCCTCGTAATAAATTCCCTCCACCTGAGAGAACCCTCTGGCCACAAATATGGCCTTGTGTTTCTCCACACTCCCATCTGCTTCTTGCTTTACCTTTTAAATCCATCTGGAACTCACCACTAACTTGTCTACTGCTCTTGGGACCACTTCCCAAACACTGTTTCTGATAATGGAGTCATACTCCTCAATCATGGCATTAACACATACTAGTTTTTGCACTGCTTACTTGAATGAGCATGGCTCAATATCTACACTCTCACTCATCAGAGTGATGTAGCCAGTGTATTGATTTGGTGACCTCCTCTACTTGCGTTGTGATGTGGGTGCTCCCACATTCTCTCTAGCATCATGCATCAATATTTCAGCCTCTCTGGTGCACTTCCTTCCATCTTTTGAAGTCTTTACATGAGTGGGTTTTTCCGCTCTCTGCTCTTCTGCATGTGGCTACTCCACATCATCTTGAGGTTTTTCCTTTGGAGCTAAAAGATCCTCTTCTCCATGCAACTGAAGCTTCCTTTCAAGGGAACATCTCATGGAATTATCTTCATCAAACTTCACATCTCTACAAACCACTGTCATCTTGTGAGATGGAAGGTACACCCGATAGTTTTGAGGTGTATTAGTGTACCCAAAAAATATTCCCAACTTAACTATTGGTTCTAGCTTTTTCTTTACATCCTTGGTAACATGATAGTAAACTGATGAACCAAAGATCTTGAAGTGCGCCACATCTAGTTTCTTACCTGAAAAGGATTCTTTTGGTGTACTCATCCCGAGAATCCGAAGAGGACTCTTGTTATGCACATATATAGTTGTGTTGCATGCTTTAGCCCAAAAGTGCAATGGTAGGCCCTGATCATGTAACATCACCCATGCAAATCCCACAATACTTATGTTCTTCCTTTCAACCACCCCATTCTGCTGTGGTTTAAGGGGTGCTATTAAATCCCATTGAATGCCTTTTGATGCACAAAATTTCTTGAATTCATTTGACACATATTCTCCATTGTTATTTCTCCTAAGGGATTTAAATTTCATGCCAGTGTCTTTCTCAACAAGTGCTTTAAATTCACAAAATTTAGCGAACATCTGATCTTTCTTCTGCATGAATAAAATCCAGCACTTATGAGGAAAATCATCTACAAATATTACATAATACCTCTTCTTGGCTGTGGAGGCTATCGAGAATGGTCCACACACATCTGAGTGAACTCTTTCAAGGACCACTTGCACTCAAATGTCCTTATCATGAAAGGAAACTTTAGTGTACGTCTCCAATGTACACCCTTTTCATGTGTCTCTCTACTCTAGTGTACCCTTGAGAAGTCCTCTAGAAATTTGCTGCATGATCTTCATGGCTCCATGGTGCAAGTGACCCAATCTTCTATGCCACAACTAACCAATGTCTCGGCTCAAAACCTTCTTTGCTTTTGTGCTCAAAGCATCACAATATTCTACATCCAATTTGTAGAGGTTCTTCACTTGAACCCCGATCTGCTTCACTTTCTCTTGAGGCTATGTGATGAAGGAAATCATTTCCTTTCATAATAATCACATCATAGCCATGGTCCTCCAACATCGAAACTAAAACCAAATTCTTATTCATACCCAAAACATACATGACTTCTTTTAATGTGAGAGGAGAACCAAAATCCCTATGAAAGGTAACAATACCAATGCAAGTCGTGCTATACCTCCCATCATCTCCCATTTTGATGTGCATCTGGAGGTCCTTATCCTCCAACTCACTAAAGGATTATTTGTTGCTAGTCATATGGATGAGGCTCCACTATCCAGATACAACACACTACCCATCACAGATGTCACCATGCAAACAATGAGGGTGAAATATAGCTCGAATTGTGAAGCAAGAGATTCACCCGCTACTCCCCCTGAGGGATTTTTACCAGCCTTCTTGTGCGGACACTTCATGGCATAGTTTCCTAGATTGTGACAATGAAAACATTTAATCTTTGACATGTCCTTCTTGTCGCCCTCATAGGAATCTGATTTGGAATGGGATGAATTCACTTTCCCTTTCTTCGCCTTTCCAGATAAGGCACAATCCTCTTCCTCACCATGCTTGGATGAGCATCCATCTCTGGTGTTCTGCCAAATATCTTCTTGCATCAAGTCAGACCATAGACACTCCCACTTTGGTAGCTTCTTCCTCCCATTTATTGAGTCCTAGTGGTATGGAAACTCTTGGGAAGGCCTAGAAGTTCTAGGCTGACTAGATCATCTTCAACAAATGTAACACCAACACTTCAAAGCTCATCCCAACATTGGGTGAACTTGGTCAAATACTTCGGTATTGTGTCACCCTTATCCATCTTGATTTTCTTGATATTTTCCTTCAATTCTAGCTTCCTGTGGTCACTGTTGTTTTTAAACAAGTTTGTCAAGGCCTTCCAAATTGCATATGGAGTCTGCTTACCATGGAGGTTCGAGACAATATGATATCGAACTCTTCTAAGATAATCCTTCTCGCCTTTGCAACAAATTTTATCCACTCTTCTAGATCTTGAGCATCAATTGGCTTAGGAATATCTTTGTCTATGAATTCCTTAAACCTGTTGTCTTTCAACACGGCCTCCATCCTATCCTTCCAAGCAATATAGTTCGAACTACCCTCAAGGTCATATTTGAGTCTCAGTTCATAGAACGACATCCTGTTGACTCTGAAGAATGATACTGCAAATTCTATTTCACCTGCAAAAGACAAACTCATATTCTCCTCTTCTAGAGTTATTTTTGCTTCGATACCATGTAGAAATTCCTTGTAGATTCAAACTACTAATTTCAATATGTTTAAACAATAGACTTGAATCTAATCTACTCATGCCCAGAAACAATTAAACGATCGCGAAATCATGAAGCATACAAGAGAAAGAATTCAATCAACACATTACACAATGATTTCCTAGGGAAATCTACAACTAAAAACTACTGCTATATGTATATTTCATTAGTTCGAAAATATGAGAAGATTAAAATGCTTTTCTCAAGCCCAAGCAACCTCTGCACTATCTCTATCTGTCTCGCAAATTTATAGACAAGCCCAGGCCAATACTTAACCAATTTTCTGCTTGCCAAAGTCCCTATTTCCTTGCACTATTTACTTGGGAATTAACCCCCTATTAATTAGGGAAATTCCTCAATTGGAATTGAGCAATCCTCATAGGCTTTTCTTTGATTTCATGCACCACATGTAGAATTCAAATGATTATACAACTGATAGTACACTGTCCTTGAACTCCAATCTCAATTGGGTAACTCTCAGATATGAAATGCATGAGTTATTTATGAGTGAATCATTAGTTTAATGGTTGGTCACTACAGGTAGCACCACACTACACTGCAAGCAACACCACACTACTAGACCTCCCACTTGTTCCTTCAATAGTTGGAGCTAGTTTAATTGACTTTAACTCGGTTAAACTGAATTATTTAATTACAGCTCAAAATAAACTCAACTGGGGCTCCTATAATGTAGGATATACTCTACATGACTCAAGTTAGACCCTCAACTCGAATTAACTAAGCCAACTAAGTAAAATTAACTTAGTTAACTAATACAAGTTGTCAGGAGATGTGGAATTACAATTTTATTCCCAATTTAATTCAAGAACAAATTAAATTAGGATTTTATTGTTGCATTTTCAATAGTCGTATCAAGAGTTGATTTTATAAGAAGTCTGCAGGGAAAGGGAATTCAATGTGGGTGACCTGGTATTAAAGTGGGACAATTCCCACAAAGATAAGGGGAAACACACTAAGTTCCAATCCCTGTGGTTCAGATTCTATGCTATTCATGAAAATCTTGGCCATCACACTTATTATCTCTAATCTCTGGATGGGAAGACTGACTCTCTTCCTATAAATGGACAATATTTGAAACCATATTTTCAATGAGAGTCTAGGGTTGCGCCCTACCCTATTCACATAGTATATTGTTTTGGTTTGTTCAATGTCATGTTCAATATTTTTGTTCTGTTTTCTTTCGTTCTTGTGAATAAGCATTAGGTGTAAATACATTTTCTAGTTCCAATGTATGTGTCATAATTGAAAAGGGCCTTGTGACACTGCAACATTTGGCTAACCTTCAACCCTTCTTCTTTGTCTTGGTTATACCTTTTGGTCGATGATGTTCTGACGGAAAATACGATCCTTGCATAAGGAAAGCTTTGTGTCGAACCATGATATCCGTGCCTATTCTAGAAACCTCATGCCTACACTCGGTTCTTTATGTTTCATTGTTTTCCACACTAATCCAATCAAGTATAGAAGGACAAGGGGGAAATATAAACGAGAAAACCAATATTAGAGGTTTTATATATGCTTCTTTGAAGAAACAACCTCTTCTACTTTCAATATGTTAGAATCCTTCTTCCACCCCATGAAATGAATAAGTGTCGATGCACAATTGAAGTTGCAAAATCAAGTTGATCAATTAAGAAATAAAAAGGGACACCAGATTACGACAAAAATTGGAGATCAATATTAGATTAAAGACTTCCTATCTTCAAGCCTTATGTACGAGGAAGAAGAAGAGCATGTTCCATATTTCAAGAGGATACAAAGAAACAAAGAATGGCTTGACATTTCCATGTCATTATGCAGTCTATGTCATCAATGTCATGTCATGAGTCAACATTTTCCACATCATTTGTGGATTATTTAAATTAATATTGGATAAATGTGATGTAAATTGGAAGTCCAAGAGTCATCCATAAAATGTGAAAATTCATGAAGGAGTCAAAGAGTCTTAGAGATGTCAAACAATCATGAGGGTAGTCCAAAAGTAACAAGGGAGGTGAATGGTCACCCATTTGTTATATATACACCCTCATAGCTCATGTAAAATACTTTTCACCTAGCTTCCTCCTACCAAGAATTAGAGAGGAAAATAGTTCTTTTGTAGGAGCAAGTGGTTTCTCTAACGCTCCACTTTTAGGGCTAGTGGTGTTCACTGTTTTGATGTATCTTGGAACTTTTTCTTAATTCATAAGCTTGTTGAGCCAACACACTTTCATGCGTATGTCGTAAATATTATAAGACTATTCTTTGAATGTTTGCGATGTATGTTGTTTTCATCTATACTAAGGAAATTTAACTATTTCTATGGCTTTGGTACTTATCTTGTTGAAGGTGTGTTGTATGTGTTTTAACAATATTTGCTTCTATGTGAATGTTTCGGCTATTTTTCAAACAATTCATTCATATGTACATGCTCATGTGTTTTTTCTAGATTAGTACTACTACTTGTCATTAAAAGACTCACTTTTCTCTTCGCTTTCGGTATAATAACCTTGATACATTCCAAAACTGAACATTCCACAAGTAATACTCACTTGATAATTTGAAAGTACTTGTGTACTAATCTCTTGTGTTGAACAATGCAGCCAAGGAAAATCTCTAAGAATATATGGTAGTTGAGCCTTATTTTCGGAAGGCCCCCCACACCAAACAGTGCGGAAGTCTAACTGGGACTTTTCTTCGGAGAGACCCCCTTACATGTTGGCAATATCCAACACCATCAACACATACCAACGAACCATTGACTAGCATCAAAGACCGGTTCTTAATAAATGAAACGACCAACATTCAATCAACCATGATATCCGTGCCTATTTTAGAAACCTCATGCCTAAACTTGGTTCTTTATGTTTCATTGGTTTACACACTAATCCAATCAAGTATAGAAAATCAAGGGGAAAATATAAACGATAAAATCAATATTAGAGGTTTTATATATTCTTCTTTGAAGGAACAACCTCTTTTGCTCTTAATATGTCAGAATCCCTCTTCCGCCCCATGAAATGAATAAGTGTCGATGCACAATTGAAGTTGCAAAATCGAGTTGATCAATCAAGAAAGAAAAAGGGACACCAGATTATGGCAACAACTGGAGATCAATATTACAATAAAGACTTCCTATCTTCAAGCCTTATGGAGGAGGAAGAAGAAGAGAATGTTCTATATTTCAAGAGGAAACAAAGAAACAAAGAATGGCTTCACATTTCCATGTCATCATGCAGTCTATGTCATCAATGTCATGTCTTGAGTCAACATTTTCCACATCATTTGTGGATTATTTAAATTAATATTGGATAAATTTGATGTAAATTGGAAGTCCAAGAGTCATCCTTAAAATGTGAAAATTCATGAAGGAATCAAAGAGCCTTAGAGATGTCAAACAATCATGAGGGTAGTCCAAAATTCACAAGGGAGGTGAATGGTCACCCATTTGTTATATATATATACCTCATATCTCTTGTAAAAGACTTTTCACCTAGGCTCCTCCTACCAAGAATTAGAGATGAAAATAGTTCTTTTGTAGGAGCAAGTGGTTTCTCTAACGCTCCACTTTTGGGGCTAGTGGTGTTCACTGTCTTGATGTATCTTGGAACTTTTGCTTAATTCATAAGCTCATTGAGCCAACACACTTTCATGCGTATATCGTAAATATTGTAAAACTATTCTTTGAATGTTTGCGATGTATGTTGTTTTCATCTATGCTAAGGAAATTTAACTATTTTTGTGGCTTTGGTACTTATCTTGTTGAAGGTGTGTTGTATGTGTTTTAACAATCTTTGCTTCTATGTGAATGTTTGCGCTATTTGTCGAACTATTCATTCATATGTATATGCTCATGTGTCTTCTAGATTAACAATACTACTTGTCTTTAAAAGACTCACTTTTCTCTTCACTTTCGGTAGAATAACCTTGATACATTCCGCAACTGAACATTCCACAAGGCATACTCGCATGCTAAGTTGAAAGTAGTTGTGTACTAATCTCTTGTGTTGAACATTGCAGCCAAGGAAAATCTATAAGAATATATGGTAGCCAAGTCTTATTTCCGGAAGGCCCCCCACACCAAACAATGCAAATTCTAACTGGGAATTTTCATCGGAGAGACCCCCTTCCATGTTGGCAATATCCAACACCATCAACACATACCAAGGAACCATCGACTATCATCAATGGCTGGTTCTTAATAAATGAAACGACCAACATTCAATCAATGAAACAATACAAAACATGATTTCATTCTAGAAATTACTCACAGTCTTCAATACATGAGTTTGAAACTTCACAGAGATGAAACAAACACATAGATGAGTACGAGCCAACACAAAAAAAAACAACATACATGTAATTAATCACCCCAAGTTCTAGCAAAGGGATTGAGGAAAATGGTAGTAGATAGGATTTACATGGAAAAGCATGCTAAAAATGGGACCTATGCTATGATATAATGTCAGGCCAAGCACTGGTAACTCCACAAATGATGCATTTTCATTAAGAAATATTATTTATATATATTGAGAGAGAGAGACTGTTGGAATTCAAATTCCAACGTCTCTTCACCTTCTCATTTTCTTATTTACAATATTTACAGTGTTTTCCTAATCCCTAAAGATTAGGTGTCAACAATATTAAAAGAAATGGAAGACACATCCCTTTATTAAATGTTAGTTTTGACCCTACATGACTTTACAACATAAATATAGGGATGTCCATCCAAAACGATACACCCTTTACAAATCCCTACATATGATGGGATTACTAAAAAGGATGGTGACTTATTTATCGTTGAAATGTACTCGATTGTAGATTTTGGGAATATGTCCATTAGATTCTAAAATATTCTTGGAATCTACAATCAAGATAAGGATTGCCATTGCAATTCTAGGTTGTATTCCCCCATATACCATAGAGATAACTTTTGGGTGCTTGCTTTTCTTCAGGTAGACCTAGAGTACTATTTTTCATTTGAAGATGTAAGATATTTGTATTTTTAGGCATTAATGGTCATTGTAGTAAACAATATGCACCAAGGAAACAAGAAAGTTCTCCAAGCATAGAAATCTCAAATTCGGCCTTCATATAAGCTGCAAATTGGCATGTTAGTTGATCTCAATCACTAGAAAAAATAATATCGTCAACAAAGACAAACACCATTAACAATTTGCCATCATTAGATTTAACATACAAACTACTATTAGTTACACCTCTTTTAAAACCACACTTGAGCAAGTAACTATCCAACTTGGAATACCAAGACTGTGAGGCTTGCGTAAGACCATATAAGGCCTTTTCATCTTGCAAACATAATCAGGCTTATCTGCCAACTGAAAACATTTTGGCTGCTCAATGTAGAATTCTTCCTACAACTCTCCATTCAGGAAAGCATATTTGGAATCCATCTTTTATATCTTGAATTTCTTGAAGACAACAAAGGAAAAAAACATTCTAACTGCCTCTAATCGAGCAATAGGAGCAAAGGTTTCATCAAAGTATAACCCTTCAATTTGTGCATATCCTTTGCAAACTAATCTTACTTTGTTTCTTACTACTTCTCCACTCTCATTTAATTTGTTCCTGAAGACCCATTTCATGCCAATAAAATTCATGTTTGTTGGTCTAGGAACAAGCTCCCATGTATGCTTTTTCTCGATCTGATCAAGTTCTTCATGCATGTCTTTTAACCAATTATCATCTTGGTTGGCTTGAGAAAAATCCTTTGGTTCCTTCATAGATAACAAAGCTACATGTGATTGAGTAGGGAAATTTAACAATCTTCTTCTTGTCTATACACCTGTATTTAAATCACCAACAATTTGGTTAGCTAGGTGATGTTTTTGCACATACCTCGCAGGTTATTTGGATTGAGGAATAAGAGGTTCTTCATTTTATTCATCTAAAAATGGCTCATCAACCTTCTCATCATTATTGGCTGGAATATTTGAGCTGATGTTTACTGCCTAGTTTTATTTAGATTCAATGTTCTCATCAATTTTGACATCATTGCAATCAACTATCCTATTTGTATTCTCGTTGTAGCATCTATGTCCCTTGTTATTCTAAGGGTATTAGAGAAAAATACCTTCATCAACCCTTGCATCAAACTTACCAAGATTCTCATTGTTCCTTTTGATATAGCATGTGCTTTCGAACACTTTGAAATGGTTGACTATCGCAGGTCTACCATACCAAATCTCGTAGAGATGTTTATCAATGTTTGATCTAAAGTGCGCTTTATTGAGAATCACCACTGTTGTGTGAATGGATTCAACCCAAAATCTTAGTTTAATATTTCTTTCTCCCATCATAGCTTTGGCTAGCTGTTGAACTGATCTATTTTATCTCTTTGCTACATCATTCTATTATGAAGTATTTGTTATGGTAAACTTCCTTTTGATGCCATGTTTCTTGCAAAAGTCATCAAATTATTTTGAAGTAAACTCATCTCCATTATCATACCTTATGCACTTTATTTTACAATCAATCTCATTTTCAGCCATGGTCTTAAAGTCTTTAAACTTCTCAAATGCCTCTGACTTTTCTCTTATAAATGAAACCCACATCATCCTGCTGAAAGCATCAATGATGAGAATGAAATGCAATTTACCTATGGTTGTCTAATTTCTTGAAGGTCCACATAATTCCATATTTACTAATTTCAATGGTTTGTTTGATGAGTTCTCCTTGGCTATGAATGGTACCCGCACTTTCTTACCCATCTAACAAGACTTGCAAATATTATTCTAGAGATTTGAAATCTTTGGAAGATCTCTAACAACATTCTTCTTGCCCAACTTGACAATCTGATCAAATTTCAGAGGTCCAAGTCTTCTATGCCACAACCATCTCTCATCAATATTTGACAAACAACACCTCTCTATCTTTTATTTTAGGACATAGACATTATTGTTTATTCTCATAACTTCAACTATTATTTCTCTAGTGCCTGCATACTTGATTTGGAAATTTTTAGCTTTGAACAATGCATCGTAACCTTGGTCACACATTTGAGACACACTAAGCATACTTGATTTGACAGTTTTTAGCTTTGAACAATGCATCATAAACTTGGTTATACATTTGAGACACACTAAGAAAATTATACTTCAACAGATTCTTGGATTTACCTCTGCCATTTGCTAGGCCAACAACTCCTTTACCAACAATCTTACCAAGTGCATTATTTCCATAGGTCACATTACCTTTCTCAACTAGTTTCCATAGCAAAAACTTACTTTTGTCTCCTAACATGTGCCTGGAACAACCACTGTCAATGTACCAATTGATTCATTCATTTTGAGCATATAGAATAATATTAGATTTCTCTATATTTTCCTTTTCCTTTTGGACTTTGGGTTCTTGGCTCATTTACTTGATAATTGTATTAAGCCTTTTATTTCTAAGTCTTCAATCAAGTACTCTATGCCCAAAATTCTATTATACATAACATTAAATCATATTATTCAAAGGAGTGAATGGATTGTTGTATTTATATATGTTCATCCTTTGCATGACAGATTGATTATTTGGCTGACAATTTATTCTTCGTGGTATGAGCTGTCTAAATCATAGATTGACCCTATAATCTGTTGCCTTATGCCCATAATTTGTGCAAAACAATATCTTGGAAATATGTCTTCATACCTAGGAGAAGATTGATTTTTGAAATCTTGTTGGGCTGCTATTTTTGAAATTTGATTTGTCTCTCCAACGTTGTTTGACTTTTGCTAAGTCAAATTCCTCTTTTTGATTTGTTGTTGTTGATTAATCTTCGACTGCATACTTCCTTTTTCTCTCATTTGTTGAATTAGATCTCCTTTCTTTACTACTTGCACAAAGGTAATAACTTTCTTGCCCTTTAAATCAGTTGTTGAGCTTGACTCAGACTCAAATCCACGACCAATTATGTTATTGGAGACTCTATGGGCCTTAAGAGCCTCATTTAAACATTTAGTCCCTTTTTCTAAATTTTGCATTAAAGCTCAACTAGGTTTTTGCCTTCTCTAGCTCTTTCCTTAGCAAAAAAAATTCTCCTTCAAGCCTTTCACATGCTTGATTTTTCTCACTGAGCTGTTGATTCAAATTTTTTTGAATCTTCTAGCCTTCTTCAATTTTCAGGAGCATAGATTCAATGGCTTCAACTTTGTCCTTGATCAACAATTGCTTTTGAGTTTTATTTTTCTTTCTCGACCTTTGAATCTTTTCAAGAGCACTGACCAACTCTTCTTCCAAGTCAACTTCAACCTCTTCTCCATCAGAATCGATAGATTATACTTCCATATTTTCTATGGTCATGAGCATAATTTCTTTTGGACTTTCATTATATCTTTCCTCATCTGAATATTGGTTGGCTTCAATTTCAAAGAAGTTGTCATATTGGGTGTAGAAGGTCTTCTTCTTAGCCTTATTTCTATCCTTTTGCACTTTCCCGAACTTCTCTCTAGGATCATATTATTTCTTCTTCTTTTTAGGACACTTGGAAACATAGTGACCAACTTTACCATAGTGAAAACACTTGAAAGACAACTTACCTTTGTACTTTCCTAAGCCTCTCTTAAGCTTCCCCGCAAAAGTAGCTTCCTCTTGTTGGAAAATGTAACTAGTTTCAGTATTCATAATTGTCATTGTACTCATGTCAATATGTATATATTATGTAAAATAGAAAGAAGAAAGAAAAATATTATATTTAAGCATGGGTTTCATTCTTCATTTTATTGGTCATCTAGGTAAAGCATGCATTTCATGCTCCTAGGGTTTGTCATGTCAAAAGAATATTTTTCTTGAGTCAAGAGGGTCCTTTTCATTCCTATAAGACCCTATTGGGAAAGTTTTAACATGTAAAAGATATTAATTATGAGTCTAGAAAGTCAAATGAGCCTCCAAGCACAAGTCGACCCTTCCAGTGACAAGTCGGCCTAGGAGAGGCTATTCGACCTCATGGAAAGGCTATAAATAAAAGCCACTTCGACCTCATTTAGCATCAATTCACTATGCAACAAGAAAATTTCAATATCAAGCAAGGAGAGGAGTGAAGAAGTCTACAAGTCAAGGAAGAAGACCAAACAAAAGAAGGAGACATAGTTTTTGTCTAATTTTGTTCACACATGTGAGGTTAAGGGTTTCTACAAGCTGATAATTGCAGGTTTGAGTTGCAGGAAGCCAAAAACTTCATATCCAAGTTGTAGGAGGAATGAAAAATTGTTTTGATCTAGCTTTGACCCTTGTTGAAATTGAATACATTAACTTGCTTAAGAAAAGAATTCTTAAAGGGTTAACATGTTCCAGAAAGAAGGGTTTATGTTATCCTGAGGGATGAAGTTGTAGATCCAAAGCAGGAGGAAGAATTCTATGAAGTAGAGCATATTTGACAAGGTTTGACTTGTGTTGACTTGGTAAAACTTTGAATTGATTGTAAGTGATTCTTGGAGGGTTGACTTGGTGCTTGGAGGAGGACTTGGTTTAGGGTTTTGGGTCTTGGATTTCTCATTTGAAGTAGATTATATAAGAAGAGAAGATATTATTTTTGTGCTTACCCTTTGGAGGGGTTTTGCCCTGGCTTGGAGCCTACTTCTTGTGTCCATTATCTTTATTGTTTTTTATATTGATAACTGTTTGATGAAATGATATAATAAAGAAACATAAGAGGATAACATAATTTGATAAGAAATTATTAAGCTTAAGGATAATTTGAATTAATAGTTGCCCTATTGCATTCTCCAACATGGAATCAAATCTAAGTTGAACAAAATAAGGTATCTGGAAGATCATCTTCAATGGTTGGCTTGTCAAGGGGAATCATTTGCAAAATGAAATAAGGAAAGAAGAAGAATACCTATTGACCTAGAAGGAAATTTACTACATTAAGGATTTCATCATCTCAAGAAGGATCAAGCTCTCATTGAAGGAAGGAAGATAACCTCCTGTTGAAGGCTCTCTAGTGCACTCCATCATCTTGAAGAGGAGGAAGCATCAAAGAATATTGACATCATCATCCATTCTTTGAATTTGTTCAAGGCATCCTAGAAGTAATCATTCTAGTGCATCTTTGGAGTCTCCTTGAAGATCTTGAAAACATCAAGATAGTTGAAGACAACATCAAGAAGGAGGAATTTTGGTTGAAAAGTAAGTATCATATTGTCTTCTATGTCTCAATCTACAAATCATATGGCTACATTTTGCAAGTAAATTAACAATCTCACTAGATCAACAAATTTTCATGCATGTAATAAGAGTATTTATTTGGAACTCATAGAAAATGAAGTCATGGAATATGTCCTTGGTGAAGTGGTTGTACCAGACACAAGAAAATACCCAAGAGTTAGCAAAATAAAATAAGGGGGAAGTAAGATCACAAAGGATCATTGTTGAATCCATTGAGGATCATCTTGTTCCCTTTGTTGTTGATTTGAATACATCCAAGGATATATATGATAAGTTGGTCAACTTGTACTCTATAAGTACATCAAGTCAAAATATTTCCTTGAGAAATCAACTATATATAATAATGATGTCAAAGGATGAAGACATGACCACTTATCTCATGAAGATCTCACAAATAAGAGATCAGTTGCAAGGACTTGGGGGAAATGTTTTCGACTCTGAACTGCCCATTTTTGTATTAAATTATTTTCCACTTGGTTGGAGTAGATTTGCACTTAGTATCTACTCAAATAAGAATACTACACCTTTTGATGAGTTATGGGGTCAATGTATCTTGGACTAATCTAAGGTCAAGGCAAAGTATGACAACCAATCAAATTAAAGGTCTTAAGCCTTTATATTAAGGACCAAGAAGATGAAGAAATGGAAGTTTGGAAAGTCCAAAAGAGAGCCATAGATGTCCAAGATTCAATGCCTTGGATGCAATGAATATGGAAATTTTAAGAGGTAATGTCCAAACAAGGTGAAAAACAAAAGAAAGGAAAGAAGTGAAGCTCACATAATTGAAGAAAAGGGAGAATATGAGAATAAATTGAAGGAGAAGATCCCAAGGAAGTTTATTATTGAAGGAAGTCTCATCTTTATCAGATTATTTATGTAAATTGTTTTTCTTTTAAGTAAAAAGTATAGTAGCACACATTATTGCATTCTCTAGAAGAGCCTTGATTTTTGTAAAAGCATGGCATCATATATAGAAACATATGATAATAGAGGAGTTAGATTCTACACAATAAAATTGCTCTGAAAAGTCATATAGTTGTCAAAGAATGAGAATATTAGACAATATTGCATATTATAGTTCATCCAAGCATTTTCTAACATATTGTTAGAGGTAGTAATTTTTAAAATAGGGATTATCAAGATCCTATAAGAACCATTATTTTAGAAGGTTCTTGGAAGAAGCATTATGGCTGGTATCTATTCCATCTAGTATGGAAACAATACTCGTGAAGGATGAAGGAATGAAGATGGTTGAGTCGCAAAGTGAATGACATAATGAAAGTATTTTTACTCCTGGGAAAAGAAACCTATCTTTGATAGGTATAAGAAGCAAGATCGTTCAAGAAAATATGGCTATATAGTTGAATGGAAGCACATGAATACATAATTCTTCTCAAGGATACAGTTCATATATACAAGAATCATATAAGAAGAGTAGGTTATGAAAATATGCTCGATAAGTCTTCCATATGCTTACTCGATGCTTGAAAGAAGAAATTTTTGGAATGGCTATGTTATGCAACCCGTTCACAAAACATAAGAAAATATAGATCAACGACTTGAGAATTAGCCTCTTCAAGGGGGGGAACCTCCTTTACATCACATAAATGCACAATTCTTGGATGATACAAATGACAAGAAATCCTTTCTATATATAGGAGTCTAAGGGGTCACAATATAATTAGAGCCTACTTAACAATAATAATGTAAGGGCACAACAATAACAATAGTGGTCTTCTATGGGGCACAAAAATAGAAATATGGGGGAAAAATTAACAATAAAAATAAGGGGGCTATACTAACAATAACAATAAGGGGGATACACTAGTATAATAGGGACCTAACATTCTCCTCTCAACAAATGCGTTGTCCTCAAAGCTTGAGTAGTTTTGGGTGCTTTTGTATAAACTTATCATCCTCCCATGTGGAATCTTCAACATGTAAGTTCTTACACTTAATGAGATACTATGAAATTGATCGATGCCAGGTTCTTGTTTCCATGATTGATTTAGGCTCCAATATGATTTTTCCTTCTTCAACAAGTTCTGAAAATATTGTTTGAATTGGGAGCTTGTTGCCGATAACCTTCTTTAACCATAAAACCTGGAAAACTTGGTGTACTATAGAAGATACATGCAACTCCAATTTGTATACTATAGTTCCAATCTTTTGAAATACCTTGTAAGGAACATAGTGCTTGGGTGATAATTTATAATCCTTCTTAGTTTTATTGAGAGACATTTGTTTGTATGGTTGTAGCCGTAAAAATACCCAGTCATCTATGTCAAAGCTTCTTTCACTATGATGTTGATCTTCTTGTTGTTTCATTCGATTTTGTGCCAGAGTGAGGTTATCCTTGAAGAGTTGGAGAACTTGTTGTTGATGCTCGATGTGATCTTCCTCTATTTAAACCTTAGTATTTTCTCTTAAATATGATGTGATGGACCGTGGAGGATATCCATAAAGTGCCATAAATGGGGTCATTTTTGTTGCACTATGGAAGGAAGTGCTATACCACCATTCAACTAGAGGTAACCGTTTGACCCATTGTGTTTGTTTATCATATAGAACGAAATGAAGATATCCTTCCAAACATTTGTTCACTATCTCAGTTTTCCGGTCAGATTGAGGATGATAAGATGAGTTACGAGCTAATTTAGTTCAAAGACAAGAAAATAATTCCGTCCAAAAATTTCCATTGAAAATGAGATCTCTGTAACTTACAATAATATTTGGGTTTCCATGTAGCTTTTGAATTGTTTCCATAAATGCAGTAGCAACTATACTCGCTTTAAAAGGATGAGATAACACACAAAAGTGTGCATACTTGGAAACTCTATCAACTACCACCATGATGAAACTCTTTCCTTTGGATTTGGGTAAACCTATAATAAAATACATTAAGACATCCTCCCAAAGCTGACTTGGAATGGCTAAAGGTTGTAGCAGACCCATAGTCTTAATTGTCTCAACTTTATTTTGTTGGAAAACCAAAAATTCTGCCACAAAATTCTGAATCTCAGATTTAAGGGCATCCCTAAATAAATCCTTGTTGACCTTGTGGTAAGTTTTTAAAAAGCTTGAGTGCCCTCCTAAGGGGGAGGTGTGCAATTCCAAAAGAAATTTTTTTTTTTGAGTTGAGAATTCTTACGTAGATATAAATCATCTTTGTAACATAATGAATCATTTTTCGAGATAAATGCATCAGATGTACTAGGATCTTGTTACAAATTTTGAATGAGTGTCCAAACATGTTCATCATTCTTCCATTCACTCCTTGCTTTATTTATCCAGTCAAGTTGGATAATAGAAATGACACAGAGCAATGCTTCCACATCCTCATCATTTCTTAAGAGTGTATCTGCAAAAATATTTTTCTTCCCTTTTTTGTAGATGATTTCAAAGTCATAACCCAACATATTTGTGACCCTTTTTTATTGTTGTTCAAAAGATAATATTTGTTCCAAAAGTTATTTAAGATTATCATGATCTATTTTTACCTTGAAGTGTCTTCCATTAGGTAAGGTCACCATTGCTTTAGTGCATGCAGTATTTCCAACATTTCCTTCTCATAAATAGTTTTGTGTAAATACTTTCCCTTGATTGGACGACTTTCAAAAGAAATGGGTCTTCCTTCTTGCATTAAGCCAACACCAATTCCATTTACTGAGGCATCACATTCCACAATAAAGGTTTTTGTGAAGTCTAGTGTAGCTAAGACTTGTGCTTAGCACATTGCCTCTTTAAGATGGTCAAAGGCCTTAGTTGCTTCTAGAGTCCAAGAAAATGCACATTTCTTCAACAATGTTGTTAGAGTCACTAATATTCTCCCATAATTCTTACCAAACTTGCGATAATACCCTGTCAAACCAAGAAATCCTCGAAGATCCTTTAGGGTTGTGGGGATTTTCCATTCCTTAATGGATTTATTTTTTGTTAGGGTCTACCTTAACACACTCATGAGATACAATATGACCCAAATATTCCATCTCGTGTACTCCAAAGAAACATTTGGAGGTTTTTGCATATAATTGTTTCTCCTCCAATAGTTTGAGAACCCTGTCAACATGTTGAACATGATCCTTCCAAAATTTGTTGTAGATTAGTATATTATCAAAAAATACTAACATAAATTTTCTAAGGAAGGTTTTGAAAATGGAATTCATCAAACCTTGAAATGTGGATGGTGCATTAGTAAGGCCAAAAGGCATGACCAACAATTCATAATGATCTTCATGAGTTTTGAATGTTGTTTTCATAATTTCTTCAATCTTCATTCTAATTTAATGATATTCTAAATAAAAATCTAGCTTGGTGAAGTAAATTGCTCCATGTAATTCATCAATTACAGGAATGGGAAATTTATCCTTAATGGTGAGCTTATTGATATCCCTATAATCCAGACACATACGCCATCATCCATCCTTCTTGTGCAGCAATACTACTGGAGCAGAGAAAGAATCTTGGCTTAGTTGAATTATACCAACCTCAAGAATTTCTACAACCATATGGTCAATTTCACTCTTTTTGGTATAGGGATATCTGTAAGGCCTGATGTTTGGAGGAACACTTCCTAGAATCAAGCAAATAAAATTATCATGATCAAAAATAGGTGGGAGGCCTTTGGGAGTCTCAAATACCTTTGTATGATTGTCCAAGATTCTTTGGAGATATAGAGAAATGGATGATTTCGATGTTTGAACATCTAGTGAGCATAATTGTGCAATTATGCCTCGTTTTTATTTCTTCAAAAGATTTGTCATGCCATTAGAGCTAATTATATTCCTTGGTTTTCTTGCGATTCCCATTCATTCAATTTCTTTTCCTTCCTAGGAAAATTTCAAGAAAATTTCTTGAAAATTAAAATTTATCATCCCAAAATATTGTAACCATTGGACTCCTAATACAACATAAACATAACCCATTAGAATGGAAAACATTGGATTATTCAATACAGATTCCCCCATGGTTAGATTGATATTATGACACTTCCCTGAGAAATTTATAATTCCTCCACTTGCAACCATCATTTGAAACTCTGGTGCTGGATATAGAAAGCAATTCAATTCCTTGGCTATCTTACAAAGAATAAAATTATGGGTACTACTGGAATCGATCAACACTACTACTTTTTTTCCCTTGACATATCCTTCTACATTGAGAGTTTGAGGAGTGGTAATTCCTGCCAATGCATTACAATATATGGATGCATTCATTTCTTCTTTCTCTAGATTTGGTTCCTGGTGTAGATCCTCTCCTTTTGATGTTTATTGTTCCTTCTCTTCCTCCTCTTCACAATGTATGTAAAATAATTTCTTTTCATCACACTTATGACCCTCAATGTATTTTCTATCACAACTATAACAAATACCTTTAGTTTTTGTGGTGTCAACCTTGTAGGTTGTGGGAGGATAGGAGAAACAATACTTCTATATTTATAATTGTGAGTGGTAGACTGCCTTATTTCCATAATTTTTCTTTTAGCTTTACTTTCCACCTTGAATGCTTTCTCCAATGAATCAGGTTCCCAAAGGCGAATATCATGTTGGATGTTATCCTTTAAATTCCCTATGAAGACATCAATCCTATGCTCCTTTGGAATATCATTTAACTTGATATTCAATATTTGGAAGTCCTTAATGTGCTTCACCATTGAACTCTTTTGTTTGAGATTAATCAATTGACTAAAGAAGGTATTGCTCTTTGTATCCTCATAATGTGCTACCAATTCTTTCGCAAAAATTGTCCAAGTGATAATTGACTTACTAGAAAAAATTCATTAATACCACACAAACTGATTTTGTTCTAAATATAAATATGTAATGCATACCCTTTGTGTTTGCGGCACATCAAGTAGATCAAATAATTGATCCATCTGTAGTATCCATGTTACTAGATCCTTGCCATCAAAATTTCTCATGTCGATCTTTGGAATGTGGTGGGTCTTAAACCCAACATTGGAGTCTCTAAAATCATAATTCATATTCCTTTTTTCCTCATCACGATTTTCATGGATTACCTTCTTACCACTAGGAATCCTTTCTTGCAATAACTTTGTCAATCCTTCCAATTTGAAATTCATTGCATCCATGTCTACTTAAAAAAATCCCATATCTTCTTCTAAACCATCCTTACAGCCTTCCATGTTTCCTTTTCTTTTTTCTTCTAAAACACCTATATTAGCTTCTAGTTCATTAAACATTTTTGGTTACTCTTTGCGAGAGTGAAATTTGTTGCACTTGGTCTCATGATTTTAATATATCATGTTGCATTTATTCCTCTTCTTCATGCATCATAGTAGAGCTCTTAGGTTGCTTACTAGGTGTGTCCATTTTTTTTGTTTCAAGGAATTTTTGAATCAAATAATGACACCTATGCTTCACTATTCCCTTTGAATCACTTCAAACTGATTTTTCAATCAAAAGTTATGCAAAATTTAAAAAAAATACACACTTTTCTTGCTTTTTAGAGGTTTATATTGAAACTATTGTATCTATATAATTTTGGCTCTCCAAGGTTTGAAATTTTGTCCTATCGTATCCCTCTGAGTCTTCTTTTCAATGACACACGTCATACCAATATTGGATTTTTCAAGGAAAATTTATGCCCAATCTCCCATGATGACCTAATTATAGACTTTTTTAGTAGAACTAACTTGTATGGAATTCCATGTGTCACTGTTTCAACTTTGGCCCTTAAAATGATACATGAAAAAAAAGTCCATGAAATTTCATTCACTTTTTATGAAATTCAAATTCGATGCTCGAAGATAAATTTATGGTGATTTCCCCTAGGTCACCTGTTTGAGATTGAATTCTGGAGCTTGCAAAAAGCCATAACTTCTTCAGAACATATCTCAGAAAATATAGCGAACCAAGATCTGATTCTTTTACTCGAAGTTCACCAAGATTTTGGATCCATGTGGTTGAAATTTAAGCTTCATATAAAACAAGTTATAATGAAAATTCCATGATGACCTGCTTGAAGCAGCGAAACCCTAGAATCCAAAGCTATGATACCAAATGTTATGCAACCATTTCCAAAAACATAATAAAAGATAGATCAAAGACTTGAGAATTAGCCTCTTCGAGGGGGAAACCTCCTTTACATCACATAAATGAAAAATTATTGGATGATACAAATGAAAAGACCTCCTTTCTATATATAGGAGTCTAAGGGGTCACAATATAATTAGAGCCCACATAACAATAATACTGTAAGGGAAAAAAATAACAATAATGGTCTTCTATGTGGCACAACAATAACAATACAGGTGAAAAATTAACAATAAATATAAGGGGGATACATTAAAAATAACAATAAGGGGGCTACATTAGTATAATAGGGACCTAACAGGCTAGAGATAAAGACTCTCTCACCAAGTAGCATGGTATAAATATAATGATATTGGTCAACATCAAGTATGTTCTCCAGAAGAAAGAAAGGGAGTTAATAAAGACAACTTCAAGGAAGATATTATAGCTTGTTAATCAAGTTCTATCCATGGGCACCCAAATTAAGATGAATGCATGGAGAATGATTCTTGTACAATATGGAGATGGACCATATGAAATGATGTTGATCTCGAAGACTCAAGTAAGCTAATACTTTGATGAAAGGGCCATCATGATACTATAAGTATGACATTAATATTTTGATACTTGTTATTTGGTTGACATATTGTTTTGCTACCTGGAAGGACGTTACATAAATGCATAATGATAATTGAGGCAAGTTCAATTATTGGTGTTGAACTCGATTCATAGAACATATGGATTTGAAAAACATTGAAGGATTATGAAATCAAGATGTTTATATTATCATCTTGGGATTGGTAGGTAGTAGTATAAGAATATAACCTAATGTTCACTTTCATGTTTAGAGGAAACTATGATTGACTCTATTTTGGAAGGCTAAATACAATGCCTTCATTGATGATGACTAGAGGAAAGTGATATGAAAGGTTGATGGCCTGAAACTTGTCACAAGATTAAAGGAAGAATATGGCTCCATAACATCTAGGAATAAATAAGCTTAATATGATTAGATATAAATGAAAGAAGGCTCCATGCATATATCTCCCTGAAGAACTGGTTGTTGATAATATTATGAAGGAAAGCTAGAAATCTTGTGGTCAAAACTCCCCAAATGAAAGGAAGTGAAAGAATCTCCTCTCTATTTGAGAGGGAGTAAAAGGAGTCTCCTTAAATAATTTAAAAGGAGCAAGGATCATTTCACTAATTAAGAGGGAATGAGAATCTCCTCTCTGGTTGAGAGGGAGTGATGATGGAAATCACTTTTATTCTCTTCTTCATGTATCATGCACTAGGCCAGGACTAACAATTGTACGTCTAAGTGAACACCCTGGACAGAGAATGGTAAATGGAGGATTGGGTAAGAATCTAAGATTTCCTTGACGATAGAAAATACAAGATATGAAATGGACCACCACTCTTTGAGTAGTGGACATGTATCCAAGATAATAGTTTTCGAAGAGGACCGACATTCTTTGAGGATTGGGAATATAAGAAAAGAATAGTCCTAAAAGGACATACCTAGTGAACGTCTAAATGGGGTATGTACCTTGAAGAGGTAATGTGGTATCACACATAAATCCTCCTAGCATTATGCTCTGATATAATAAGAGTTTGTCAAGTTAATGCCTCACTATGTTGACAATGTTGGTCATGATGTTGATGTTTAAAGATGGCTTACCAATTTTAATCTAGTTTTGAGAACTCTCCAATTTGAGAATATCCTTTCACTATTTGTATAATTATGAATACCTCCCCAGTTAAGAGGGTGTGTTGAAAAATGTAACTAGTTTCATTCTTCATAATTGTCATTGTGCTCATGTCAATATGTATATTTTATGTTAAGAAAAAGAAGAAAGAAAAATATTATATTTATGCATGGGTTTCATGCTTCATTTTAGTGGTCATCTAGGTCAAGCATGAATTTCATGCTCCTGGGTTTTTCATGTCAAAAAATATTTTTCTTGAGTCAAGAGCGTCATTGTCATTTATATAAGACATTATTGGGAAAGTTGTTAGATTTAAAAGATATTATTTAGGAGTCTAGAAAGTCCTATGAGCCTCCAAGCACAATTTTCCCGTGTCAGTGATAAGTCAGCATAGGAGAGGCTATTTAACCTCATGGAAATGCTATAAATAGAAGTAGCTTCAACCTCATTTAGCATTAATTTGATCTGCAACAAGAAAAGTTCAATATCAAGCAAGGACAGGAGTGAAGAAGGCTAGAAGTCAAGGAAGAAGACCAAGCGAAAGAAAGAGACATAATTTTTGTCACACATGTGAGGGTTAGGGTTTTTGTAGGCCAAGAATTGTAGGTCCAAGTTGCAAGTAGCCAAAAATTTCAGATCCAAGTTGTAGGAGGGCCGGAAAATTGCTTTGATCTAGCTTTGACCCTCATTAACTTTGAAGACATTAACTTACTTAAGGAAGGAATTCTTGAAGGGTTAACACATGCCAAAAATAAGGGATTATATTGTTCACAAGGGAGGAAGTTGTAGATCTAGAGCAGGAGGCCTGAATCTTTGAAGTAGAGTAAATTTGAAAAGGTTTGACTCGTGATGACTTGGTCAAATTTTGACTTGTTTGGAAGAGATTCTTGGAGGGTTGACTTGGTGCTTGGAGGGGGACTTTGTCTAGGGTTTTGGGTCTTGGATTTGTCATTTGAATCAAATTATATAAGAAGAGAAGAGATTCTTTCCGGGTTTTCCCCTTGGAGGGGTTTTTCCATTGTCTTAATTTTTTTTTCTCTTCATAATTTTTTGATTAAAATATTTAATAAATAAAAATAAGAAGATACCATAAGTTCACAATAAATTATTAAGGTTAATTAGAATTTGATTTAGTAGCTTCCCTACTGCATTCTCGAACACCTCTTCATCTAATTCACAACATGAATCATCATGTTCTTCCTTGGGCTTCTTAGATGCTTCAAAGTTTGATTCCTTTGCTGTAGTCTTTCCATTATAAATTCTCATCTCATAAGTAGTAAGAGTGCCAAGTAGTTGGTCCAAAGTGGGAGTTTTCAACTCTGTCATCTCTTCAATAGCTGAAACCTTGGGATTAAATCTCTCAGGGAGAGATCTCAACACCTTTTGAACTACTACTGGTTCTTCTATTTTTTCATCAAGACATATTATAATGTTCACGACCTCATCAACTCTAAGAAAGTATTTAGCAATATCTTCATCATCATGAATTTTCAAAGACTCGAATTGCATTGTAAAACCTTGAAGTTTGGCTTGCTTTACCTTGTTGTCACCTTCATAGCAACGACTCATCTTGTCCCAAATAGCTTTTGCAGTTGAAAAATATATGACCTTGAGTAGTTCTAATTTAGGTAGGCCAGTAAGCAAGGCATTCATAGCTTTAACATTACATGTAAATTCCATCTTCTACTCTCTAGTGATCAAGGTTGAAGGTTTTTGATATTCTTCTTCCATTGCATCCCATACATTAACTCCAATTGATTGCTATATGCTTTCATTCTGAATTTCCAAAACATACAGTTTGTTCCATTGGACATTGGTGCCCTATTGGTGCATCCTCCTTCTTGGTTTTCCATGGTCCTTGATATTTCTTCCAACTATTAAAATGATCTGAAGTAATCTTGGTTGTTCTCCAATACCAATTGTTAGAAACTGGGCCAATATTAAAAGGGGGGGTGAATTAGTATTGTAGGAAGTTTAAAAAATTCTTTTACTAATTTAGAATACTAGGAAACCAATAAGTATTTTAACAATAAATTATATGAGGATCACAAGAGTAAACACAAGAAGCAAAAAATAAAACACATGAATTCTTCAAACTTCTCTTCAATTTACTTCACAAACATAAGCTTCTACTAGTTACAAAGTTCTTTGGATACAAACAAAAGGAAGTTTCTACTCCATAATTTATTAGCTACAACTGAAAGGAGCTACAAGCCTACAACCCCTATTTTATCAACAACCACTGAAAGGAGCTCTTACCCCTAACTATTTACCAATCATTATTGGAAGGATATACAACCTCTGAACTGCAAGATACCACTTACTTGACCTCAATGATTCATCTTTCATACCATTTTAAAACTTAAATCATGAAGGACACTTCCTTTCATAAACAAGTAATTTGTCACTTTAATCACTCACCAAAAACACCATAAAAACGCCTTCATCAATCTCTAATCACTAATTAATCCACCATCATCCACCTCTTAATAATCATCAACTAATACAACCAACAACTCTATCATATTCCAAATTCGGTTATGCTTATATAGAATTAGGATTGATATTTTTAGTTCATAAGCTTTAGTTTACTTGCACTTTAAATTTCACTTATCAGAGGATTTGATCTCATTATATTCTTGTTTTTCTATTTTTGGAATGTCCTCTTAATGTGCATAGTAAGTCTTCAATCTATGATCTTTTGTATTTGTAAGAAAAACTAAGCTTAACTGTCCAAATTTTCCATTCCGAAATTTTACAAGTTTTAGAAGTGTTTCTTCTAAATTTGGTTGACTCCAAATTTAGCCAATACTGCCAAATTTGTCTCCAAATTTTCCCATTTCACCAATAACACTGCCAACTTGTTCATGTTTATTTTGATGTAATGTTGTCTTGGCAGAGTTCACCAAATATGGTGCATAATTCCAAATTTACCAAGTTGATGACCCATTCATGAAGGTAAGTCCTTTGTATAGGCCTAAGGTGTTGAAAGTCAAGACTATAGATCTGTACCAGGCCTGAGCACTTTTCTCATAAAACCGCTACATATGATCTTCATTAGGTCCCTCCATATTGTAGCCCTAAGGGCTTATTCACTGTTTATTCAACTTTCCACGTCCTCAGTATTCCATCCACATAGAACTTGGTGCTAGTCCATACTGAAGCTCCCGACCCTTATTTCTCGCCAAAAACTTTCTCGGGAAAAACTCCATGGAGCATCCTAGTTTTCCGTCAAGAACATTTCTTCTGAGAGCATGTTCATGGAGGTCCACCACGCTTCCAATGCGACCAATCAAATAACCATTGAGATGGAACATCTACCACATCATTCTCAGAATGGAAATTTCACTGTCAACTGTTGTCAATTTCATTGTTTCTCAGCGTTCATCTTCTCATAGCTTTCGACCGGTGTACCCTTCAGTAATATCTAAGGTAATTTCTTCCGAGGATTCAGTTTTCTTCAAGATTATGTCATCCTGGTAGGACTTGTGCCATGCACCTAGACTAATCATAAAATTGTCGAGATGATGTGTCTAGCCACCTCAACGCCACCATGTCCCAGAGCTTATTTCTCGGACTTTAATTCCTGTGCTTCCTCGAAATTTTTTTTGAGGAGTTTCTTCTGGGGTGATGTGTCACTGCCATTTGTCTGTCACCTTTTTGAGTGTGCCATGTGTCATTCACTGAGTGGTGCCATGTGTCACTCTTTTTTGGCCCACATGGCCACCCAAAAATTCTTAATATGCATGCCACGTGTCATGCTCACATAAGTTCCATGTCATGTTGATATCATCATGAAACTGTGTCTCCACGTCGTCTTTGCGAGCCAATGAAATCGTTCCATGTGTCTTTATTCAATTTTTCCATGTGTCCAAGGTTATGGAGAAGAGTGGGTCATGGGCCTTGGTTTTTCTTCGAATTTATTCATTAATTTAAATGTAAAAACCATTGGATTCAAGCCTGCTATGTTGACTAGCTACAAATCTCAATGAGAACTCAAGGTGTATCTCAGAGAAATCTCAGAGGGGTTTCTTTTGAGATCCATAGGCTTCCAAGGTCTAAGATATGGGGCCCGAGCTCGGAGAAAAACTTAACGTGTTCATCTTGTTAAATTTCATATTGCTCTGTAGCGATTCAATTACTTTAGCCCAATTCAATTATTCAATTAGAATATTTTAACGTTAAATAAAATTTCCAATCATAAAAAATAATTGAAGACAAAATAATAAATGTAATGACATAGTAGGCAATCAACACATCAACAAGATACACCATATTTTTGGTCAACGACTAGGGAAAAACCCACTGTGGGGACATACATATGAAAATTTTCTTCTATTAGATTGTCATAAAATGTTCAAAAGAGAGTAAAGTGAGTCAATACAAAATAATATAGCAAAATTAACCCGGCTACAATAAAAAATATGTTCCCAACATCAATCTTGATAAGAGACAACTTCTCTTGTCTGTGGTTAACTATGATAAAATGTTAAATTGTAATCCTATAGCCTAACCACATAGAGCAAGAGGTGTGCACACAGTTGAGAGCTTCTAAACGCATGGACAAGTTTGCATGCATGTTGTTGTGATCGAAATTTTCCTGTGACAAGCTTGCATTTGGAAACCAAAACCCTAAACACACGTGCAAGCATCAGATCCTACAATCTCGAACCTGTACGAACCAATATTCATGACCCAACCTCAGAACTTTGTGAACCAATCAATGAAGAAGAGAATAAGAATATGCTTGGTGATGTCCAAATGAGATTGAGGTCACTTGTATTTTTAGACTTCCAAAGGTGTCCATTTTCCTCTTAGGGCCGACTTGTCCTTTTGTGCACATGTGGGATTTCTCAAAAATACACTTTCCCTTGTCCAAATTGAGCGTTTCAATAGTCAAAATTGGCCCTCTCAAAAAGAGGATTCTAGTCCCATGGTTGGAATATTTTATTCAGTTACCAAATCAACACTCCCTCTCAGCTAGGGAGAAATTCCAACTGTAATACGTACCCATCGAAAATATCATGTCATCATATCATGTGCCATCTCTTCTTGACTCTATTTACTGAATCATTCTTGAGTTTAAAGAAGAAAAATAATCGACGAGATAAATATACCACCCTCTCAAAAAATGAGGAAGGTCATATTGGTCACTCTAACCTCATGTCTATGACATCGAGGAAGGTCATATTAGACGCTCTCACCCCAAGTCTATGACAGTGGGGAAGGTCCTATTGGAAACTCTTACCCCAAGTCATAACATCGAGAAATAGGAAAGATACAACTTACCAAGCAAGGATCAAAACCATCCCATGATGTAATCAATGCGTGAGATACTACTTTCTATATAAAAAGTAAGGATCACTTCCATCATATTGATTGTTGATATTCCCAGCAATGACCTTGAAGAATCTTGTGGTAGAACACCTGCACCATAATCAACTTGGGTGAGATACCTGACTTACCAAAGGTAAGGATCACACACCCCCAAGCTCTCTCTCAACCCATTGGCTAGACGGGGAGTGATAATCCCAACAACCTTGGCTTATGGGTATGATGCGAACCAGGGTATGCTCTACATAGACCAAGATAGGGGAGAAACATCTTTCATCTTGTGGGTAATAGATAGGGGTGATACCCTATTGTCCAAAGATCCATCAACCCTAGGATCCTTCAATGCTCCATTTCCTCCCCGGGGAGGTCAACTAAGGGGGAAGAGCTATGCTTAATGTTCTCGATCAACAATGTCCCTTATTGGGAGGGGTCACATCTATCAGTCCAAACTACTCTTTGAAGACGAAGAACTTCCCTTTCAGAAAATCCTTGGTGGGAATATCTCCATTATTCTCATCTGTCGATATGTGATGGAGTCTAATGGCTCATCTCTGCACCATGTCCCAAATGAAACGACATCGGATCTCTATTTGATTGGACTTGTCATGAAATACAAGATTATTTTCCAATCATAGCCCGCTCTTATTGTGCAATATATCACTGTAGTGTTTATGACCTTCTCAAATAGATCTCCAAATATCTTTCTCAACCAAGCTATTTCATATCTAGCCATGTTAGTGGCAATGTACTCTGCCTCGATGGAACTTAGTGCTACATACTCCTGCTTCTTGCTCCTCGAAGATATCATGGTAGATCCAAGGACAAAACAACATCCATGCGTACTCTTCCTGTCAATGACATTTTCTGCCTAGTCAACATTGTTATATCTATGAAGTCGAACATCTCCAACAAAACATCTTAAACCAAGGGTGTTTGGCCCATGCAAATATATCAAAATGTGTTTCATAGCAACCTAATGTGCATGGAGAGGCTTGGTCATGAATTGAATCAATGTGTTCACTGCATAGCATATGTCAAGACAGGTGTTCACTAGGAACATTAGAACCCTAATAAACTATCTATACTTTGATGGTTCGCCAAGTCAGGTATTTTAGCTTCTCCACATAACTTCTTGAAATTAATTTCCATTAGTGTGGGTAGGGACTTGCATTTTTTCATTCCAAATCTCTCCAACAACTTTATGACATATTTTCCTTGTGAAAGGAAAATCTTACTAGGCATTTTCCATACCTCAAGGCCTAGAAAATAGTGCATGAGTCCAAGGTCCTTCATATTGAATTTAGAGTCTAGCTCCCTCTTACACTCGATCATCAGGGGCTCACTACTTATCAATAATAGATCCCCAACATATAAAACAAAAATCAATGGCATACCTTGGACTATCTTGAAGTAGAGGTTGGGATTGACATTGCTTCTTGTAAATCCCAACTTCACTAAATAACTATCTATGAATGTATACCATGCCGTGGGGGCTTTCTTCAAACCATAAAATGCCTTCTTCAACCTGCAAACATGTATCTTTCTATCCTCTCATTCAAATCCCTATGGATGGTCAACGTACACTTATTCTTGTAACATGTCATGGAGGAATGTTGTATTCATGTCCATTTGATATGGGATACATCCTTGACTTGTGACAAGAGAACTATCAAACAAATGGTTGTATATTGAGGCACATGTGTAAATATATTTTCATAATATTCTTCCGCTTTCTAGGAGAATCCTTGGGCCACGAACCTTGCCTTATATTTCTCAATGCTTCCATCAAATCAATGTTTGATCTTGAATATCCATTTTTAAGTCACCACAAATTTCCCCTTCGGTCTTTGCACAAAATCCCATCCATCATTCTTCATAATTGATTCATATGCTTCGGCCATATCATCCTTCCAAACTTATTCTTTCAAGGCTTCTTCAAATGTGGGAGGTTTGGCTTGAATCATAGTGCTCATCGTTGCAACGTATACCTGGTACATGCATGGATTCTTACTTTCTATAAATGATATTATAAGGGGAACGCATCTCTCATCATCCTGTAATATATCACAAAGCCAAAGTGGCCTCTTCCTAGTAGGAGGATCACATGGAAGAAGATCTAAGGGGTCCATTGGTTTCATGGGATCATCAACAATGACTCTCTCAGATTTAGGCACTGAAGGACCATCTAAAATATCCATATCATCATTCTTCTTCTCAGGAGGAGGATGTGGAGGAAGGCCCCTTACTTTCCCAAAGGAAACACCTTTGTTGAACATTACATACCTATTAATTTCAACCTTCCTTTGACTAGGAATATATATTATAAATGATTTATAATTTTCACAATATCCAACAAACACACCTTTTCTTCCCGTGGCTTCCAACTTGTTTCTTTCATCCTTCAACGCATGGAAATATACGGGGCAACCAAATATATGGATATGGCCAACATCAGGCTTGAAATATGTGAACACTTCTTTGGGGGTATTGTTGTCCAATGCTTGATGAGGCACCCTATTTTGAACATATACAACAACATTTGTTGCTTCTCCCCAAACGAAATTTTGTCAACTTTTGATCATGGAGCATGGCACGAGAAACTTCTACAATAGACCCGTTATTTCTTTCAGCTACTACATTTTGTTTGAGATTATAGGGCACAATCATCTCTTTCTTGATACTTTCCTTCTTGCAAAAATTAATGAACTCATTCAAAATGTACTCTCCACCATTATCAAACCTGAAGATCTTAATTTTCTTCCTTGTTTGTTTTTCGACCAAAGCTTTGAAATCCTTGAACATTTCGAAGGTTTCATCCTTTTGCTTCAAATAATATATCCACGCCTTTTTGAGAATTCATCAATGAAGGTGATGTAGTAGAGATGTCCACTAATAGAATGTACACGCATCAGATAACATATGTTGGAATGAATGAGTTGGAGGATGTCTTTCATAATGTGTTTGCTAGAAGGGAATACTCCCCTTGTCTTCTTTCCACTAGAACATCCAAGACATACTCCATCATGATGGGATTGAACACCAGGAATTCTGAAAACCAATTTCTTCAATTTTTGGAAAGCATCATAATGAAGATGGGCCAATTTTTCGATGCCATAACTCACTTAAATTATTATTATCATGGACCAATGCTAGAATAGGTCTACCAATGACTCTATAGATTCATTAAAATCTTGATCCTGATGTAAATGAATCTCTCATTGGGGATCCAATAGGCCAAGTCATAACCTTTTGTTAATTTTTTCTTAGGGATATATCGTTCTTTGCTTTGATAATTGCATGTCTTCATTAGCACATTAAGTTAACCCCATAACATCATACCATTATACAAATTTACATCATTATCAAGCAACATATGCAACTATGTATAAAGAACAATATCATCATCATCAATGCAACGAAACATAGAGGAACAATAGAAGAAAATAATTCACACATAGAGACACCAGGATTGGTTGAAGACCAGGGAAAAATCCACTATGGGGAAAACCCTTTCAAATTATTATTCTTCTTATTATATTGTCATCAAATGATTTAGAAAATCCTATTATAATGATCCATATATCCATCTATGCAACTAACCAACAAAAAATCTACAACATCCATAAATGAACCCAACAAAGCTTATACTAAAAAATCTGATTCTGAAGTTTGTAATGAATTTTCATTTTCTATAGTCAACTACCGAACCCTGCGGTCACTGAGCGAAATCTTTGGAAAATTGATATTCCATCATTTAGGTCCTGGTCGCATAGAGGAGTCATGCAAGCGACTATAGCAATCCAGTCGCACCCTTAAGCCTAGCATGCGAGGGACTAGGGTCTGCAAGCAAGATTTTAAAACCCTAACTCCCAGTCACATGGATGGAGAGTTTTTAGTGCGACTAGAAGGCTCTAGTTGCACAGATGAGCTTCTATGTGATCCACTGTGGTCGAATTCGTACTGTTTTGTGCCTACAACTGTGGCCCAAAATCCTAAAATGGATATGCGAGCTTCAGACCCTGCAATTTCACTTCAAAGCAAACTTGTTCCTCTGCGGATGAGCCTCAGACCTGTGCGAACCAAAAACCAAGATAGAAGAGTGTCTCATGATGATGTCCAAATGAGATAGAGGTCATTTGTATTTATATTCTTCCAAGGGTGTCCACTTTGCTTTAGTATTGACCTTGTCAAATGTGCACATGTGGGATTTTCTTCATAAGTACACTTTCCCTTATCTGTTTTGAGTGATCGTTAGGTCTATTTTGATCCTCTCAAAGAGAGGAATTAAATGCAATCATTATCTCCATCAGGTGAGCTATCCAAGGTGAATTTTACTGTAGTTGCATATTTTAACACTCCCTCTCAACTAGGGAGAATTCTACCTGCATCATGTCATATGTATACTATTGTCAAATCATATCCAATCTCAAGTATATCATCATCTTGTATCATCAACGATCATCTCAATTCATCTCTTTCTTATTCTTGCTTATCTCTTGATTTTTCCTACTCATGTGCTGGATATTCTTGAATCCAAAAGAAGAAGAAATTTTCATTGGAGGGGAGCCTAAGCTACCACCCTTTATACATCAGGCTACTACCTGGAATTTATGCCAACGGGTTACTACTCAGAATCTCTTCTAGCGGGTTACTACCTGGGGATATCGACAAAGAGATATATCTATGACCCACATCATCAACAGAGATCATATCAACATATCTCAACCTGGAACCATATCAGGGAACATATCTCAATCCAGAATCTCATGGGGGAGCTACTATTATGAACCCATATCAAGCAATAGGTGATATAAGGGAGCTACTACTCAACCCATTCTATTGCCTACTGATCTTCCAAACAATGACCCTAAGGATTTATATGGTAGACCTACATCATAGTTCGAGCTTTGATGAGATACCCAACCTACCAAGAGGTAAGGATCACACTCCTCGCAACAAGCCCTGCTTGTGGGTATGATGCCAACTGGGCTATACTATGCAAAGACCAAGATAATATGACCTACTACTCCAACCATATGGGTAATAGATAGGGGTGATACCCTATTGTCTAGAGCTCCCTCAACACCAGAAACCCTCTATCTTAATTCCACACCCAGTGAGCTAAAACAGGGGAGGAATAGTTGACTAAGTGTCATCGATCAATCCTGCTCTCTGTAGATAAAAAACATATCATCGTGCTCATATCTGGTAATCATCATGTCTCAATAACAATTGTCTCTTGTTCATATAGGACATCAAATAAAATATCATATATATATGTATATATACATATATATGTATATATCTATATATATATATATATATATATATATATCACAAAAATGATACCATATTCATCCTCCCTCTCAAGGAGGTTCCAACCACAATCCTGAGCTTGTCTCGTACAACATCATTGTCTCACTATATGAAGGTAACTCAGTCCTAGCTATATGTGAGGTTCTCTGCCAATTGGTTCCCACTCTTTATCATCATAATGTATCCATGTCATATCCAAATCCTGCTCAGATGCCCTCCAAGGAGATTCTTTATCCTTCCACATAGCTAGCCATGCTAGCAACATCATATTCAACCTTAGTCGTGCTATAGACCTCTCATTAAAGATATCATGGAAGATCTCATACTAAGGCAACATCCAAATTTTCTCATCAATAATAATCCAAAACATCGTCAATACATCCATGCTGTCACATATCGTAGAATGAATATCTCAGATCAAAATTGATCGTCCCATGAAATTATCTCGAAGGATGCTTGGCAGAAACTCAATGTATATGAATAGGCTCAATCATGAATTCACTTAGGTTCTATTCACATCACGTATATATATGGATGTGTGTTCAAAATGGAACATCAATGCTTCAATCGACTGTCGGTTGCAAAGTTGAGTTCAACAATATCTCTTCACAACTTCTTGAAATTCAATAGAAGTGTCCAAGGATTTGCATTTCCACTTCTTCAATAGATTTGTAATATATATTTTATTTTCCCAACTTCATAAATCGATACATCATGCAATGATTTATTATTTCAAGCTTTAGAAGCAATCTCAATCTTACTTTAATCATCATAGGATCATTAGCTATCAAGAGTAGACCATCAGTATATAAAACCAAAATCATAATCAAAGTCATACCTTGGAACACTTATCAAGTAGAGGTTTGGATCAACACATCTTCTTGGATTCACCAGATAACTATCAATGCAGACATATCTGGATCATGGAGATTTATTTACATAAATATTTCTAGTTTACCAACCCAATCTGTTTAACCTTACATGAATCATTGTTGTCATATCAAACTCATTAGTATCATTTGTATAAATTTCTTTAGACTAGGTGACATGTAGAGCTCTCATCAAGTCATGCCAACAAGTTGTCATTTATCAAACAATATCAATCCAAATTTCATGAAGTCATCCTCATGATCATAATATAAGTCACTAGATACAAATGTATACGCCAAGAATAAGGTATGTAGGTTCCATCCAATCATTGTCAGATTACTTCACACTAAATCACAATTGTGAATACTTCGACCAATGTGCTAAGAATGAGGAGACCAATACAAAATCATTATCGAATACAAGAATTAGTCACTGAAACTTATTATGCCCACATAGCATTATCATCAAGGAAAATCATCAATCATCAAATCAAATTATTAAACGTCAGGTTGAATCCCAAATTCGATATCATAGTGATATCTATAATCTAGAACATATCTCAACATTAATTCAAATTTCTAAGTCATTATCAAGCATCATTTCAAAACTCCAAAAACTACTTATCTATATTAATAAGTCAAATCAAGTCAAACTCTTGTAGCACAAACTTCAAACATATTGACATATCTATATGCATGTGTCGGTCACCTGCAAAGAAAAGTTCAACCTATATATTCATATTATAGTAAGGATTCAAACTTCTTGATTATAGATGCTTCAGATGTTTGCTCCATGTCTGTAGCACTGACATCCTTCAGGTGAACATCTAATTTTATGCACAAAACTTTTTTTTTTGTGTCTAGCAGGGATAGTCGCACCCATGTGCCTTCTTGAATTTGTTTGGGAAGCTACAGTCACAACCTTGACCTTAATTTCATGTTGATGAGAGGATACAGTTACACCTGTAGCCATGCTTCTGTGCAACTTAGTCTTAGGGTAAGGGAAAACTCTCTCTTCTCAGATCAGAATTTTGCTGTAGATCAACAACGTCATATATTTGTCTATTCATTCCCTTAAATCATGCTTCAAAAACAAAGAATATACATATAATGTCAATGGTAATAGGAGTAAGGATATTATGTAGAGATTCTCCCTCTGAATGGGAAGCCACTTCAATCATCTTCATTCAAGTCATCAACCTGACTATAATACTGTCATGCATCAACGGATATGTTAGATCATAAAGTCAAACTATATCACATATTCATCATGGTCATATATGTTAGCATCGACTACTTCACCATGACATCTTGACATCAATATTTCATCAAGGGTTAGTGTCAAATAACCATACTTCAAGAATCATGATCACAACATTACTTCTTTGTCACGCAACTTAATCCATCAAGTCAGGGCATTCATTTTTACCATATGCCATAATTACTAAGCACATCAAAGCATAACCATGGCCAACGAAAGATATTAAATATCAATATCATTGTTACATGTCTACCATCATCGCTACCATGCTCAATATCAAGTTGCCATATTTTATAAGGTGCTAACCTTCTTCATGGGATCAAACATAAAGTGTACCATTATATTAGAAATCAATATTTCCAAGCAGGTTCATAGAATCATGAAATTAACTATGTCCAGAAGGTAAGAACCATGAATCCAAATCACTGCCATATGCATACATGAACCATTTGAGAAGGAGACATTCTCATCATACCTTAGGGCTTACCTTTCCATCTAGTATTATAGTTGAAACATAACATTGAAACAATATACCCTGCATACCTTGTAGTAATCAAATACCTGTGCATCTTTTCATTTGACATAGGAAACTTGTAGCACTTTGTCATATTTTCATCAGGTGGCTCTTTACCTTTTCCAACTATATATTTTATTTCCTACATCTCAAGTGATCCTCAAGAAGGATCCTCTTATTACATCTCTTCAAGGAGGTTAGAAACACCCAAATACTCAAGTATACATGCAGGAGGTATAATAATCAAAACAATAATTAGATCAATAAATCTAAATAAAATTAAAGGCATAAAGGAGCATCACAAGAATAATTATCTTCAATGAGAGGTGATCATATCCCTCTTGAACCAACCTTCAAGAGCCATCACTATCCCTATTCCACTTGATGCTTTTAATATATATTAATCAACTTCATCAACAACCAAGCCTAATAGAAACTATCCCGGTTAGGGCTTCAAAAATAAATCATAAGTGCTAGAGCATCTTCACATTGACCATGCTAGGTTTCATATCTCAAATCTTTTCCATAAACTAGGGTTTCTTTCAAAACCTAACCTCATAATATTCATCAAGCCCTAATACACAAATTGCCTAATTTTTTTCTTCAAATCCTAGAATTACTTTAGGTCTCCTCCATCCTTTCTCGCATCCATCAATGGTGCCATCATAGGAGTGATCTCCATGACTTTTCTTTAGCCCGACTCTGATACCATTTCAATTTTTTCTTACGGATATATTGTTATTTCCTTTGATAATCGAATTTCTTCATTAACACATTAATTTCACCCCATAAAATCATAACATTATACAAATTTACATAATTATTAAGCAACATATGCAACTATGTAGAAAGAAAAATATCTCATCACCAATGCAGCGAAACATAAAGGAACAATAGAAAAAGATCATTCACACATAGAGACACTAGGATTGGTCGGAGACCAGGGAAAACCCTTTCAAATTATTCTTCTTCTTATTAGATCGTCATAAAATGATTCAGCAAAAGATAATACAATGATCCATATCTTCATCTATGCAACTAACCAAAAAAAACATCTACAACATCCATAAATGAACCCAACAAAGGTTATACTAAAAAATATGATTCTGAAGTCTGTAATGAACTGTCATTGTCTACAGTCAATTGCTGAAATCTATGGTCACTGAGCAAAATATTCAGACAACTGAGTTTCCATCATTTAGGTCCCGGTTGCAAGGAGGAGGAGTCATGTGAGCAACCATAGCAACTCAGGTGCACCCTTAATCATGGCAAATGAGCTACTGGGGTCTGCAACCGAGATTATAAAACCTTAACTCCCAATCACATGGATGGAGAGTTGTCCGTGCAACTAGAAGGCTCCAGTCACATAAATGAGCTTCTGTGCAAGTGACTGTGGTCGACTTCGCCCCGTGTTGTGTGTGCGATTGTGGCCCAAAACCCTAAAACTAAAATGCGAGCTTCAAACCCTGCAATTTCACCTTAGAGCGAACTTGCTCCTATGCGGATGAGCCTCACACTTGTGGAGCCAAAAACCAAGATAGAAGAGTGTCTCATGATGATTTCCAAATGAGGTAGAGGTCAGTTGTATTTATAGTCTTCTAAGGTTTTCCACTTTTCTTTAGGGTCGACCTTGTCAAATGTGCACATGTGGGATTTTCTTCATAAGTTAACTTTCCCTTATTTGTTTTGAGTGTTTGTTAGGTCGATTTTGGTCCTATCAAAGAGAGGAATTAAAAGAAATCATTATCTCCATAAGGTGAGCTATCCAAAGTGGAATTTAACCGTAGTTTCATATTTTAACACCTTTCCCTTGATGAAGGAAATCCTCATCCCTTTGTCTTACAAAGTAGATATTGATATTGAATTTTTCTTCAACCCCAACACATACATCACATCATGGAGAAAAATATATTCCCTAGAATCCAAATGAAATTTGACAGACCCAAAATCTTTGATGGGACGAGTGGAGTTATATCCAAGAATAATTTTCAAATTTGACTCCCTCTCTACCAAATTAAAGAGAACTTCCTTATACCGAGAGAAATGATGAGTGACCCCACTATCAAACAACTAACTATCCCATGAATCTGGAGGAGAGGAACTAGTGAGTGCAGAAATAATATATTCATATTGATTTGCAACATTACTTTCATACCTAGAATATATTGACTTATTTTGAGGACGATGATATTCTTCACTATCACTTGGAGCATCTCTTATTCTTCTTTAATATCTTCCATTACGATCATTCCTTCAATCATATTTTATTCTTTGATTATTGAACCTATTAATGTTACTTTTAGTGTTGTAGTGAGGACCCTTGTTCTTCTCAGGGCAGTCTCGAGCATAGTGGCCTTTCTTATGAAAATTGTAGCATTCGATGTGCGAAAATTCCTTGACTCTTCCATTCCTTCTATTTGAATTTCGAGGAGGAGGCTTTCTTGAAATTGATAGGACTCCTTTTCCTTTCTTCTTCTTGTCATGAGTGATGAATGCAACATACTCTCCTTCTTCATGCTTTTGTATGCCTCTAGGAATCATCCTTAATCCTTCTTAAGTGATCCTTCCAACAATCTTATCAAATGACGGGAAAACATTGTTATTTATTATAGTGGTAATGAAGGTTTCCCAAATAGGAGGGAGACCTCTAAGGGTTACAATCACCAATTCCATATCAGGCATAGTTTCCCCAACTCTTTGCAATTGATCTCTAAGATGAGATAACATCATAATGTAGGATTGCAAAGATTCTCCTTTGTTCATATTCATATATTTGAGTTGATATTTGAAGGAGATGATTTCATTCAAATTGTTGACTTAATACATGCTAGATAGATTATCATACATGTCCTTATACTTTTTCAAATTCCCAACATAAGCAAGTAAATTATCTTGCAAACCATCAACTATCATTTTCTTTTCTTTTAACTCACCTTTCTTGTACTTTTTCTTGGAATCAACGGAAGCATTCTCTGGAGGTTCAAGTACCTTTCCTTAAATGTATTACAAAACATCATTATTATCAGCTATGATCTCCAACTTAATATTCCAAGCGGAAAAGTTATATGAGTCACCCAACTTCTTATTTTCCTTGAAGTGAGAGGAAGGCATATGGACTTGATTAGATAGGCTCCTTCAACTTTCCAAAGATGATTTATTCAATTCTTGTCTCCTTTTGGGCTTGTCCTTCACCTTAGATATGATACCACATTAAATTTCACATTGCTCTATGCTAATTAAATTACTTTATCCCAATTCAGTTATTCAATTAGAATCTTTCAACAATAATTAATATTTCCACTTATCAACAATAATTGAAGATATAAGAGTAAATGAAGTGACAAAGGATACAATCAACACATCAATAAGAGACACCATATTTTCGATCAATGACCTGGGAAAAACTCACTATGGGGAAAACCATTTGAAATTATTTTTTTATTATATTGTCATAAAATGTTCAATAGAGAATACAATCAACCAATGCAAAATCATCCAGCAAAATTGACCCAACAACATTAAGAAATATGTTCCTAGCATCAATCTTGATTAGAGACAACTTCTCCTATATGCGGTCAACTGCGGTCAAATGTCAAATTCTAACCCTAGATCCCAACTGCAATGAGGAAGACGTGTGTGTGTGTGTTTGAGAGCTTCCAACCGAATGGATGAGCCTACGTGCCTGCGGTTGTGACTGAAATTTTCTTGTGAAAATCTTGTGGTTGGAAACCAAAACCCTAAACACACATGCAAGCTTCAGACCCTTGCAATCTCAGACCTATACAGACCAATCTTCATGACCCAACCTCTGAACCATGGGAACCAATCAATGACGAAGAGAAGAAGATTCTTGGTTATGCATAAATGAGTTTGAGGTCACTTGTATTTATAGACTTCCAAGGGTGTCCATTTTCCTGTTAGGGTCGACCTATCCTTTTGTGCACATGTGGGATTTCTTTCAAAAATACACTTTCCCTTGTCCAAATTGAGCACTTCAATAGTCAAAATTGGCCCTCTCAAAAAGAGGAATCTCGTCCCATGGTTGGAACTTTTCAATGAGCTTCCAAATTGAAACACATCAATTTCCTCCAGGGTCTCTTTCATCCAAGGTTTTGAGGTCCTGGTTGAGTTGTCTTGTGGGTCCTCCTATGTCCAATCAACGCTCTCGACCTCCTACTATCACCATTGTTTTGTGTGACATGCTCCTTAGTGGTTTCATGGTAAATAGGGAGGAGGTTCCACTTTAATCTAGGTTATCGATATCTAATAAATTGTTTGGCTAATGCTTCCCAATGCAGGGACCCCCCTATAATTAACCCTCGAGTCGGGGTGAGCCCCCTCATATGTTATGATGAGTCATGGTAGACGCTTGGAACTCATAAAAAATTAGACTTGCCTGATTTTAATGTTTCTCTTCTCTGCCAATCATTCTGCCAAGTTTGGCCAAACAACAAACTTTCACCAATTTGACCTAACCACCATATTTACAACTACAAATTTGACCTTGGGGCTTGTGACCTTTGAATGGAAATAACTTATGATCCAAGAGGATATTCATAGACTTCAATATATCACTGGAAATATATTTTAGAGCTCTATCCTTTTGAGTAGTTTTCAATAACACTTGAGATGATTTTATATACCAAATATGGCTCCAAAGTATATACACCTTAACCATTTATTCCTTTGCCATAATTTGAGATGATCTTGTTCCTTGTGTTAGTGTCAGTCTTTCCAGCCTTCCTCCAGTGATCAAACGTGCTCTTACAAAGTGATTTTGAAGTGTCAAGGTCAAATTTTGTCATTTCAGTGAGTCTTCAAGCAAAATTTGGTTACTAGGCATTAGGTATAGGGTTTGCTTTCACTCCTTCTAAATTTGTCCAAATGTCGGTCCATGTCATCATTCTGTTGAGTCTATCATCATTCATAGGGTTTTCATTATCATGTCAGTGTCTAAAGAGTCATTTTACAACTTATCCATGCTTCAGTTGCACCTAGGCAAGGTCATTTCCCTCTCCTAGGGTTTTGAAAGCTAATTTCTCTTGGACGGTCAAATCATCAGCAAAATTTGTTTCCAGATATTCATGCACCTTCCCCTATCCTTCATGTACCTTATTAAACACTTCCAATCCCTTAGATCCGCCAAATTCCTCATTTTTGCACAAACCCTAGTTTCTAGCTACAACCTGGAAAGTTTCTAGGTTGGGCCTGTGTTTTTCCCTTTTGGACCCCTTCCCCTCGCTCAATCTCTGAGATTCCACTTTCCCCTACTTCCTAACATCCCTCCCCACTCCCAAAAATTTCCCCAAGAATTTAGAAGCCCCCTATCCTCTTCATTTCGCTCCATTTCGACAAAATTCCTTGTTTCACACATCGGGACAAGTCGCACTCAAATGATGTTCCAGAGCAATAAAATATGAATTTTGGAAATCTGAGAGAGGTTTTTGTCCATAACATGCCAAAAAAGAAAAACCTCCTTCACTTTTTGCACAGGTTTCATGGTTTTAGAGAAATGTCAACATTACAATCGCTAGATCTAAGGCGGTTGACCAAAGCACAAAAATGAAGAAAAAGGTCCGACCCCCTCCACATCTTGGCCGAGGCTTCCTTGAAGGACCAAGGCACTAAATAGCCTAGCCACAGCACAAATACCAAGAAATTTTGAGCATTTTGGGTAAATTTTGGTTTTTTCAGGCAATTTACAGGTTTTTTCCATTAACGGGTCTCACCCCCCGCGCGACCCTTCATCCTGGCAACTCCATTTTGCAAAAACTCAGCATTTCCAGATTTTTCATGAGAAGTTACATATGCTCATCCATGGCCAAGAGATTTTATGAAGATTTGGGCCTCCAGAAAGTCAAAAAAGGAGCAAAAAATGACTTTCTGCCACATTTTTGAGACACAGAAAGCAGTCTTGGGAGATTGAAATTTTGGAGGAGCAAATGACCACCAAATTCAGAAATTCCAGTTGGGTTGGAAATTAGACTCACAGACCTTTCCAAAAAGCCTACTCTTGCTCAATTTGGCCACCGGAAAGTGCCCCAAATTTGGTCCCAAAGGCGCGCGACCCGTCAGGCAGAGGCACACGACCCGTCAGGCAAACTTCTCCAAATTTCAGTGTACAGCTCAGAAAAACGCAGTTTGACCCTGTTTGACTTTTTCGGGTGGATTATTATCCTCTTTGATGTAATTAATGTACTTTTATGACACTTTTACTCTTATGTACCTCTTCTATAAGATTCATTCATGAAAAAGGTTAAATGAATGAATTGGTTTCTTAGCTTATAGAGGCAAGTTGTTTTGACTGCCTAGTTTGTAGTGCTTAGTTTAGAAGTGGTTGAAACAGCTCCTAGGATAGTGAGCTCGACCCATGGAGGCAGGGAAAGAGGTTAGATGATCTATATTATGTACTTTCTTGCTCATTTTCATGGTTGGACTCTTGAGGGATAAGCTATCATTGTATTATTCACTGTATCTCTGCAATTTTTGGCTAAGGAAGACCAGGGTTTTGCAGTCCTTTTTGGGATTCTTGTGGTTACATGTATTGATGGTGTGTTTCTCTATGTACTTGTAAGTGTGTTATGTGAATCATTTCCTTACTTTTCCTTCTGCATATTGAACAAATGAAGTGTTAAAGTAGAATTCATGACTGTCATGCTCTGCTTTTAAGTTTGTTTAATTTCAATGTTTTCTGCTGTTTAAGGAGAATTCAAAGTTATTTTTTGCTCTCCTTAACTCCTCACCTGTCTTTCTCATCCATTCACCTCAATCTAAGGCATCAATACTGTATCCTATCTCGCCCCAAAGAACCCCCTGCAGAAACTGTGTCCTATCCCCGCACCCAAAATTGCCATTCCTCAATTTGCCACCAAAAAATCTAAAAATCCAAAATCAACCCTTTTGATCAGTTTACTAGCCTAAAATCAGTGTTACCCTATTGGTTATCTCGCCCATTGAATATCTTTCTCGAGATAGACCGGAGAGAGTCCTCTCCTGCCCCGTAGGGCTAGCTACGAGGCTAAGTGGTTTGATGTTGCCTTGAGGTTTACCTTTCTCAGCCTGAGGTGAAATTTCAAGCGCTAACACCTTGATCATCTTGCTTGCAACCACCTATGTATTTGAAATCATCTTCTTTACCATTTCCATCAATCACAATATATTTCTAACATAAACAACCTTCTCATTTTCTAGGTTCCCAAATTTTTAACCTTTTAGACCATATTTATAACCAAAAAAGATACAATTTTTAGCTTTATTATCCAACTCACTCTTATTTTATTTGGAATATGTACATAATCATCACAACCAAAACATTGGAGATGCTTAAGAGAGGGTTTTTACTAGTTCATGATTTATGTATAGTCTTTTTAAACAATGTTGATGAGGGTCATAATTTTTTTAGGTAACACGTAATATCCATTACCTCTACCTAGAATTCCTATCCTAGCCTGACACCATTAAGCATAGTCCTTTATTTTTCCAACAATATAGTGTTCATCCTCTCCATAACATGATTTCTTTGAGGTGTGTATGATGTATTCTTTTTCCTTGTTATACTACACTTCTTACGAAATTCCTTAAATTCATTTCCACATACTTTCCACCTTTATCTATCCTCAAGACCTTAATTTTTTTCCTTTTTTTGATTCTCCACAAGAGCTTTAAACTATTTAAATTTACTAAAGAAAATCATATTTATTTAAGAGGAAATAATGAATCCATATGTTCCTCAAGAAATCATATATGAAAGACACATAGCAACACAAATTTACCTAATTATGGAACATGCACAATCCAAAACACATCACCATGTACTAACTCTAACATTTCCATTTGCTCTTGTACTTCCAAACGAGAATCTTACTTGATTATATTTACGACATATGTAATTTTCATAGAAATCAATATCTAGAGTGAAATAAGACATACCTTCAACCAAACCAGTTATTGTGTAATGATTGAATGATCTTCTCTCCAATATGTCCCAGTATTTGATGCCATAGCATTATCTTTTCTCCATATAGAATAGGGGTTTTTTATTCTTCATCTCCAACCCCATGAAAAACAAAACTCTTACATCCATCAGTGATGGTGATTCGCAATAGCCTATACAAAGTTTTATATGAACTCCCTTTAGTAACACCATTTCTCATCAAACCATCTCGTAATTCTCCTTTCAAATACAATATTTACACCTCCATCACTCATCTTGCTTATAGATATTAAGTTTATATCCAACCTAGACAACATTCTTAACCTTCCATCCTTGAGCATCAACTTGACTTTTCATTGTCTTGTGATTCTAGTTGTTGAGTCACCTCCTAGGAAAACATCACTTCCATCACATCTTTCATATTAAAATATTCAATCCCTATAGGAAGTCATATGAAAAGAAGCACTTGACTTGATCAATTAAACATCATGATCTACATGTGTGCTTGAAGAAGTTGGGTACACATCCCATCCTTCCAGGTACACATCCCAACTTCACGGACCATGTGTGCTTGAAGAAGAATGATTTCTCTTCTATGTAATGAGCATCATCAAATCCATTCCCTTTACCAACTCTTTTTGATCTACAATCCTTCTTGTAATGTCTAGATTTACTACATTTCCAACATTTCCTTGAAGATTTTCCTAGAGATTTAGATCTCCCACTTGGGGAATGAATTTTTTCCTAAGGAATGTCCTGTTACAGATAAGGAATTATCCATTATTTTCCTCCTCATTTCTATGGATAACAATGATGAAACCACATCATGAAACTTTAATACTATCACATTATTACCAATAACTACAACTAGGCTATCCCACAAATACGGGGTGAACACAATGAACTAATGAACATATCTTCTCTAAAATTTTAATATCAAAATATAAAAACTAACTTACCACAATATTTAATGAATTTATAAGCTCTATCATCAAGTATCCATCATTTATCCTTAGGTGGTGCAAATTCTTTCAAAGAAAAGTGTGTTTATTGGGGACTTTGATTAATGCAAATCCCCTAACTTATCCCATAATTCCTTTGTTGTAGCTTCTCTCTCAAAATATTCAATAATAATTAATATGATAGACACAACTAGATTGTTATCTTTTCTTTCCTATATAACTTCATCATGTCTTCTGTCAACATACCCGAAGGTGTAGTACCGAGATCCACAACGATCCATTGTTCTCTATTAATCAAAAGGTATGCCATTTTGAGTTTCCATATCTCAAAGTATTTTTCATTAAATATATCATTTTTTTACCTAATTTCCATTCTCTTCTTATAAAAGGATCACCACCACAAAGCTCCCATTGAAACCAAATTTATCATAGAACCAAGCTAATTGAAATCTTAGCAACAAAGGAATCCCCCTAAGCCAATAAACTAGCTCTGATACCAAATGTAAATTCTAAACACTTATAGTTTGAAATGCATACATATATTTTTTATGAATAGAAAATTGAATAAAAACAATCATACTTAATACCCAAATATTTATCATGGAAACCCTTAAGCGAGAAAATTAGAAAATGTTTACAACTGCACCTTTAACTTTCATCATGATAAAATTTATTATTTACAATACAACATATAGGATTATATGACATCCAAAACCTTAATCCATTTACATAGATTATATTACAACCTTAATTATTTAATCGGAGTTAGAGAATCGTGTGTCCAAAACTTTAAAAAATGGACACAAAAACCCAACCAATTTTTTTCTAAGGTCTTAAATACCCCCCCTGCTCCCCCCCAAAACCCCCTAGATAGGGTGGGTTGTTGCACCCACTATGCCTAATGTATACCAATCACACGTGGGACTAGTCACACAAAGAATGTAACACATACACAACAATCACCACTTAATAATAGGCCCTACAATGGACCTTGCAACATGAACAGAAGCTACAACCCAATATTCTCAAAGACATTCCCATTTTGTAATAATACTTAACATTTAACACAAAGATTTCTGTCACTAGGTTTGATGAATCCTTAAATGGGGACATGCTCAACTCTTAGCTTTATAGCTTCAAAGTCTACTTACAAACTCAAACAACTTAAGAAAATCCTTATATGGTCCTTGTAGATGAGATACACATGGAAGAATAAGCCCTCATATGTACATAGACACACATCCAACACATTTTAATCCCCTATGAGCTTCAACAAGGCAAATGGTTGTATGAAAAGTTGTGACATGATGAGTACCATCATGGAGAGGGGGCATAAGTTTCATATTCCTACCTTCTAGCCTCCTTGCCATGTAATAGGTTGGAAAAAATATGTTCCATGTTTTTTTCTTATAGATTACATGTTGCGTAAAGGTAAACCATAAATTTAGTAACTTACGAGGACATACTGAGGGGCATGTAATAAGATGTCAAATCTAATTCCCTATTGACCACTAGTCTCTCACCAATGGTGAATGAGTTGGGTTAGTTAAGTACCAATGATGACACCACCCCCCACTATTTAAATAATACTTGAAGGGCATTCCCATGAACATAAGTTATTCCAAAAATAGACTTTAGAAGACATGAAGGTCATTACGAGTTTTTGGTTATGTTGTTTGGACTTACAAATGCACCTTCAACATGTCAAAGCTTGATGAATTCTATTTTCAAACCCTTAGAAAATTTGTGCTAGTATTTTTGGATGACATACTAATTTACAAAAAATATTGGGAAGAGGATGTACAACATGTTGACAGGGCCTTGACGCTATTTGAAGAGTAACAAATATATGCCAATCCTTCCAAGTGTTCCTTCGGAGTTCAAGAAGTGGAATATTTGGTGTGTATCACATTATGGCGTCAAGTGCATCCTAACAAAATCAAAGATATGATGGAATGGCCAATCCGTAATATCTTGAATAAAATAAGAGGATTCTTAGTATTGACAAGATCTTATTGCAAGTTTTTCAATAATTATGTCCAAGTAGTAGCATCTCTAATAAAAGTATAAATAAGAAAGCGTTTTCTTGGACTAAAGAAGTAACCAAATCATTTGAATAATTTAAATAGGTTATGTCTACAATTCCAATCTTGGAAACACCTAACTTCACAAAAATATTCATTGTGGAGTGTGATTCCTTAGGCAATTGCATTGGTGCAATTTTTATGCAATAAGGAAGGCTCCTTGCCTTTGAAAGTAGTGAATGTAAAGGAAATAAACTTACTTAGACCCATCTATGAAAAATAAATGTTGGCCATACTAAATGCAATTAATAAATGACAACCATACTTAATAGGAATACACTTCAAAGTAAAAAAATATCATGATAGTTTGAAGTACTTCTTGGAGAAAAGACCATCTTTAGAATATCAACAAAAATGGGTCACAAAGATGTTGGGTTATGACTTTTAAATTATATAAAAAAGGGAAAAAAATATTGTGGTATATGCACTCTCAAGGAAAGAGGAATACATAAATGGTTTTCTATGTGCTATTTCCATTCCACAATTTGATTGGGTGGAAGAAGCAATGATAGAATGACAACAAGATGAGAATATATGCAAGGTCATTTAACAATTACATGAAGACCCTGATGCAGTAGAAAAATTTACATGGAAAAATGATTTGTTATGGTATCAAGGTTGCTTATACTTATGTAAGAACTCTCAACTCAAACATAAGGTCCTATTGAAATTACACATTTTTCCTATAAGAGGACATTTAGGGTTATTGAAGACATACCATAGGATCAAGAAAGAATTTTTTTGGGAAGTTCCTAAAGCATATGTGCAAAAATTTGCAGTAGAATGTGTGATATGCCAACAAAATAAAGGAGAAACTATCAAGACCCTAGGGCTTCTTCAACCATTAGGTCTACCAACCCAATGTTGGGAAGAAGTTTCAATGGATTTTATTACATGTTTACCCAATTCTAAAGGAAATAGTGTCATTATGGTAGTGGTAGATCAAATGACAAAGTATGCTCGATTTTTCTATTTTTCTCATCCTTTTAAAACAAGTATTGTGGTAGAAAAATTCATGGAAACAATCCAAAAGCTACATGGAATACAAAATATTATTGTAAGTGACATAGATCCAATTTTCACTAAAATATTTTGGAGTAAATTATTTTCTTGTTTGGGTACTCAATTGGATCACAATTCATCTTACCATCCTCAATCTAATGGGAAAATTTAGATTGTGAATAAATGTTTAGAAATATATTTACATTGTTTTGCATCTGATAAACAAACATAATGGGTCAAATGGTTTTTCTTGGAAGAACATTGGTACAACACATCCTTTCATACTTCATCAAAAATGTCACAATTTATGGCACTTTATGGATATCATCCTCCATCCATCACATCACCCTTGAAAGGGACTATAAAGGCTCAAGCAGTAGAGGATCACATGCAACGCAAATAGGAGTTTCTCGAAACTATTGAAGGACAACTTGGTTATGGAACAAAATAGGATGAAACAACAAGTAGATAAACATCACATTGAAAGGAAATTTGAAGTGGGGGTTTATGTATTTGTGAGACTACAACCATATAAACAATTGTCCCTCAAGAAATAGAAGAAGGACAATAAATTATCTATAGGGTATTATGACCCCTATAAGGTGTTTCAAAGGATTGGATGTATGGATTACAAATTGGAGTTGCTTCCATCTTTACATGTACATACAATCTTCCATGTTTGTTGCTTAAATAAGGTAATTGGTGACAAGATACTAGCCCAAACTATTCTACTAAATATTAATGAAGAAGGGAAAATAATACTAGAACCATAAACAATTTTGAAAACAAGGACTAAGTAGCTAAGAAGTCGAGCAATTATTAAATACCTCATTAAATGGAAGAACCTACCAATGGAAGAAGCGACATGGGAAGATGATTTGTTCGTGGAGAAACACCCATAGATAATGAAGTGTTGAGGACAACACTTCTTTGAAGGGGAGGGGCATGTTAAGTCTTATATAAGCCCCATATTAACCCAAAACCCCCTTATTAATCCCTAAATATTGAGTGATTACATTTCTATTGTTATATTGTTATGTAGGCTAGAACACCTCATGGTCCCATTTTATTATAATTGTACCCTTTGTCTTATATATATATATATATATATATATATATATATATATATATATATATATATACTAGGGAGACCTAGTCTTAGGATAATAAAATATTTTCTTGTTCATTATATTTATTGTAAAAGGAGGTTTCCCCCTCAAATAGGACTGTAATTATTGGTTTCTTATCATTTCAAATGTGCAAGGATCATAACAAGATGTGTGTGTGTGTGTGTGTGTGTGAAATAGTTTATTCAAAAAAATTGAGTTAAATCTCTTTGTGATATATATATATATATATATATATATATATATATATATATATGCTAGTTTTGTGCCAACAAGCCTGAGTGAGATGCACTAGTCTATGCTAACGAGTTTACTAGAGATGCCATCTATGAATGTGGAGAAGCATCCCTCAAGTTTTCCTATAGGAATCATCCAATTTGGCATATAGCATTTATAGACTCATAATTTTGAATTATCTGATTTTATTGATTTTAATTAAGCAAGTTGTGTAGAAAAACATAAAATCATCATCATACTATATTCAATCTTAAATCCACAATAATTTCGTGGGATATTAAGAATCAATGTACTATATTAATATCATTCAAAGTAATGGGTTGCAAAGTAAAAATTACATAGTCATATACAACAATTTGAAGAAGAAGACGCTTAAATATTGTAACAAAGCTAACCATACCATTATATTGTCAATTAAAATATCATCCAATTTAACAAAAATCATGTTTATCATGTTAAAGCCAAACACATTGAAGTCAATCATTTTGTTATATATATATATATATATATAGAGAGAGAGAGAGAGAGAGAGAGAGAGGAACCAACAAACTCCAATCTGAAATAGCTCATTCAAACAAACTCTGTTATGAAACCAACTCACAAAAATATAGAAAAGATAGATCAACACCTTAAAAATAAGCCTCTTCGAGGGGGCAACCTCCTTTACATTACACAAATGAAAAATTCTTAGATGATTCAAATGACAAAACCTCCTTTCTATATATAGGAGTCTAAGGGGTCACAATATAACCAAAGCCGAGCTAACAATAATAATATAAAGGCACAATAATAATAATATGGGGGCAATAGGGGCACAACAATAACAATAAGGGATACAATGACAATAGTAATGGGGGAATAACTAGTATTATAGGGACCTAACATGCCCCTCTCCTTCAAAAAAGTGTTGTCTTCAATGCTTGAGTAGTTATGGATGTTTCTGTATAAAATTCTCATCCTCCCATGTGGAATCTTCAATGAGTAAGTTCTTCCACTTGATGAGATACTCTGAGATTGATCGATTTCGAAACTATTGAGTTCTTGTTTCTTTGACTGCTTCAGGTTCTAATATGATTTTTCCTTCCTGATCAAGTTCTGGCAATATTTTTTGAACTGGAAGCTTGTCACCTATAACCTTCTTTAAGCATGAAACATGGAAAACTAGGTGCACTCGGGAAGCTGCAGGAAGCTCCAATTTGTATGCCATAGTACCTATATTTTGCAACACCTTGTAACAATGTAAACTTTGAAATGAGAACTATAAACTCAAAACAGGAACTTTGACCAAAAAACCTCAAAAAAACATAAAAAACAGTGTTAAAAACGAAAAGTGTTGATGCTGGAATAACATCTTCTTCTTTTTCTTTCTTTTTTTTTTGGGTAGATTTTCAACATGTTTTAAAAATGGTGGTGAAAACCAAATTTTTGCGCAAAATTGTCCAAAAAACACCCTCAAAACAAAAAATGTTAACGTTGAGAAAACACTTAAAAAAAATAATAATCAATCAATCATAAAATGTAAAAAAAAAACAAAATTA